>VZRI01012581.1:0-62937 GCA_013397515.1 Upupa epops | reverse complement strand
GTGTGTGTGTTTCTGTTTGTGTAGGTCAGAAGCAAGCACCTAAGCCGGAAGAGCATCAGAGATTCAATAACAGAGGAGCAGAAGTGAAGAAAGACAAAAGTGAATGGACAACATATTACAGGGCATCTGGTTCCAAGGGAAGAAGAAGGCAAGTAGAATTTGCAGGGAAGAGGTACGTATCATACAGGGAGAAGTAAGGTTATTCATGGAGTTTGTGCACAGGGTGGGAAAGGAAACTAATCCTTCTTAAAACAGTTACATTAGCCTGACAGATGTGGCTTGAAGGTATGCTTACATTAGTGCATAGATTTGTTTACCATCGTTTCATACCTGTAGGAGCTGTAATTTCAGCTTTATTGTAGATTGATTTGAGACAGTTTTGTTAAAAGCTAGAAATATGACTTAGAAACTAAAAAGTATAGCCCTTATTATCCAACATTAATCTATGAGCTTGCACTACAAGTTTTGCAGAAGATACAATACAGGTTCCAAGCCGAGTGAATTTGTGTTCAAACCACAAGTAAGCCTTTGTTGTGTTAGCTACTGGTTGGATAGTGAATGCCATGAATCAGTGTGAGTCATAGAAAATTTCATCTAAACCTTTAATTCTGGAGAGTGTAGCTGTTCTTACCTTACAGCACAGTAGTTGGTAATTAACAAGTCCTCTGAAATGTTTAGCTGTTGTATATATGTCTGCTAGATAGTGGAGCTATTGTCTCATGAAGATCACTGAGAATTTGACAGTTTTTTAATGTCTTATTTATCTTCTCTAAAGCTTTCATTAATCAGCAATAGACTGAACTTTCTAGCACTGTTATCTGTAATAATTCCCTCCGAGTTCAGTTTATGTATATTTTTGACAATGAAACTTACACAGTTGTGCTCTGTGAAGATGCACTGTACTAGGACATACCGTATCTTATACACTGATGTCGGTCATAGCTGCACAAATACAACAATGCAAACTCCTCCTTGATAATTGTTCTTTAGAAACTAAAGAAACTAGAAATCTTCATTTCAGATCAGTTGAAAAACAAGACCATGAAGGGCCAACAGGAGAAGAAACAAGTGGCAGAATAAATAGAGATTTTGGTGACTCTGACCAAAATGGAGAATGGGAATTTCAAAGAAAAAGTGTGAAAAATAAAATGTGAGTGTTCTGTGTGCTGCTTCAAATGTATGTAAAAGTAAACAATAGCCAGCACTGCAGTACTGTCAACTATTCTATTCCTGTCTATGTCTTAAGTTGGCTGGCAAAAAGTCAATCTTTTTAGTTAGAGGTGCTAATGAAAGAACGCTCTTAAATTCACAGAAGTCTGTTTCTCTACCTAGGGGAATGAAAGCAGGCGTCAAAAAAAGTGGAAGGGGAACTAGCAGCTGGAGAATGGTTAACAATGATACCAGGTACAACATAGACTTTTATCTGCCATTGGTCATTGTTTCTGTGGCCCTAGATGGTAATTTTCTCTTCCTCAGTCTCATGCCCATTTCTAGCTTTAGACATTTTTTTTGCTTTCAGTTGACTGTTTTGATGAATTTGTTTTTAGGATTTTCTGAACTTGTCTCCTTAATATTGGTGAGATTAAATTACAGCAAAAACATGGTGATGTGAAGTCAACACGCTGGAGGGAAAGGATGCCATTCAGGGGGACCTTGGCAGGCTTGAGAAGTGGGTTCGTGCCAACTGCATGAAGTTCAACAAGGGCAAGTGTAAGGTTCTGCCCCTGTCGAGGCAATCCCATCCACAGATACAGATTGGGAGAAGAAAGGATTGAGGACAGCCCTAAGGAGGACTTGGGGGTAGGGGTGGACCAGAAGTTTAACATGAGCCATCAGTGTGTGCTTGCAGCCCAGAAAGCCAACTGTGTCCTGGGCTGCATTCAAAAGAAGCAGTGACAGTTGAGAGAGGTGATTCTTCCCTTTTACTCTGCACTTGTAAGACACCACCTGGAGTACCATGTCCATGTCTAGAGTTGCCCACACAATAAGGACGTAGAGCTGGAAGATGTCCAGAGGAAAGAAAGTCAAGTGATCAGAGAGCTGGAGTGCCTCTACTGTAAGGACAGGCTGAGTAGGTTGGGGTTCTTCAGCTTGGAGAAGAGGAGGCTCCGAGGTGACCTAGCAGCTTTCCAATATCTGAAGGGGGTGTGCAAGAAAGCTGGGATAGGGCTTTTTACATGAATGAGTAGCGAGAGGACAAGGGAAATTGATTACAAAATTGAAGAGGGGAGATTTAGGTTGGATATTAGGAAAAAATTCTTGCCTACAAGGGTGGTGAGATGCTGGAACAGGTTGCTCAGGGAAGTTGTGGCCGCCCCATACCTGGAAGTGTTCAAGACCAGGCTAGATGGGGCCCTGGGTAACCTGGTCTAGTGAAGATATCCCTGCCTATGCAGGAGGTTGGAACAAGATCTTTAAGATATTTTCCAACCCTGGCCATTCTGTGATTCTGTATTTCTCTGGAGACTGCCAAAATCTTCTGACTTGAGGTCAGGTGGTCTTTTAAGTGAAGTAACTTCTAAGTCTTCTAAACTGTCAGCTAAGTTGGACTCTGATATTTAATGGCAGTGCTACAAAATACAGGTTGAAATACTGAAACTCTGTTAGTGCTCTTATAATCTAGTCTATTTTCTCAAATTTTCTGGACCACCTCTACATTGAAAACGTGTAATACAATTCATTGTGGTTTTGGAGGTAGTATTTATCTGGCTCTACCATCAAAATACAATTTAAAGTGTACAAGAGGATCAGTAACAGAATCTGGTAGCTTACTAATGGTCAGTAGATGGGGGAAAAAAAAGACAGTCTCTGGTATTTCTCATACCAGTTTCTATTCATATTTGCAAAGTCTCACTGGAAGTGTCAACTTCTCCCCATTCTAGTGCTGGTCTCCTCTCTCGAATTACTAGTAGATGAGAGGAGATGGCCTCAAGTTGCATCAAGGAGGTTTAGATTGAGTCTTAAGAAGCAGCTATTTACTGAGGGAGTAGTTGGGCACTGGAACAGGCTGCAGGGGAAAGTGGTGGAGTCACCATCCCTGGAGATGTGTAAAAAATGAGTAGATAGAGCACTTGAAGCCAGGGTCTAGGGGTTAGGGAGATGCTTGGATGAGGCTTGGCCTTGATGATCCTGGAGGTCCTTTCTAGCCATGATAATTCTATGCTTCTTTGAATCCAGCAATATGGATTCAAATAAATATGGATATTTATTTAAATAAAAAATTTTGGATTTTAAACCTTTGGTTGCAGATTCAGGCAGTCTGGCTAAAAGACTGCAAAATACATGTTTCATGGGTAATGCTTCTGGAGCTTCATTACATAGAACCATAGAATCATTAGGGATAGGAAGGGACCTCAAAAGATCATCTAGTCCAGTCCTCCTGCCACAGCAAACAATTCCAAAAGCATGTCTATGCATGAGTTGTGCTCAATGATGCATGGAAGCCAGAATGTGTTAATTCCACTGGCAAGTTACATATTTAAATTAAATTGATCATTGATCCCACTTGATAGTGAACTAATATCTGTATTACAGAAAATATTTCACTAGTTTAATAGCTGAAAAGAAATAAAAAAACAAGCCCAGCCATCAGTGATATTCTATAATGAGTGTAGGAGTAGTATTCATGATTGAACTGTTTTGTTTTCATCTGTGCTTTTCACTTTTTTTAAATTAAAGGTTCATACAAGTCAGATTTTCATAAAACTTCTCAGTCTGTTAATTGCTAAGCTAGTGACATAGTAGATCTAATTTTTGCTTATGATACTAGATTTTTTTCTCCATTTTTTCACCTTCCAAGGAATTGTGGAAAATGCAATGTATAGGTCTGCGGGGTTTTTCTCTAATGTGACTCATGAACGTGTTATGGGTTTTTTTGTTTACTGTTTTAGTAGTAAGGAACAGTCTGCTCCAAAGGAAGAAACTACAGTCACAGCTGAGCAGCCAAGGGCACCTGAAGGAGAGCCTCTGAACAAGTACAGTCTGACTTAAAATACTTCCTTTGTAAATGCAAAGAAAACAATTGAAGTTACTGATGTATTCAGTGGCACATGTGAAGTGTGAACTGTGAAGTTCTGCTAGTGCACATGGGGACTAGTGCACATAGTTCAAACATGGGGAAGTCTTGTCTGTATTCATGATTTAGGAAATATATCCCTAATTCTGACTAAAGCTTGGATTTTACATTTGTAAATTGATTTAATTGCCCATCAGTGCTTGCTTTACTGAGATTTGGTGATAATTTAAGGAGGACCATGACCTTTTTAAATTGGCTAAAGCAACCCTGCATTTGAATTTCTCTAGTAAAAAAAGCACCTGTGGTGCCTGTGCAGTCAAATAAACATAATTAAAATACACTAGATAAATTTCTCCAAGTATTCATCAACCACTGATACCATGCAGCTGTCACCTGTTCTCTAAGGACCTCTATAGAACTTGAAAGACTTGCTGGAAATGGTTGTGCGGTAAGCCTGAGGAGTAGGTAAATTGAGTAGAAGACTGCCTCTCAATTTCTGGTTTTCATTCAGAGAATTTACTTCACTGCAAATAAACACAGGTTTAAAAGAAACTAACCAGACAAACTTGTCCAAGTAAGATACATCCTATCACAGAGCATAAGGTGAGTAACTCCTAATGAGTGAAAAGAGGGTTCGTGCAGTATGTCACCCTTTTCTTCTGTTGCTGTGAAGCCTTTTTTTACCTGATAATGCAGCTGCAGTTAGTGGCTTTCTCCAGTTTGTAATTATAAAGCTGACTAGACTACAAAACCTTGGTTTATGTGTTTAGATTGTATAACGCTGTAAGAAGCTGAATTGCTATAGCCTGAGTTCTTTTAAGCTAGCTTTAAATGTATAACTAAAGGTGTGTACACATGGGTAGATTTATCTCTGAAACGGAATGACTATGATTTTCACAAAGCTGTTTCTAGACTAACTTAAATCAGATGGGTAGTTTAAAGAAACTGCCTGAAGTTCACTGTATTAGCTAAGTATGACAACAGCTAACTCATTGCTTTCCATCATCTATGGGAACTTATACATGTTTCAGACTTGCATTTGTTTCTCCTTTAAGTTGCACTCTGTAGATGTGTCCTGATGTATAGAGTGTAAAGCATGAGAAGTACTTAGTGGAAAAGGCATCTAACAGACTCTGCCAGTTGTCTGTAGTTATTTATCCTTTCTCATAGATCACTAGGTGTTCCATTGGACTGTGACTTTCTCTGGAGATTTTACTCTGGGAAGATCTTATAGTGGCCTTTCAGTACCTGAAGGGGGCTACAGGAACACTGGGGAGGGGCTGTTTACAAGGGCTTGTAGTGGTAGGACCAGAGGTAATGGTTTCAAGCTGGAAGAGGGGAGGTTTAGGCTGGAAGTCAGAAGAAAGCTCTTCACAATGAGGATGCTGAGACACTGGAACAGGTTGCCCAGGGAGTCTGTGGATGCCCCTTCCCTAGAAGTGTTAAAGGCCAGATTGGGTGGGGCCTTGAGCAACCTGGTCTAGTGGGGGTGTTCCTGCTCATGGCAGGGGGTTGGAACTAGATGATCCTTAAGGTCCCTCCCAACCCGAACCCTTCTATGAATCCGTGAATACGTAAGATTAAAAAATGCTAGTAACCTATGAGGACAAAAATCCGCATTGCGTTTGCTTTTCAGTGCAGTAGATACTATCCTGAAGACTCACAAAGCTGTGTACAAAATGCACATTACTGAGATGTAATTGTATTTATCTTCTGTGGTAATGTCAACTTGGTCATGCTGTGAATTTTAGAATATAAAAGGACACACTATATGAATAGTGACCAGGTAGGGATGGTTGTATGGCATACGCTTAACAAGATGAGATAGTTTTTGTTGTTATTTAAAAGCCAAAACTGGTGGGCTTTTGGGCTTCAGGTTGTATTTTAAGGTCTTGTATATTAGATTGCCCTGCTCTCTAGAGCTGCTGTCTTCTGATAAGTAATACATAAAAGCAAATGATTCTAGCTAGGTTACCTCCTACTTTCAGCAGAGCCACGATATTGAGGTTCTAGGGGTGGGTTGACTCAAGGTCCTCTTTGGATTTTTCTCAGTTTGAACCTTAAAAGCAGTAGCTTTTCTCAGTGTTCCTGCAATTGTGTGCTTGTACGGAGGAAGTGGTAGAAAACTGGGATTTGTTTCTTCTCTCATTCTTTTTCCTGTTGTAACAGTTTCTATTCAATAAAAAAAAATAGTATTAATGGGAATCGCAAATTATCTGTCTGCATGGAGATATTGTACAACTTTCTGATGTGGTACTAACTAGATTCAATGCAATACTGCAAAGATGTCTATGGGCTTGTATAATCTGTGAAGCCTTGTCTTCTGTACTGTGTCCACACGACTGTTCCTGAGCTTCCATTTGCAGAATGAAAGTTTAACACTTATGTAGTATAAATCAAGTTCCTTCTTTACTTATCTTAAAATTTCCTCGAGTCTATCCACAGTAGCTCTGTTTATAGCATCCAAGACTCTTTTTATTCAGTAGGATCTAATCTAATGCATTTCTATCACAGGTATTTGCAGAATTAGTATTTATCCTGTGGGATCTTCTTCCTCACACAGGACTTCTGTTTTGGTGGATCTGTGTGTTCTTCTGATGGCTTAGTATGAAGCTTTCAAATTTGCTTTAAAGTTTGCTGAGCTTTTTCTCTCTTGGGGTTTTTGGGTATTTTGCTGTTGATTGTTTGTTAGGTTTTTTTTAATACTGACATAAAGCTGTCTGTAGGCAGGCCAGATTCATTGTTTTCTTTATAAAATATGAATAAAACTTTGTGCAGCTGAATAATAATAATTATTATTATTAGGCTTATTATTTTAATAATATGCATTGTTAATTCAGTTTGATAAGATCCTGCAGCTGTGCTTAGGTAACTGGCAATGTTTTCTAAGTGTGAAAGTTGGTGTCCCAGGGAGCTTACTGACTTGATTAACGAAAATGCACATCAGGCAGTTACTCAAAATGCATAAGGTTAGAAGGTAGAAAGTGATGCATAGAGAGTACACTGCTGTGCAGGCAAAAATAACCTGCTGCAATCAAGTCTCTGTCCAAAGTGTGATACACAGGTTCCTATGCTTCAGTAGTGTGAGGTGTTTTCCCTCTAGAGTTGTGGTTTCCTAAACCAAATTTATACTAATAACCTTGCAGTTGAAAATACCCTTTGGCATAAAAATCAAAGTGGCTGACAAAAACCAAACATTTTGGATAATGCAAGTGATTGTTTTTGATAAAACGTGTACTTTTCAAAGCAATACCTGTGATTGCTTGGTTTGGTTTTTTTTTGAAAGGTCAAGTTGCTGTGTAGTGAAATGTCCTTGTGTTTCATTCTGGAAAGATAGATCTGAAAGGAGTTTTAATGACCCAAGGCATGACCAGCCATACCTATACAATTTCTCATACCAACATAGTTGATTTTAATGTCATAAAATCATGGAATCATCAAGGTTGGAAAAGACCTTCAAGATCATCCAGTCCTACCATCTGCCCTACAACCCCTAACCACTAAACCATCTCCTGAAACACCATGTCTACCCATTTTTTAATACCTCTCCTATGTCCTTTACTGGTGGAAGATTTCAGTGTTCCTTGATGATCTTTCCAATCCTTTGAAAGTACTCTGCTTGCATGTTTTTTGCTTCTGAGTGTCTTGCCAACATTTTCTTTCTTTCTTAGGTTTATGTGTGTTCTTGCCTCTGCATCACTTCTAAGGCTTCCAAAATAGATAACATATTTTAGACCTAATGTCTGTCTTGCAGTTCTCGTCTGGACATTCCACCTGTTTCAAATAGAAGAACTACTCATTTGAAACCTTGTTCCACCTTACCAACAGTGACATCTGTTCCAAACAAAACTATTGATGTGTCTCCTTGTCTTAGTGTGCTGCTGCAGAGGAGGCAAACAACATTGATTTAAAGTTCAGCTTCTCTGGGTTATCTGCAATACTTGTGAATGGCTTTTGGGACCAGGATGTCTCTTGCAGAGCTTCTGCCTTGACAGTGGTTCTGTCTGTGTTTGGGCGATTGATAGTTTTGTCCCAGGGTATCTATTTCTGCTTGTCGTTGGGACTTGGTGGTGGTTGTTTGGAGTGCATGCTTCAAAAAACTCACACTGTCACTTCATCTCATATTACTGGTCAGTCTTTGAACACTTTTCAGCACTGGTACCTCCTGAACACTTGTGCTGTTTCCCTTATCTTTCACAAGCTTGATGTCACAGAAAATGCAGCAAGTGCAGTATGCATTTCACTGCCGACAGCTGCACAGAAGTGGCCTTAAAACTCCACTCAAATGCTTATTTTTCAAAACTCCACTCAAATGCTGCTTTTTCTTTTGCAAAGGGAAGAATGAGTAGCTACTTCTCAAGTACTTGTTGGAACCCATTATGTCTCTTTCTCCAGCTCTTGCCATGGACTGAGGAGGACAAAAGGCTCACTGAAGTTCAGAGATGCTCTTTATTGGTTCTGTCGTGAAGCAGTGGCTTAGGAAGACAGTTAATTTGTTTTCTCTCTTTTTTTTTCTCCTTTTGGTTGCTTGCATCTAATACTGTTTTCCTAAAACCTATTCCAAAAACTTAAGCTTCTGATAATTGACAAAAAAATTATGTGGCTTCCTATTCTTGAGGACACAAACTGAAATGCTTCAAGTTCCAATGGTTCTTAAAGCCACTAGACACAGTCTTTTTCCAGAAGTAGCTGGTGTTTCACCAGTGTCCTTATCATGTAGGATAGTTAATCAACTGTTCTTCTTAACAGTCCATCCAGTACAGTTTCATATCTTCTTGGTCAGTATAAAACTACAAGCTGCTTACTAGTTTTTTTTAATTTGTGGTTGATATAACTGTAATTTGCAGAGCAACATGGCATGAGGGTATGTCAGTAGGTAGGTAGTTGGTATATATCGGATTTTATTTTCTCATTTTTCTGTGGAGTGCGTTTAGAACTGTGTTCATCCCTGAAGCGTGATTAAGGGCTGTTTTACTCTTCAGTTAATGGATCTATGTGTTGTATGGCGGGTGCTTCATGGTTATATAATTTTGTCTACGAAGAAATAGAATGCTTATTTGCAAGGTCAAGTAGGAAGAGGGAGCAGGCCTGGTTCTTCATAGGGTAAATGTACAGAACACTTAAAACAAATGAGTTGGAAGAAGTTGGGAAAATCATGAGCATTTGGCCGAAGGTGGCTTGGAACTGCTATTGAATGAGGAAGAACAAATCCATAGTTCTCTCACCAGAAGAGGGACCCAAAGAACAGGTTTTCTGAAAAAAATCAGTGTTAAAGGACTGCTTATGTAATTTTTCATGCTGCTGAAATGTGTAACAGTTTTGTGGTGGAAGGGAGAAATGGGCTCTCAAGTGCTGGAGCAATCAGAGCAGGTTTTCTGGCAGCTCACGGTGTTTGACTCGTTTCTGCAGCAACAGTTACTGTGATGAAGCAAATTGTGCTCCCTACATGTGATGCTGCCTAATAGGAAATAGATCCCTGAAAATGCAACTAAAATTGTGACAGATTAAAGTGGGACTAAGCCTAACCTGTTATTGCCAGGTGATAAGTGCTGTTTCCTTCCTTGTGAGCCGCTACATCTGACAAAAGTAATCAGAGAAGCATCTTGTGAATATAGCAAAAGAAATCTTAACAATTACCTAGAATATTCATGGTGTGATCATTGTGTCTTTTCTATGAGTCAAAGCTGCACAGAAATATGCAGCTTTCTCATGTCATGGCACTGCAGTACAAGCTAATAAAACCGTGTAGTTAGGGTGTTTTAAAACTGTGGGGTTTTACTAGGGCTTTATTTGCTAGAAAAGGATTCAGCATTAAAGAGAAAAATTGAGAGTATACTAGATAAAACAGTTTTGCTAGAATCAAAATACTTGAACTTGCAGCAAGACTGGATAAATAGCGAACTTTCCACAGAACGCTGAAGACAGCATGTGATCATGAGACTTAATTTCAAGCAGGCCATAAGTATATTTCAACTTAAGTTGCCATGTAAGTTCAGTATCAAGTTACTGTGGGGAGTGAGACTGAGGGTAGTATTTAATGGAAAACATTCAATTTATGTTTTGTTTAGTATCTTTTAGAGTATTCTTACTTTAGAGACTAGTGTTCTTGTTCATCCTGGCATTTTGCAAGCTAATGGTTTTTACTTTACAACTGTAAACTTTTAGAGTTGCTGAAGGGGAGACAGTGGAAGAATTAGTTCAAGAAATGACCTTAGATGAGTGGAAAAATCTTCAGCAACAGAGCCGAGCAAAGCCTGAATTCAACATCCGGAAAACGGAATCCAATGTTCCTTCCAAAGCAGTGGTGATTCGCAGGTCAAAATATAGACGTAATGTAAGCATTGCCTCAGGAATTCTGTAAACTCTGCTTTGATACCCAGGGTTAGGAAACTGTGTCTATTCTTTGTCTACTAGTGCAATCTGAACAGACTACAAATCAGTATGTAAGCCTTGTTACTGGAATGACATATGTGTCCCCAAACTTGCTTTAAACTTACTGTCTGTTCATTTTTTTCTCTGAGATCATCAACCCTATTTCATAAGCAAATTCCTAATTTAACAAGTTGTTCTGCCTCCTGGCTCATTCTTGGCAAAATAAAACCCAGCTTCTTGCTGTTGCCACCTATGCAGATCTCCGTTACTGCTGGTAGAGAAACTTGGTTTAGTAAACATGTCATAATTTTGAATCCTGTTTATCTTACTTGCCTGTAAGTTACTTACTTGCCCACATATGTTAAACTCTGGTTTTGGCATTTGATGGTCTGGGTCCTAAGTGAATTATTTCTCTTTGCTGCTGATTAAAGCTTTTTTGTTCTCCTGGAATATATAGTTGGTGTTGGTGTTTTTGTTTAAGGTCTAGGTTCCACTTCTGAGTAGTAACTCTGGAGAACTTGTTCTGTTGAAATATAGTTCCCCCTTTCTCTTTAACCCTAACTGAAATTCCACAATACTACATGGACTGACATTTCATAGAGAACTTGTAGTTCATTAGAACGACTAAGGAGAGAGGGGAAGCTGCTTGCACAGATTCTTGCTTAGATTTCAGATTTTGAGAGTCACAGATACACGTGCATATACGCTCATAGTCTAGACAGACGGAATTTTGATACTTAGACTGAACACACACATGAATACGCGTATTATCCTCTGCGCAGTTATCATACCAACATCAACATCTGCAACTTTCCAAAGCCTTAATCATATAGGTCATTGAGTGCTTCCAAGGCAGTAGTACAAATTGGCCTGTATCCTTATGTATCCTTTTAGCACAGCTTTTAATGGCCACATTTGCTGTTGTACCCTATTTCTTTTCTGAGAGAGGGCTGTGGTAGGCTTGGGGAGAACATCTTTCACATTTTCTGAAGAAGTGTGCAAGTGTGTAAAGGTGTCATACAAGTTCCTGTTATTTTTGCTCATAAAGTTTCTTACCTGGCAGTATCAAGGAGAAAAGGGACTTTGTGAAATAGAACTAAAGTACAGGAACTGAGTGAAAGGGACAAGTGTTAGACTGGAATAAAACGAGTGATTCATCACTGTACAGGATGAGCTTACAACTTGCTCATCTTTATTCTTTCCGGATATCGTCTTGATTTATCTGCTGTTTAGTCTCTAATGCAAGTACATACGTACTTATGTATCCATCTGTGAGGGAGGGGAGAAGGTGGTATATGTAAGCTATAGTTTTTAACCAGATGATCTTAGTTGCAGGAAGAACGCGTAGAAGATGATTCTCCTGTTATCCGAAGACCAGTGAATGACATAACATGCCAGCTGGATATTAATTTTGGGAGTCTTTCTCGTGTTGGCAGTGGATCAAGAGGAACACGTGGTTATGGTCGTCACATCAGACCTGATGAAACAAGACTTCAGCCAAAAGTAGTGATGCTGGTTTTTGTGTTTTGTTGCTGTTGTTAACTTGATGATTTTTTTGTGTTACTGCTGTGTGTGTCCTCTGCTCCCTTCTGTGTGTAATTACTGATTTCTGTAGTGACAGTCTTGTTTCTAATTCCTGCATGGTTATTTTGAGTTGCTGATGCATGCCATGCTAGTTAGGAGTAAATACTGGTTTGGGCTTGTAACCCTTTAACATATGAATTCCAAAAGGTGTGATTACTGGTTGCTGTAATGGTGGTAAGTGGAGGAAAGGGTACAATAAAGCTTTTGTAGAGTTTTTTAATCTAAATTGTTAAATGATTAAAATTACTGAAGGCTCAGGCCCATAATCCTTACCAAAAAATTCATTATAGTACAGTAATAGTTCATTACTGCAAGTGAGGTCAGTAAATCTGGGAACCTACAGATGAAGACAGAACCGTACAGCATCCTACAGAATGATGCAAGTTGTTCAGTGAAAAAAAAAAATCCACTGACCTTTTTCTCTTTTTTTTGAGAAACAAAAAGCACTTGCACACTGAAAAATGATGCTTTTATTCTTCGTATCAACTGAAGTTCTTAGTTTGCATCGGCCTGGATGGGTTAAATACTTTAAGTTTGGGAACTTACAGAATGGTACAGAAGCAAGCACTTGTGTTATCAGAACGAAAAAGGCTCTTTCCACTAGCAGAGCATAGTACAGTAACAACGATGTAGTGAGATGGAGTTCACTCTCAGCAAGTTTGCTGAGTGGTGCAGATGATATGCCTGAGGGATAGGATGGCATCCAGAGGCGCTGGAGAAGTGGGCCT
Organism: Upupa epops; assembly: GCA_013397515.1. Taxonomy (NCBI): domain Eukaryota; kingdom Metazoa; phylum Chordata; class Aves; order Bucerotiformes; family Upupidae; genus Upupa; species Upupa epops. Next base: position 50,238 of record VZRI01012581.1, on the reverse strand, counting down.
TTACAAACCACAGGAGGTTCAGCAAAGTCAAAGCAAGGTCCTGCACCCAGGTCAATGCAATGCTCAGTATAAATAGAGGATGGAAGGTGATGTGATGGAGAGCCCTTTGGAGAAGGGTTTATGAGGTTGAGTGAAATACATTGTACAGAGACATAGAAGATGCATCAGCCCTGGAAATATTCATGGTCAGGTTGGATGAGCCTTCAGAAAGTCTGATCTAGTTAGAAATGTTGTAGGAAGATTAGACCAGATGACCTCCAAGAGTCCCTTGCAGTCCTAAGTATTCTATGATACTCTCTGTGCAGTAGCCTTAGAATGTAAAAGGATAGTTATGTTGCTTTAGAAATGCTGCTTCAAAAAACAGTGAGATTGCTTTCCTTTCTTCACTTCAGTGCTGCAGAACTTGTGATCATCTGATCCTCCCCAGGTGGTAGATGGGCATTATAAGTACATTCATACTGAAGAAATTACAGTAGTCATAAATTCTGGAATAAGTGCTAAATGTTTCTGTGATAGCAATGGATAGAAATTAAACTTGAATAGAAGAATGAACCTTTTTCAGGATAAAGTATGTATAGCTGTCGTGTGCTTTTGAAATACATTGATAAAGCTTCCTTTCTTACTCTATAGGTGCAACTTGTTCCTCCAAATCCTGATGATCCGGAGGATTTTCCAGCTTTAGCCTGAAGAACTGTCATGAATGCTGGCATCTCAAAGCAACTTTAGTCTGTCTGTGAACAGACCAATTTTATACTGGTGTGGATAAGGACAGTCTCTCAATTTGTACTGTGAAAGCTCTTTGGGTGTTTAATTTTTAATGTCTCTCTGCTAAATGAGGTGTTCTGGAGGTTCCAGTATACTGGGATCCTGTCACAGGTTCCAGTGTCTGACTGTATTTGTGCATTTTTTTGTGCAAGCTTGCAGTACTTGGCTACAGGAGAAAGCTGCAATTGAAGTTCAAGTATACAGTGCCTAAACGCATGTATATAAAAGTTACATCAACTTCTCCATGACAACATGGTCTGCAATTGGAACTCTTTCACTGTGCTTTCCCTGTTCGTTAAGAGTTCGTATTCCAGTTACAAATTGCTGTTCTTTGAAGTTTGACAAGTGCTCCTTGTTTTGGGTTCTAGGTATTATTTTCAAAAGTCATAGCAGATTGAAGCTTTCTCTGCTTGGGTGTAGTTTGAAAACTCCAAAAACCTTAACTCAAAAGATCATCTAACCTGAAACCGTGAACATCTCTCTAAATGAAAGTGATCTGTAAGGCAGCATAGCCTTAGCTAACAACAGGTCTTGTGTCAGCCACAAGATACGATCTGCAGCTACTTTGAAGATGTTGACGTAAAGGAAGAATTTTAAGCTAGACAGAACAAAATCACTAAGGAATGTTTTAATTGTAGCAGGAGCAACACACTAACTAGTTTGATGCCTTACCAAGAAATTTATGTGAGGCTGGGGATGAGGCAAGATGTCCTTTCTTTTTAGCTTTAACAGAGTTGCTCACATGAGCCAGATACCCTAACTTGTTCTCTGTCAAAGGAGACAATCAGCTGTTCTCTGGGATCTGAGACCAAGAAAAGAAGCTATATGTAATGAGGAAAATAAGTGAGAGGATAACAATGGATATTTTCTAAGTAGCTGTCAACCTCAAAGAGGTCTTCAGCTGCCTAGTCAATTTGAACTCATTCTTTACTGATCTGCTATGAAGCCTGAGTAATATCAACTTTCATTTTTTCTCACTTTGTACCAGTTCTATGCAGCCTCCTTTGGGAGCAAATAGTGGACGAGCCTTGAAAGAAAACACTTGCTTTGGAGTAAGCTCTAAGAGTGTTCAGAAATTTAAATAGCTTTTAATCTCTGTGGTAAGGCTTTTTATAAGTGGGGTTGTAGTAACTGTAGAAATACTGAGTCTTTTTTGTATGTTCCAAACAGGTGATTTGCAAATTAGTGCTGCACCAAGGACTTCTCTTACATTTTTAAATTACATGTATGCCAGTTTGCTGTAACATGAGATTTTGGATTCCACAAGTAGCTCATTGTACTGGCACAAAGATACTGACAACCCAGACTAGAAAGAATGTGCCAAAGCAAGTGAAATGGTGTTAGAGGAACCCATCCTCCTGCATCACTATGTAATTGAACTGGATGAAGAAACACAGATGACTCACCTTGTTGGAACAAGCTACTGCTGGAATCATAGCATTTTAAGATTTAACTGTTGTTGTTCTCTTAAGAGGTTTTTGTGTACTCCTGCCAAAAAGGGCACTTTTGTGACTGTCAACAGAAGAAATTCTATCTATGGGGATCTTGGAATGTTACTGTTTGCTCTTCCCTTCCTGTCCTTTTTCTGTCCCCTTATCCTGGTCAGACAGGGAAGAATGCAACTGAACTTCTATTTATGTTTTTGTTTGTGTGGAGAGTTTATGTATATGGAGAGCTTCTTCACAAAGTTCACTTCTATTTTCTATCATGAAGTTGTAGTCTTTTACTAGTATCCCTTTTTGCTAAGGAAAGTAATTAATTCAAAGCAAACCTTCCTTTTTTCTAATAAAAATATTAAACCTTGTTACTCTGAAATTGGTGTAATGCAGTTGTTTTAATTCTAACTGTTGCCTGGTTTTTACTTAACAGTCAGTTTCCTTCTGTGCGATGTTACTGTTTACTTCTCTAACTTTGATCTGTTTTACAAAACACAATGGCTTAAGAGTTTCTTTAGTTAACAGATGCCAAGTAGTGACAGTGATCCAGTTCTTCTGCCTAGCTGTGACAAAAGAGCTTACTACATCCCAGTACAGTCATGTTTAAGGTAACAAAACAGCTGTATCTATTAAGCAGATGTCTGCTGTGAAGGATTACTCCTGGTTTAGCCTTCCTCTTTCGTGTAAAGCAAATGGTAGCAGGTGCAAACATACACACAAACACTACTGAAACATGCCATGCATCTTAGGAAGAAATTAGATTGTTGCAGATTGTAGTTTTGTTACTTTTTAAATGTACTTGTCTTTTAGGATAACTATACTGGGTGTCCTAGAACTACTGCTTTTCCACGACAAGTTTTAGGTCTATGTAAATCAAAGTGAGCTTGAAAAGAAAGGAACTCCACTCTCTCCACAGCTGTCAAAATTTATATGTAAGCATTGATCCCGTTGGGTCTATTTGAATTATATATAGTACTGTGGTGTAGCATGAACAGGAGTATATTACTATGGAAGTAGCTTTGAAGGACAGAGAGGAAATATGAATACTAAAGAATAATGAAAATGCCCTGGTAAAAAACTCACTTAATAAGTAGGATTATTAGGCAAATGAGCCCATGGAACATGAGCTTTCAGCTCTGTTTCCACTTTGTCATGCAAAAACAGGGTTGAGGATATGTGTAGTGTTTCGACTGCAAAATCTGTAGCTCTAGCTGCACCTATGCAAGGATAGTCTTAATGACATAATATTTTGTTTTCAGAGACGTAATGACATCCATATTTTGTCCCTTCAGAGCCATCACCATGTCATCCTTGTCAGAATCTAACAGAACAATTTTTTTTTGAGCTATCCCACGGGGTAGAGGGTGGCATGCTTAACATTAGACCACCTTACTTCAGCTTAAAGATTGTGGATTCCACATGGCATTTCTGATTGAGTGACACAAATTATCCTGGACACACAACACAGATAAAAGCAACACTATGTAAAATACAGGACCACGGTAATGCCCATAACTGGTCCCTGTGAAATCCTTTCACCATGCAGGGTGTCCCTACTCAGAAGGAAGGAAGAGCAGGGTTGACATGAGCTTGGACACACTGCTTTGAAATTCTTCTAGCAGTTGTCTGGGTTTTATACCCTGTATATTCACCCTCCAGTGGTGAAACACTGACACAGGCTGTCCATGGAGGCGGTGGAGGCCCCACTCCTAGAGACAGTCAAGGTTTGGTTGTATGAGCTCTGGGCAACCTGCCCTGGTTGCAGATGTCTCTGCTCTCTACAGGCCAGCTGGACTAGATGTCCTCCAAAGGACCCTTCCAACCCAATGCATTCTGTAATTCTATTCTATATAGGAAGAAAATAAATTAGTTTAGCACCCCATTTCATCTCACCCATGTTTTTCACTGTGTAATGGAATCCAACAGTTCAATTACTGCTGTTTTCCAGAGCGAGTCCCCTGGAATGCAGAGCCAGAAGGTCTCTGTTTTTGGAATCAGAAAGGTGTGCATTTTAAGGATCTGTGCATTAACTAAAGGTTTACAGACAGCTGAGATTCTTTCAGTATTTTTCAGGTCATATATGACTCAGTGTAGTACTTATATGATGACTTCATGCTGAATTGTTTTAGAAATAAAAGAAAACCTCTGATTATTATTTTTAATTTTACATTGTTGATGTTTACAGTTATTACTGTACTATGTTTTGTATAAAATCAAACACAATATGCAGTATTTCCAAATAAGACACAAATGCAAGTTGAACTGCATAATATTATAATATGAAGCTTTATCTTAAAAATACCTTCAGCAAAATAAACTCCTATTATGTCAATCCACATTAAAAAAATATGATTAGAAATATACAGTTTAAAAATAATCAGGATGAACAGTACTGATCAAACTTTTGATCATCTGTATATGAGTTTATGCAAGACAGTCTGCAAACTATTAATATAAAAACTGCAGTGCAACAAACTGCTGAACACCACACTTTTTATCCTGTCATAATGCATAAATCTCTACAAATCTTACATTCTGTTTTAAATCAGCAGCACTTTTCCCATTTGTCATACTGGGGCAGAAATAAACAAAGTCTGGGTTAACATCTGAGTTAAGTTACTGATGTCATAATGCAAGAGAGCAATTTGACCAAAGATATTACAGCTTTTGAGTATGTTGCAAACTTCTGGATCAAGGCAGAATCCATTTGTCACATATTTGAAAGACAGGAAAGCATTTCTAAGCAAAAAACTCCTAACTGATGACAATGGAAATAACTTCCTTGAGCTGCTGTGGTACCATAGTGATGCAGCTGCCACTGTACATTCCATTTTGGCACATAACAATTAAAAAACATTCAGAAACCAAGGACTCTTGCACAATCCTTGTACAAAGATTCTTGTATTGAAGACAGCTTTGGTATGGTTTAATAAAAATGCTACAGAAAGCATTAAAAATTCACAACAAACTAAGTAATACAATCAGATGGGACACTGTGAGGTAATGAGTTAATTTTCCACCTAGGACTGTTTGGAGGGGTCAAATGCAAGATCCCTTTGACATTTCTGTGTTTCTCTCTGAAGACACTGGGTGGTGGAAGGGGTATCCTGAAACACAGTCATGCCAAACACAGTTTTGGTTTAGTAGGAGTTGCTACTGTCTTTGTGCATTCATTTTATGCAAACTTACTTCTGAAGAATCTGCAAGTGCTAATGGCTCTGCTGGTTACTTTTTAAAAGGCAAATTCTCACCTGGAATTTGGAAGGGGTGTGAAACAGATTTGATTATTTTTAGGTTAAAACCAAAAATGCTAAAAGAGAAAGCTCAGCTGAGAGAAGGGCAAAGCCAAACACAATGAATATGGTTAAGTCGTAACTTAACCTTTCTTGGTTTGACTCTTACTCTCTCCTCTCACTAGTTTTACCCCTTCTGCCTTCCAAGATAAAATTGTCTTAACAAGTAAACACAGATTCATACTCGCACAATACACCTACATTTGTGGTTATCTGTAGCTGGCCTACAAAAAAAAAAAAATAAATACAAATTTTAATCACTCTATCAGGGTGGACTCAGTCCCTTTCCTAGGTGCTTTTCACCCAGAAGTACCAGGTGGCAAGGGTGAACGAGGGTGAAGAAAACAAAAAATACCTGGTGTCTGTGCTTCAGCAGTCCTTCCTTTTTGCATCATACAAGCCTGTTTGCTTTCTTTGAATTCATCTTTGCAAATTTTGATTATCCAAAGCCATGGAGGCTACCTGTACACTTACTTACACTTCACATCCTGCTTTTCCTCCAACTTGTGACATCCACGACACAAAATGTGTTCAGGCAAATGTGTGGTTATTCACATTGGCATTAAAAAGTCACCTTAACATAAACCTAAATTATAGTTCAGAAGGATGTAGATTGAAACTAGTCACTGATCCTACCCATTTATCCTTGCAGGGGTAACTCACATCTTTAAAACCCTGTTTTTTCATTGTTAACGTTTCAGACCTCTATAAGTTTCCTACTTTCTATTGTAAATTCAGTAAATCAAGTGTACCATATTTAAGGCTATGTGGTAACAGTCATCATTTGAGGGATAATCAGCTAGAAACTTGAGCTGGTAGACAACAGTAAATCACTGCAAAGGCAGCTTTGAGATTCCATAATGTGAAAAGTGGTAGGAAAAAAATGCTGTCAAGTGTTTGAAGACAGTTTTGTAGTGAAGGAAAATTTCAGTCGCAGACTGATTACTTTAAAAATTACAAAACAGTTTAACAGAGGTAAGATGTAGCTTTTAAAATGTTAATTAAGATGTTTAAAACTACACCTGCCCCTAAGTTCTACCACCAGTCTGAGTGGTAAAGTAAGCTTATCTTCCCCTTTCCTGCGTGCTGCCCTCATTTAGTGTCTCAAAGCAAAAAAAAAAAAGTTATCCCCATTACCAACATGAGAGAGGGTTGGGTATGGGTTGTATGTATGGTATGTTAAGGGGAAAATTGCTACCTTTTTGATGGAAATCTAACATTTCATCTAAAGGACTTGAAGACAGACAAAGAAACAGTAACGACATTTTAGTATGGCAGCACTGCTTTAAATGGTCAGCTGTTTCTCCTTACTCTTAAGATAATCCCAGTTTTAAAGCAATTAAAACCAGTGAAAATAGCCACTAGTTAGCCACAAACGAGTCGACACTACTAAAAATAAGTCGACACACTAGAGGGAAGTGATGCTATCCAGAAGGACCATGCAGGTGCAAGATGTGAGTATTTGCTAGCCTCACTAAGTTCAACAAGGCCACATGTAAGGTCCTGCACCTGGTTAGGAAAATCCCTAGTACCAATACAGACTGAGCAATAATGTGATGTAAAGCAGCTCTGTGGAGAAGGATGTGGAAGTTCTGGTGGATGAAAAATTGGACATTAGTCAGCACTCACAGCCCAGCTAGCCATCTGAATCCTTGTCTACATCAAAAGAAGTAGTGCGAATAGGTCAAGGGAAGGTATCCTGCTGCTGTACTCTGCTCTGGTGAGACCCTACCACAAGTATTGTGTCCAGCTGTGGAGTCCTCAGTATAGATAAGACATGGACATGTTGCAGCAAGTTCAGAGGAAAGCCACAAAAACTATCAGAAGGCTGGAACATCTTTTCTATAAGACAGACTGCGAAAGTTGGGGTTGTTCAGCCTGCAGAAGGCTCCAAGGGGGCCTGACCGTGGCCCTTCAGCACCTAAAGGGAAACTACAAGAAAGACAAGGAAGGCCTCTTTATCAAAGAATGCAGTGATTGAAAGAGGGAAGTTTTAGACTAGCTATCAGAAATAAAATCTTTACTGTGAGGGTGATGAGACACTGGAATAGGTTGCCCAAATAACTTGTGGATGCCTCCTCCCTGAAAGTGTTCAGGTTGGAGGTTTAAGCAACCTTATCTAGTGGGAAGTGTCTGTGCCCATGGCAGAAGGGTTGGAACTAGATGATATTTAAGGTTTCTTCCAACCCAAGACATTCTATGATTATATTCTATGAAGTTCATTGATTTTAATTATTTTTTTCAAGATAAACAAACTACACAAACTTTAAAAATACAGCACTCATTAGAGGGCAATAGTTAACTTTGTGTACTCAATACTGCAGCTTCGTACAAAACTTCATACAAAATAAGAAAGAATAGTAATTAACACAGCAGAGTACCTACACTAAAAAAAAAAGCTTCTGTGACTGATTTTCATCTTAAGTGATGATTTAAGCCTGGTCCAAAAAGACAACACAGATTTATATATTGAAAAGCTCCCACCATTTCTGGTTGTCAGCAGCTACATGATTGCCATCACAATTCATACACATGCATCATACATACTTGCAAGCTCTCTTTATCATAGAGAGTTAAGTATTTACACCCAAACCTGAATGTACACAGATCCTGGTTTTCTTCAAGGAAGTGTTAGCACATTTGGAAAGTGTCTACCAATTATGGTGATAGTTCACTTTATTCTGCAACATGGAAGAGATTCTTCTGTTTCACTTTTGCTAAAAAATGAAGCCGAAGTAATTGTCCTTGAATCACATCAAATCCCCTGTAGTCACATCCCCTTCACTCCTGAATAGTGTCTTCACTTCTGGTTGCTTAGGTGTTTAACGCAATACTGCTCTAGTCCTTGGGACAGACTGGCTGCTGAAATAAAACATATTTGAAGAAAAAAGTTAAATATGTTCTCACTATGTATTTAAAACAAACATTTCTGGCAAGGTAAACAATATTAAAAATACCCAGAAAAAAACAGAAGACCAAATCACTGCATTTAAGAACACAGCAATACTGGTTGCAAAGAAAGCTGGGACTGGTCTGATTACAAACAATATGAATAAAGGATCTGATCTATAGAGAAAAGCAACTAAGCATTCAAAGTAACATAATGTCATTAAGTGCAAAGCTTTCATTTTCTTTCTCTGTCTCTGAGGTATCAGACTGTAAAAAAAGTAGAAACAACAGTAAGGAAACGATTTTTTTAAGCTAGGTTTAGATTTCATACAGACAAGCTCTGAAATGATGCAGGTAGTTTTCAATGTTTCAACAAGGCTGCAGAAAGATGCTTTATGATTCCAGCAAAGCAAAAGCATACAAGGTTTTAAAAACTTATTTCTCTCTGTTAGTTTCTGCGATAGAACTTTCTGGTTAAAAGAAATACAGTTTTCATATATTTTCCCCCATACACCTGATAATTTTTCGCAGCAACCTGACCTGAATTCCCTTAGCCTTCACCACTCAGATTTAATTTATCATAAACTCCTTACTCTGTAGATAACCCTAATTCTGTTATGTATGGTAACACATCAAAATATGTTTCATTTTTGTCTTACTATGTTGAGTTAGTTTGGATCTGATGTATGCATGAACTTCTCAGTAATTGGCAAATTTACAAGGAATACGTCTTGAACTGGAGAAAAAACAGTACCCACGGGAAAACACTTTGTAAAATGCTCTATAATGCAATTTCTTGCAGTTCAGCAACAGTGTTACTTCAGTCACAAAATAGAATGTGTCCTGTTTAACCAACCTGATCTCTTTCTATGATCAGGTGTGTCCCCCTAGTGGATGAAGGAAAACCAGCGGACGTTGTCTGAAGAGTTCAGTCAGGGATTTGACACCGTTTCCCACAGCATTCGGCTGGGGAAGCTGATGGATCATAGCTTAGACAGGTGGACTCTTCAGAGGATTAAAAACTGGCTGGATGACTGAGCCCAGAGAACTGTGGTGAATGCGGTTNTCTTTCTATGATCAGGTGTGTCCCCCTAGTGGATGAAGGAAAACCAGCGGACGTTGTCTGAAGAGTTCAGTCAGGGATTTGACACCGTTTCCCACAGCATTCGGCTGGGGAAGCTGATGGATCATAGCTTAGACAGGTGGACTCTTCAGAGGATTAAAAACTGGCTGGATGACTGAGCCCAGAGAACTGTGGTGAATGCGGTTATATCCAGTTTGTGACCGGTCACAGGCAGCGTCCCTCAGGGCTCAGTTTTGGGACCAGTCTTGTTTAACACCTTTATCCATGACCTGGATGAATGGATCGAGTGCACCTGCAGTAAATTTGCAGATGACAAGAAATTAAGTGGCAGTGTTAATCTTCTTGGGGGTAGGGAGGTGCTGTAGAGAGATCTGGACCGGCTGGAGTAATGGGCTGAGGCCAACAGAATGAGGTTTAACAAAGCCAAGCGCTGGGTCATGCACTGTCACAGCAACCTCCAGCAGCACTACTGACTTGGGGAAGAGTGGCTGGAGAGCTGCCTGGCAGAAAAGGACCTGGGGGTGTTGGCTGATAGCCAGCTGAATATAAGTCAGCAGTGTGCCCAGGTGGCCAAGAAGGCAAATGGCATCTTGGCCTGTATCAGGAATAGTGTAATCAGGAGTAGGGAGCTGATGGTGCCCTTGTANCAGCAGTGTGCGCAGGTGGCCAAGAAGGCAAATGGCATCTTGGCCTGTATCAGGAATAGTGTAATCAGGAGTAGGGAGCTGATGGTGCCCTTGTACTCTGCACTCATGCGAGTGTACCTTGAGTACTGTGCCCTGTTTTGGGTGCCACAGTATAAGGACATTGACATGCTGCAGCGGGTCCAAAGGACGGCCAACAAGGCTTGTGAGAGGTCTGGAAAACAGGCCTGGAAGCAGTGAGGGAACTGCTGTCTGGAGCAGAAAAGGCTGAAAGGAGACCTTACTGCTCTCAACAACTACCAGAAAGGAGGTTGTGGCGAGGCTGGTGCTGCAAAGGAAATGCTGTGAATGTTATGCACTAGACTTAAATTCTCTTTATAAAGCCAGAATGGAGTGTTTTACATGTAAAAGTGGTTTTGGCTGAAAAATAATTCTGGAGAAATTCTAAGATACTGTCCAACAGTCCAACTGACAAAATGGCAAAAGAATCATCCAGCTCTGTGGTTTATACTGTGTTAGGATGGACTGCAAATGTGATTGCCTTACAGTAAGAATTGACTAAAATGACCTAAAGCATCAATACATAACATTAATGTAAAAAACCTGCAAGATGTTTCCACTGAAACATACCAGACAAGAAAATGGGAGAATAAGGATACACAGTACTGTCAGAAGTTCCAAGAAGGCAACAACATCCTGACAAAGAGAGGTGCTGGTTAGGGCATAACTGCCACTTGTAGTAACTATTGTCCTCTATCCTGTAATCAACTAGTTCTGGGACTGTCAATTGATTTGGGCACTATGCTCAGGCTTCAAGAAATTAAATGTAAAAGAGACAAAGAAACAAAGGGATACTCAAAAAATTACACAGGTTTTGCCAGATCCTACAGGAAATAAAATGATACCTACAATATTAGCGGCAAGGTACTTCTTTCCAGTCCATCAAATTGTATAATCATACTGAGTATCTTTTAGAGGTACCAGCACCCAGTTCTGTCTCTTAGATGACAAAGATACTAATAATTCCAGAACTGACACATAATTACTTAGGACAAAATCAATTATTTAATGCAAACATAAAATGACTGAAATTTGACCACTAAACATAGAAGAAACGAAACAGCATATGGAATAAATATTTGGAGTAGGAGTTTCAGAAAATCCACTAAAATATGAAGCAGTTTAAGAGGTTTGAGATAAACCTCATCCTTTGTTCTCAGAGCCATAAATTTGGCAATATACAAAGATTTACTTCAAAATAGCTGAGATCAATGAATTCTATCTCAGGGATGTTATTTCTTCTTAAGGGATAGGCATTCTCATCTTACTCAGTGCAGAAGTCAGCTTGAGGGTGTGTCTCCCAGGATCTGAGAATCTGTTCAATTAACGCACATGTATTTATACAGGTACAAAGTGTTAAAATAACCTTCAAAAGCGCAGAGGCATGAAGGGGAAAAAAGCACAGGCAGAATTGCATCAATTCTATTTGGACCAAAAACAATGTAGTGAAAAAAAATGCAAAATGGAAGAAAAAAACAGTCAAACAAACAGAAAAACCCTGAGAAATGCTTCAGAATTTTACTGAAAGAAGCATTTCAGGAAGAAGATACTACAACATATGATTCATGAATCAAAAGATAACTCATACAACCACTGCTAAAAATTGTCTGTCCAGAATTTACTTCAGTCTACTATTAATGACTATTTCTGTTGCCTGATACAAGTTTGCACTTCACAACCTTTAACTTCTCTTCTAACCAATGATTCTGCAATTCTTTGAATTTTTCATAACTTCTGTTACATTCAAGCTACCAGCATGAAGTAGGAGAAGGAGAAGCTCTGTGGAAAGCTGTGAAAGAAAAGCTGCACAAGAACTTGGAATCTTCAGTAATATTTCTAAACCAAGCTACACAACTACTTTTCATGTTATTTGACAACTTTTGTCTTTCCAGCAAAAAGCCTCTTTGGCACCTGGCAGACTCATTCAAAAGTGGTTCATTATAAGAACAAAGGTGAATTCTGGTCACCTGTAAGCACTGGAAATGGCTTCAGAATTGTTTTAAGCTACACTCTTAGGCCCAACTTCAATAATCACCTAAAAGGACTGCTGTAGCAGGGCATGAACACATGCACACCAAAAGAAACACAGTAATAGTGTGGCTACATGCTCCTGGGAGAAATGGCATGTTCAGTCTTGCATAAATACAGCCAAATTTAAGTTTTCATTAACCTTCCTGGACAGGTTCTGTTCAGATTATCAGCCACACTCACTGTACAAAATCTCATACCAGTACACACATGCCTTTTATACATTTCACCTCTCTTATCACCACTGCATTTCAGTTGTCCATCAAACTGCCCTTACTTGTGACTTCATGTATTGACTTCATGCTGTGAACAACTTTTCTACCTCTTACTCCAGTCACAGGTTTCATAAATAAAATTTTTTTGTGGCAAGAACTTCTCATCTTTACTAATTCTGATTAGTAATTATTAGATTATTATTATTAGATTAATTCTAATTAATTCTAATTCACATTAGGAACTGCAAAAAAAATTATTTCTTCTTGAAAGTTAAAAGACAGAACAACATAAAACAGGGTACATTCAAGGTTCCAGATACTCTCAGTACGTGACATAAACCACAAAGTTGTCTCTCATCCCATTGCTAGGGGGAATTGAACTATGGCTATACCTCCTGTCAGCAATGGATATACCAGCTCAAAGTAAGTGCCTAGAAAACAGTAACTCGATCTGTAAAGAGGGTAACTCTCACCTTTTCAAAATGTTTTTTCTTGCAGCAGACCTGGTAGTTCTTTTAGTAATGTCTGTACTGTCAGAAATGCTAGGTTCAGAGGTTTTATTTTTCTGAACACTGGACTGCAGAATTACTCTGGAAAGGGTAGGAAAAAAGAAAGATTATATAACCTGAAAGTTTCTAGGAAAACACTAAATAGAGGATATTACAGTTGCAGCAGAGCTAACAAGTATCAGCTGGCTTTTCACAAATCATTCTGAAAAGCAAATTGTTCTTCTCTTTCAAAGATCCTTGTTATAATAATTGTAATGCAAGTTGTTTTATTAGGAGCACAGCACTTTGTTTTGTAGCTTGGTTTGGTTTTGGTTTTTTTGTTTCAAAGAATAAATTAAATTAAGGGTTTTGAATTTCCTGTTAGGCTTTTGGAAGACAAGCCGAACAAAAATTGTATTTTAACTTACAGGAGGGAAGATAGCATCTGAAGTAAGCAATAAAACCAAACATTTTCCAGAAAGAAAAGAATGTAGAGAAAACCCTCAAGTAATTAAATTTGTGAAGATCAAAGCCTAAATTTCCTGTAATTATCCATGATATATTTCTTTCAATTACAGTAAGCTAGGGAAATCATTATATATACTGACATTTTGCTCATACAAGGAATTACTACACCACACTTAGAACTCCACTTTACCTGCTGGCTGTGCTGAGGCACTTCTCTGGAAGACTCCAGAGTAAGAGAATCATTATTTCTTAAAGAGACAAATAAAACCCAGCATTGCTTACATAATGAAATAATTTCAGATTGTGAAATCAAGCAACTATTTTTAGTTACCAGGCAACAGTTCACTGATAATCCACATCTTCTGTATTACTAAATATTTGTAGTGAAAAAAATGATACTATGGAGGCAAAAAGTGACAACTGGTCAATGGAGTCCACAGGTATCTGTTTGGTGCATTACTTTGTATGTGTATTTGCTAGTCATTCCCTCTGCACAATGTTCCAACTATACAACATTGCATCATTCTATGGATTCAGAACTAACAGTAAGTTAGATATTATTGGGTTTTTTCCATGCTGTTATAAGACTCTAATGTTCAATGGCTTCACTGAGTCTCTCTGTGTCAACAGACTATATTAAACTAGAAATCAAAACCTTTGTAGGTTGAGTAAATGGCAGTCCAGTTAATTAACAGTCTGAAGAAACTGTTTTTGAAGTATCCTAGACATGAACATAAAATGTTTCTTTTGGAGCAAAAGTGGACAGGCATGCGCGGGAGAAAATATTAATATTTCCATATTCATGTTCCACAGTCACCGAAACCAGAAATGGACACAAATCCGTGCTCATGATTTGTTTTATATGGGTTTGATGCCAGAATTAGAAAGTGCATGGGGGATAACAAAATTTCATTTATAATAAATTGTTTACAGCAGTAATACTGTTCAGCAACTTACTTATGAGGCACTTAAGAGACTGATTAGCTAACATGACTGACAAAATATTTTAAATCTCTACCTGAACCCTTAACATTTCAGAGTAGCAAAATCTTGTCACTTCATTTGCAAATGTCCAAACCAGTCTTCTCTTCCTCTAAGATACAAGACTATAATGACAAGAACCATCAAAATACAAAGCAAATTCTACTGCACATGGTTGTGTTATGTTACACTCAAAGTCTGAGAGGTCAGTTATCCAAAAGGCTGAAAACAAAAGCCTTCAAAATTTTATCATGTTTCTGTAGACAACACAAATTCTGCATTTCTTATATACCCATGCTGAAAAGATTAAAAACTGTAAGTTTACTATAATTTCTACCGTGCTTGTAAATAAAAAAAATGTACTGAATTATATTTTACCTAATACTAAAACTTAAAATTATCTTTTTGGTGCCACAGTTGTCATACAACATGTACAAATCTGGGCTACTGCACTCTCAACTAAGCTTCAAAAATTTCACCAGTGGTGAAAAAAGACTTGCACTGTACCTTTTATCTGTGCCACTACCATCTTCCAGGACTGCATGGAAAGGTACAAAGATGGCTTAGCCCCAAAGCATTTAGTCACTGAAATATAAGCATGACCAAGTCCTGGCACAAGCTGGTTTATTAGTGCTCACTCAGATAGAAACAGGGAAAAATTGTGTTTTCTCCTTCAATGTATACATAGTGCCTCCTGCATAAAGTTTATCCACAGAAAGCATAATCTGATGGTTATTAACTTTCTTTTTTAAGCATCCATTCTTCTCAGACAGCAGACATCCAGAAATCAGGTCAGTATACATGATTTAAACCCATATACTCCTATAAACTGAAACATTAGCAAGTGTTAAGATACCATCTTGCCCAAACACAACAATGTTAATCTTTGCAACACGTCATAGGTATGTCCTTCCCCCACCCCCCACCCCCCATTTCACTTTACCTGTTTAAAATAAAGAGGTTTTAAATGGAAATGTGACTTACAATTACACCATAGAACCTAACAACCCAAAACTTCATTCTCTTAAGATTGTCACATTTATCAGAAAGTGGGGAGAGAACGAGCTGACTTTATTCTATCAGCTCAGAGCCATCTGTAAGCACAGTAGAACCTTTAACAACACTTGCTCTTCAGTTGATAGGTCATTTTTATATCTCAGCAATACAAAATTTCACACAGCTATCCCAATAGTAAAGATTAATTCAAATCCCTGTGACCAAAACATTTGCTGTTCAAATCAGAGGCTGATAGCACCTCAAGTTAAAACAGTGTCCCATTTACACCATCTTATGACATGGTGTTATGATTGAACAATCAGAGCTGTCTTTGGACCTGACAACTGCCAGCTCAGGATCAGTAACAGTGCTATCTGAGCTTTTATTAGAATACTACTGCTTACAAGTTTAAGGTATGAAAAAAACCCATCTTTAATGTAAGAAATTTTTATTCACCACAAACAGACTAGCAGCCTCAGTTGACATCAGGCTCGACAGATCAGTTCTATAAAGGACTTGAGATGAGACCACAGTAGAGGAAATTCTGTGTGCCCCCCCTCCCCTCACTGAAAGAAATCACAAACAATATTAGGGAAGAGTAAGATCCTCAGGATATCTACCTTACTTCTTTGTAGTTGATGTTAAACAGCATATCCTGCTGTACACGGCAATAACCAACTTCCAAAAGCACCATCAGAAAGTGCATTTGATGTACACATTTTGCTACTCTATTAAATAAATTTTTTAAGAAATCAAAGAAAAAGTACAACATTTCTTGAACATAGGCTACAGGATGCTGTGACAGCCATAGTATTAAAACAGGTGATCCCAACATTATAAGAATTTTTTACCTTTTACACCTTGCACCTGTAATGGAAGTAGTTTTGAACTTAATATAATCCCCAAGCACTAAGGTAGTTTAAAAACTAGCTAGTTTTCAAGCTAGTACAATACCCTTTAAGCAAATCGAAACCTGCTTAAATGCAGCAGTGTTTATGTCTGTAGCACCATCTTTTGAGTAGTTCACAGTTATTTTTCACCATTTTCAGGGTGAGATTGGGGCATAGAGGTTCACCACCAGATCACAAAAGCCCACATCTCACACACCAAGACAAAATCTGTAACTCTAAAAAGCCAACAAAGTAACACATCTTGGAGAGAAAGCAATCCACAGAACAAGCATTTTAAAAAATTAAAAATTATGACAGTATGCTAGGGAAGGATGAGAGGTTTCAACAGGAATGTGTCATCTCTGAGATGCAAGGGGTATGTACTTTTTGCCAAGGATGCCTATCTTAATAGGTCTGTCAAATGCAACACTACTTTCTCCTTCATCACATCACTTTTATGGAAATAAGGCTGAGACCTCTACCATTGTTCCAGGTCACTGACAGGCAGCAAGCAACTGAAGCTCTTCAGTCTACAGGGCTCCAGCCAACAGGACTACCAAAGTAGCCTGGAGAGGCTCATGGTATCTCTCAGGTATTTAGGTTTTTTGTTGGTGTGGTATGGTTGGACTTGGTGATCTAGGAGGTCCTTTCCAAACATTATTATTCTATGATTCTGTAATTGTATGATCCTAACTGGTACTTTGATCTCTTAAAACATGAGGGACACTAGCTGCTTAACAGTGAGAACATTAATGTAGTTTGTAAGAAAAGCTTTCATGCTGTTCTTCCTGGACATAAAACCAACATTGCAGGATTGTCAATCCTGCGTATGAGTCAGCAGCACCAGCACCCTGATGCATACCATCTTGACACATTCACCAGCATCAGTCTTTCCTCCATCCCTCTAGCAAGGGAGGTTTTAGACAGAAGAGAGAAACCATAAGAAGAACACTACAGGTGAGTGAAACTCATCTTGCAGAACACGGGAGAAACATGGACTATTTTTTTTAAACCTGTGTTTTAAATGTAGCTTTTTAGCTTGCTTTTAGGAATCTATGTCTGACTTCTGTAAAACACTGACAAATACCACTATGTTCAGGGTAAAACTTTGAAATAAGTATCTCATGTTAAGCATGTTCTCTGACAAAATTAGGTAGCAAAGAAAAATAAAATTGTATTTAAAACAGTAGATTTTTGTATTTAAAATAACAGATTAAGATACCTCAGGTAAGGCAAACAGGATAACTAAGCTGTCTACAAGTTCCCCACTTCTCATTCACTAATTAGTAGTTCACTTGCTTTAGCTAAAGTCCCATGCTTTTTAAAACTGCAGACAAATGTTGCAAAACCAAAGACAAGGGCAGAAACACTTCACGATGTTTGCCAAGACAAAATGTCTTTTCTTACTTAGTAAACTCTCATGAAACTCTTTGACCTGTGTTTTCTCCAAGAGCACTGAAGTTTCAAGCACTCACCCAGAGTAACAATTTCTCTTCAAGGGTGGTGGTGAAGCAACTTCATACAGTGGACGGTTCCAAGCTAAAGGTTTCTGTTAGGGTTTCCTGACAATTGTGTGCTGCTTAAGTTTTGTTTGGCCAAAAGGTGGAAGTTGTTTGATGAAAATATTGAACCTTTTAAGTGGAAGCGAGGCTGTCACTGGCAAAAGCAGTATGGAGATAGAGTGAAAATAACTTCAGGAACTACTGTGTTTCTAATGCTTTACCCAAGCTCCTCAACTGTGTCAATAATACACACACAGATTTAACTAGTCTGTATTATTAAAAAAAAAAAGAACGAGAATGAAAGAAGATGCAACAAGATAGTCAGGGTAAATAAGTGAGCCCTGACTTACCACTGCAACCTTCGTCATCTTCTCTTAAGTTAAAAAAGTAAAAATCTGTCCCATTTTAGTGTCTCCCATGGCATATACTACTATAATCTCTTAGTAAACACAAAGATGTACCAGCATTTCTCAAAAGTTCTAATTCCTGGTATTTCATGTAATTAGAAATCAAACTTTGGGAAGCTAAGCTATTTGGCAAGTTCATGAATTTCAAAGTAAAGCTGAAGCTAACACTTGCAATACGCAAAGGAAAGGGTCGTATTTAAAGCAGTACTTTTCCCTTCTTACAAATACAGTTTTGTGTATACAGTTCTGTTAGTTTGCATGAACATGCAAAGAAAGGCTTCAAAATTATAGATTATCCTAATTATAAAAGCTCTGCAACTTACAGCATTTCAAGCCAGCCATAAAGATAACTGCTGTTCCAAATGACATGCAAAAAATACAAAGCCAGAGCACTGAAATTTACTCTTGCAACAAAGCCAGTCAGAAAGATGACATGAAAGCATGCATTTATGAGACATACTATACAGAAAGTGCCAGCTAATGTAGAGAAATGGAATGGGACACTTACACAGTGGCTCTCTCAGGGAGTCCTGATGGTTACTACGTTCTTAAACCATCTAGACAGAATAGCAGACTGGGTAGAAGGGAGCCACATACAATCCACCAGATGACAATGCTACACAGTGCAGACACCAGCATAGCTAGGAGCCATCTAAAAGAGGGGTTGGAGGAGAAGATGAACAAAAATTCAAAAGCAAAAGCTATTGGTGCGTTTTAGCTTGTTACAAGTTCTTCAAAAGCTACTGCTCTATAAACTTTGTTAAGCGTCTTTGTACTTTCTATGATTGTAACAGTCCATGCAGCCATAAACTGCAAAACATACTATCCACATATTGCTGGAATTAAAATGGCTTTTCTCAAATCCTTACTGAAGTCCTCTATTCCAAACAAAGTCTGTATCACTCCTTTGAAAGTAAGTGCATGCTGGAGCAGTACACTCCTGACAACTTGTTGCCATCTCTTTCGCAGTTTGATTAGCCTGTATTCATACATCTACTTCACAATCATATCTGTGGCTTTAACACTAAAACATTAGATCAGAGCCAGATCAATCCGTAAGAACAAACAATTTACGTAAATGCTCACATGATGGGTGATATTACTTTCCTGTTTTCAAAGTAGTAAAAGCTAATTCATAATCCTTTACCAAAAGTGTGGAATAATCCTAATTAGAACATACACAAAATACTCATTCAAAGCACAGACTCTATGCAACCAAGTTCAATAAAAAAAAAAAAACAGACAAAAATCCTTGTAACACAATGTTGGCAATGCCTCTGGCTTTCAAAGACTGTAAGCTTTTGGTGCTTTTACTTTGATTTTTTTTTCACCTCTTACGGGAAATAAAACATCATAGAGGATGTAGAACATTCTTTTTGTTTGCTTAGATAAAAACTGCAAGACTTACTTTTAACAGGACTAAAAGAGACAAAGATTAACGCTTGTGGTAATAGGGAAGACTTCTGACTTGTCTAGGGCAACTAAATACTGACATTTTTGTTTAATAATAGTAACAAAAAATGGAAGATGCTATACATTTATGTTTTGCTAAATTATGCCAGTATGAATAACTTGGGGAGGAGGGAAATTACAAATCTTTGTGCTACAACATATACACTACAAGAGAAACAACTGTAAGTTCTTGATCCATTATTTTAATTCTACAGAACTACAAGCTCACTAGTTTTAATTGGAACAGTCATGCAGAATACTTCATCAATGTGATAATACTTTAATAGTTAATAGGCTTTCTTCATTTTATTGCCTCTGAAGGGATGATCTCACTCAACATTCATTCTATGGAACAGACAACAAATGAGATGTTTCACAATCTTTATTATGACATAAAGTACCTCTTACAAAAAAATATTACTTAGTAGTATCCGAGGTACTATGTTCCATAGAAACAATGTGCAAGGCAGCTACGTTTTTCTGTGCTATTTGATACAACTGAGGTAATGTTTTGTTTTGGGATTTTTTTTTTACTAGGCCAGCAGCTAGCAGCACCATCCTCTACAGAAAGATAGTGCAGCAAAACCCAAGCTGCCTTTGGTCTGTGACTCTGGTATTGTGGTACTTGCAAAAATCTGACAGCTAAGGTTAACTTTCCCTTCTGAGCAAACAAGCAAGATCCAGATATGTGGTCTAAATCTTGCATTCTCTTATTTAAAAGTAGACAGTAAGCTTTTCTACCTATAGCTGCTATGGATGAATACCGTGAACTTTATTTTACAAGTTGTATATTTCAGTATTTGTCTGAAATAAAGAGATGAAACTATTTCAGACACTTACTGAAATAATGCCTTCCACATTGACCAGCACTATCCCAAAGCCCACAGGACTTAGCTGAAGTTCCTCTTCATGGCCAAAGAAATGGAAGGAAGCTAAAGAGTCTTCTTCTTTCAACTCTTCCTCTTAGCTGATTTTACTTCAAAAAATAAAAGCCAATCATACATCACCAAGTTCCACAGTTCCACAATGTGCTTTAAACTCTAAGTAAAACACTCAGAAAGGTTATGGGAGCTTGAAAAGCACAGACTCAGTACTGAAATAAAAAACATGCCAAAAATCTAGAAATTCAGTAAAGCAGTTATTTAATCAAGTTCTCCTGCTTCTTAAGTGCTCACCAAGCCTCCACAGAAATGGTGAACCTTATGCTTGTTCCAAATGGGTAAAAGCAGCCTTGGCCACAAACTTTTTGGGTCAACTACACATAAAGAAGAGGCTAAAACTGTTTCTGGCATTTATACATTTATAAATGGACTTACGTTAGTGGAGATTGAGTTGGAGATTTTGTCTGCCTTCTACTTTTCAAAGCACGAAGCTTATCACCTTGTGTGACACAGTTTGCTTCATCTTCATCGCTATACTAGGTAAGTAGAGGTGGGTAAGGGATAAGCCAAGATTAAAACATATATACAAGATAAACACAGACACTTAAAAACATTTAAGAATTAACTTTTGATTAACTGTTAGAATTATCCCAACAGGAAAGTCTGTCAGCATAAAATCAAATTCACATGCACAGATGCAAATCTATTCTTTCCAATTTCCTGTTTGCTTCTTTTAAAGCTGTAAACCATCAGGTAGTATCATGAATTACATTCATCAGAATGTTGTCTACATTTTTAAACAGAAGAAACATATTACCAAGTATTTGCTTAGGTACAGCATTTCACTCCTTCACCTGCCTTTTTAAAACTGCAGTACCATGTCTTCAAAAAGGCAGCATCTAAACGTATTTTATAAGTTGCAACTACACAGAAAAATAAAAAGAGCAAAAAAAATTTCTCATCCTTTCCCTTTTGATACAGATAGTAAAGTAACACAATCCAAACAAAACTCACAGGTTTTTTGACTGGAAATTATGAGTACTTCTTTTGTTCTAATATTAACTAATTACTGAAGATGAAAATATGAGCAGGACGCTCCTACTTCACAGAAGGGTGACAGAAAAAGAATCTGGTTAACATTGTTCTAGCGTACCCACAGGTTTGTTCTGAACCTGATTTATTCTCAACAGCAATTACAACTTTTACAAGAGCACAATATTCAGATGGTTACCAGTTCAATGTCCTTTCGGATGGTTCTCCTGTTTCTTTTGTCATTAATTGAAATATCATCTACTCCTGACAGAATTCTTGTTACAGCAATTTTACGGTTTCCTTTCAACTTTGCACGGAAAATATCTCCTTCTCTCCAAAGTTCTGCCTGTTTGCTATCATAACATGGAAATAAAAGCCAAACCCGTAATAAATTAACACCAAAGTGTACAATAAAAGAACAAAAAATCTAGATCTATTTTCCAAATAATTTATAGGCAATCTGCTTACTCCATCAAGAAATGTTGCTGTGGTCCAATCACTGAACCAGGTCTATTTATTCTAATCCAGGCAATTGCTTCAGGAGCTGTCATCCGATAATGCTTCATAATATAACAGGCAGTAAGTGTGCCAGTACGTCCAAGACCAGCTGTGTAAGACAAAAGAATGTCTTCTTTTATACACCAATCTTCATCTGCAGTCTGCTGCTATTACACATATCATTACTTAGAGAAACCATTATTTGCCTGGTTTATTAAACAAACCTGATACTGGTAAATGCAATTTACCTTCTGAATTGTTTTGGTTTTTTTTTTTGCACAAACATGGTTACTAGCACACTGTTCCCATATTTCACAAGAAAGGTAACCGCCAAAACCAGTGACTTCACAAACATATGAAAGTCTACCTATATTTACCAATCTGTGATAATGTATATGGGTGCTAAAATGTTCTCACACATGGGATGAAATAGCAGGCTTTTTTCTAAAATTCTCAAAGCACCTTCATGCAAATTGATTATACACTGTGCTGAACCAGTTGCTCTTTCAAGCCCTCCTCTTAACTATCTCTTACTTTAGTTCCCAAGGTATAACTTAATTTTGCAATAAGGAAGTCTGGTTACTAGCCTCCCAGGCAAAAATAGTCCAGAATGAGGAATCTTCTTTGCAGTGGCACTTAAAACAGTTCCATTTACTAGGAGACCATGAGGTGGAAAGGAGGACAGCTCCAGCTAGATGGCTTCTCCCCTTGCAGTAAATGTCAAAGCACACTTCACCTCTCACACTACAAGCAATCAATCAACATCAGTGTAAAATCTTCAGAATCCAATGGCCAAGACAACAATAGAGCACTTTCTATACAGTATCACAGTAATGATGAGGCTGGAAAAGACCTTAAAGATCATCCAGTCCAACCTAAAACCAACCAAGTACACTTAAACATCTGACATCTAGATCATGCCACTCAGCACTTCATCCAGCCTAACCTTGAACACCTCCAAGGACAGTGACTCAACCACCCCCGTGGGCAGTTCCAAAATCTGACCACACTTTCTGTGAAAATACCTCACCCTGCCTCCAGAACAACTATAACATTCTATGTTTTCTAAACAATAAGAGCAGGCTGAGGAACATGAAGTAGTCTAGATACCACTGGTAGGACAAACACTAAATAACAACTTAAGCGGAATGAAAACAAGCACTTTTAGCACAGATAACCATTATTTAGGCATAGTTAAGTGAGTGATATGCCTTAATTTACCACCTTAGTGAGGATTGTTTCCCAATAGTCAATATTACGTTTTTACTAGTTCTTCTATGACATAGTACAATCTGATAATCACAGAATCATAGAATGGTTTAGGTTGGAAGGGACCTCAGAGATCATCTAGTTCCAAACCCTCAGCCACAGGTAGGGACATCTCTCACTAGACCAGGCTGCCCAAAGCTCCATCCAACCTGGCCTTGAACACTTCTAGGGAGGGGGCATCCACAATTCACAACTTTCCTGGGCAATATATTCCTGTGTCTCAACACCACCATAGTGAGGAATTTCTCACTCTGAACCAATCTAAATCTACCCTGTTTTAGTCTGAAACCATTACCCCTTGTTCTATCACTACAGTCCCTCATAAAAAGTTCCTCTCCAGCTTATCCATAGGTCCCCCTCAGGTAGTGGAAGGCTGCAATAATATCCCCTCATGAGCCCCCTCTTCTTTGGGCTGAGCAATCGCAGGAGAGGTGATCCAGCTCACTTATCACCCCTGTGCCCTCTCTTCGAACTCACTCCAACAGTCCCATGTCCTTTTTGTACTGGGAAATCCAGATCTGGGCACAGTATTCCTGGTGGGGCCTAACAAGACTAGAGTAGAGGTGAAGAATCATATCCCTTGACCTGTTGGTGACAGGGCTGACATAGTCCAGTATATGGTTGCATATACTGCTGGCTCACGTTGAGTTTCTCTTCTACCAACATGTAGCAAATGGATGGCAAACCAGGAACAAATGCAGTCACTGCACTTGTCACAGGTAAATGGGTAAGAAAATACCTTTCTCCTTCAGTTTCATGATCCTAGGCTCACTAGTAAGGCAAAGTTTCTGAAATTATTTACGATGGCATGGGAAAGAAAACACTTCTGTGGTCCTAGAGGTACTGTTTTTATACTGGCTGCACTGGGCAAGCATAGAACAACTTTTCCTTGAGAGTCTTACCTATGAAGGAAAAGATAGCTAAATTAGGCATACCCTGACTAATATAAAGAGTTTCTGAGGTATAGATTTCTGTGATTCTGGAAGAAGACTCATGCTTTATGGGTAATCACCTCAAAAAAATGCACAGCACCCCATGTTCACTTTCCCCAGCATCATTCATTAAAACAGCTGGGAGGCTTCTTTAAGGTTAAAAACATTAGAAGATGATGTGCAGAAATGAAGCATAAAAAGAGCTTGTATGGAAAAGATGCATGTTAGCAGAGATGTTACTACCTATATGTAACAGATTTATAACACAAAATACCTGATGAACAGTAACTGTAAGTAAGAGTACAATAAAGAGTTTTACACGGTACCTTTGCAATGAACAGCTATCACACCTTCAGCATTTTCACAAATATTTAGAAATGTTTTAACTATAGTATCACTAGGTGTGGTTCCATCAGCAAAGAAGAGGTCAAAATGCTCAAATCCAGCATCTATAAATCTTTTGGCATCATATAGTTTTCTGTTGAGGCGTATTATAGTGGTGACCTTGTGCTTCCTGAAGTATGGAAAATAAGCTTCTGGAGCGTGGTGGGGATAGCCTATTTGAAAAAAAGAAGGAAAAAAAAACAACCAGAAAAGAATAATGCTCAAACTTCTGAAATGAATGACAACTCATAATCAAGAGATAAAAACATCAATCAAAATAGAGGTCATGTTCGACATAAAGAAATACAACTAACTAAAAATGGAATTTTAACATAATCACCTTGGTCAGATACAATTAAAGAAAGACTTAAAATTTTACTGCCAAGGTTCTTGTTAAATAAAAAGAGCCACGGAAAAAAAACCCCACATTGTTTGAGGGCAATCTTTTTAAGATGTTCTTAATGGTAACAATCGACTAAGAAAGCAGTGGGGTTTTGTCCCCCACCTTCTTTTTTAAGCATACCATTTTCAATTTTACTTCTTGAATGAGGTCCACTGAAGGCAATGAATTTGTTCGGTATTATCCAGTTAAAATCTCCATTTTCTGCTCTCTGTCAAGAGAAAATTCTTGGTTTATCATTATCCCTGTATTTTCAGGCTTTTCCTTAGCATTTCAAAATATATGCTAGATAGAAGTGATGTACAATGATTGCTAGTCACCTGCTTTCTGTTCTATTATGATAAGGCCCAATACTCTCAATCTCACTTTTCTTACCTTTCTTCTCTTTCTAAATCAGAGCTTTAGAATGCAGTTGATGCCTTTCAGATGAAAAGGACCTTCCAATTTTTACTTTTTAAAAAATAATTTCTAAATGACAACCTTAGCCTTACCTCTCTTTACAATTTCAGTAATTTTTGTTTTAGATTCTAAGAACACTTTGCACATAGCTAGCAGCTTTGCATTTCTGAAGCTGTATATAGTTCTTCATTGTTACATTTGTTTCCCATACCCCAAACTTAATTTTATAGGCTTAGAGTTTCCCAGTAGTGTTTCTCTCTTTACCTCAAATACTGTTACACCTTTGCCGCATATTCACATGCTTTAATTGCTCTCTGTAACTGTTACTCTTGGATTTGTAAGTCACTGAGTTTTTCATCAAGACCACTCAAGATTGAGAGACCTAAAAGGTGGCCAAATTCCTCCTCATAATTATCTTTCATAGCTTTAATAATATTTTTTTTCCCCAATTCCATTTTTGCCTTTCTCCCTATGTTTGAAACCAATTATGTTTAAATCTGAATTTTAATATTCTCTCTCTGACTACACACTTTTACTTAACAATCAACATTCAAAGAGACAAAACCTAATACTACAAAAAAACCCACATTGTATCAACAAATATTTTGGCACTAGTTAACAGCAAACAAATCAGAAGACTAACTGAACACTTACTTCATAATGTTCATATTCATTTACATCAAATGTACTGAAATCCAGGAAACCATACTGCAAAGCCTAAAATTCAGAATGCAGCTTTTAGCAAAGACAACATTTTTTCAATACTACTAAATTACCCTTCCTGTAGAATACTCTAAAGCTCCTGTTCTACTCTTAGAGAGAAATTTCTCCATACATTTAAAAAAAAGAGACCAATTCAGTATTGTTTCCAAACAGATTTGCGTATTTTGACCTAAGTGAAGTTTGAGAAGTATTTACACTCCTTCCTATTTTCACCTAATTGCTACAAAAATTCAGACTGCAGAAGCATTCAGTCTTTTTATTACTGCTAGGTGTACAAAATAAAAAAGGAGACAAATTATCTACCGAAATTATGAGCACATTCTGAAGTCTGCATTCAAGGATTACACACATTTTTTAATGTATTTTTTAATGAAGTCCTAAGCATAAACTAGTGTGGTCTCTGATGTTCTGTAATGACCCACAAACATTGCATTTAATACTGTATAAATAATTTAAATACTGGGGTAACTGGCAGTTTGCCCACTGGTTAACTCAGGAGATGCAGAGATAATTCTGTATGTCTAGATATATAAAACACAACATTCTAATCTGCTCTTTCACTGCATAGTCTTTGGCAGTTTTCCTTGGTGTTCACAGGTGCTAATAGTTCTAATTCACTGCTGTGTATTCCATTTTACCATTCATACAGACTAAAAAGAATGTATGTAACTCTCCCTATCCTGCAATGCTGCTAGAAAAGTAGAATATACTACTGCACAGTTCTAATTGCATCCTAACTTCTGTGGGGCATTATTATGCCATGCGAAACATATTGGTTTACTGGTTTACTGACCTTGTTTATTGCATGAAAACAGTCCAGTAACGTCAGATGAAAACTACAAGTACCTAAGGAAGCATCCCTATAAGATATAACCAAAATGGTAAAATTATCCCATTTTAATCTAAGCGAAAGTAATTGAAGATATTTTTCCAAATTACCTTTTAAAAACTTTGTCAAGATAGTTACTATTATTGTAAAATAATTACTTAATTCCCACCACCCTGCATCTTACAATAATAACAAAGCATAAAACAAACCAATCCAGTTACAGTTTTAATAAAGCTGACATGTTAAATTTCTGAAATGTACATTGTAACCAGCATGTTTCAGCATTCATGTCAAAAAAGGCCAACACAAACTCTTTGCAACAAAACCTAATGCCAAAATTACTATGGTATTTTAACACACTCTTTTAGAATATTTTCTTCTGAAGTACACTTTCAAAAAAGTCAAACTTCAATACATTTAAAATCTTTTCTTCTAACTCCATTTAAAAAAAAATAGTGCTGTGCACGTACATCTATCTGTACATGGACAGCGTATTCTTACTAAAAGTGTGTTGAGACACAAATTTGTGTAGAAATATGAAAATGCATCCTTAAGATGCATAAAATAGTTTATGATCAAGAATAAAGAAACTGATTTTCATTAAAACCCCTTCATTCAACTATAGTATTTAAAATTCTGTTGATCCAGGAGTGGCATGCTCTTAGTATGTGACTACTATCAGATTCCATAGGCTATGCAGAGCAAGCACTCTACAGGAATACTGTAGTCAAATAAAAAAATTAAATGTAATCTACATCAAATAACATTATGTCTTGGCAGAACATCTTCTTTTTGGACCATGGAGCCCTCACCAGCATAGAATCCAAGACAGTATAAAACAAAACATGTTAAAATTTCAACTGAGAGGAGCAAGAATTTCTGAAAAACCTGGATGGCTGCCTCTGCAATTTGTTTGCATCTTTTTTCTCTCCAATGAATCAGTGTGAAAGGTGAGAGAGAAAAAAAATAGCAGGAAAATGAAATAAGAGAACCTCACTCAGGCAAAATTGACATAGCAGTGGACTTGTGTTAGGCCACCTGACCAAAAAGAAGTGGATTAGGCACTCTACAGATACAAGCAGCTTCCCAACTGCAGATGCTACTACTTCACCGGAAACCGTGAAGTTACAGTATCACCTCATCATTACTGTGATACTGTAACTGAAGATAAAATTTGGAGAGAAATTGGAATTTGGAGAGAAAACTCTTGAAAAGTTCTTCAGTCATTCTTTTCTGCATGTTGTGGCAGCCAACAGAGCATGCATTTAGTCCAATTTTTAGAAACAGTTGTTTGGAAGAAATTAAGAAGCTGCTCCTCTACATGATGGACTGACTTTGCTATGTTGAACTGCACAGAATATACCACCAAGAGAAGTATGTGGTCTGACAGACAGGTTTACACTCTGTTGGGGTTAAGCAACCATGGACAAATGCTTTTACAGATTTCCACACTGGTAAAACAAAGTATTACACTAAATCATGAGTTCAGCTAGCATTTTGCCTCACAAAACAGTATTTGTGGGTTGCCATGCCTCTTCAACAAGAGGGAAAAATGGAGTGTCATTTGTGAAGAATGACAGGTATTTTGTTATGTTCAACTATCAACTATTGACACAAAAAGGGACAGCCAACTGAGAAACAATGTAGAGTAAAAGGCTCAACAAGAGTGCACATGAAGCAGCATGTCTCCTCCATCTTATGTCAACACCCTTCAGCACCAGATACCAGAATCCTTGCTCATCAGTTTACACTTAAAATCTCAGGCCGTGAATGTGCCACAAATTAAAACTTCAGAAAAAAACCCAATAATTTTGTACTGGTAAACGCTACATTCTTCTTCAAAAGATCAAGGTACAGAAAATTCTAACAATTTTTATTTACCTAAAAGGAAGATACGAAATGCTTCCAGCCAATAAAAGCCTGTACACATCTTCTGGTGATTCTCTCATGTATATTATCTATTTTAGTGGAAAAAGAAAAGTAAAATATTATTTTAATATCAATACCAGTAATTTCAAATCACTCATTTACTACATAACTAATTATAACAGAGCTCAAAAAGACTGGGAAACAATGAGACCCAGAACAAATGATACATGTGACAATAAAGCTAACATAAACAACATAAAAAACTGATCAGCAAAAGGGAACAGCTGTTCTTAAAGAAAATGTAAATTTATCCAGGAGTTGTTCAGATACAGGCTACAGTGGAGAAGTTTCTGTCCATCTGCACTGTTACATTTTTCTACTCTGCAGGATTAGTTAGTTTATAGATTGTTGGGTTTATTAACTAAGCTTTTAGATATAAATAAAAACACAAAATCCCAAACAGATCATCACAACTAAAATTATTCTGGCCTAAAATGTAAGATTTGCAGCTTCAGAAGCAAAATCACAAGAACACAATGAAACTACATACTTTAAGCACTACATATCAAACTTTCTAAAGAATTCACAGAAGACAAACTCGTAACAGCCATTGGGTCTTCCTTCACAATATACCTGATCCCTCTTGGACAGCCTCTAATGCTAGTCTCCTCAAAGAACACTGTAAAACTCCTCTTTAATGCAAACCATGACTTCTAATACCATCAAACATCGTCCTCAGCATGACTAGCAGATAAAAATTTTTAATAACAAGCTGTCATTAACTAGTCAATATTCAGTAAGTTCAAGTTAATACTTGTTCCTTAAAACTGCTGTAACACAGATTTTTTTAACTTGTTCTTTAAAACCTATGCTTTAACACAGTACAGAAAGGTTTATTAATTAATATTCATTAGAATTATTTGCACCTCTTATATGAATTACCTTTCCTCTTAAGAGGTTTTCTGAAAGTAAAAATCCTACTGAGCGTTAATTAAAAATCCCTCAAAAATTTAAGTGTTGCATTTTTCCTTTCTCTTGCTTTTGAATTTCTTTTTTAGCTTGGCATTGTCTTCCAAATTCCTCTGATGCTGCTGAAGGTTCGAACCTTCAGTATCCTCTCTCCATACAGCCAGAGCCACTCACACATACTCATTCCTGTGAAGTCAGAACAGGAGGTGGAAGATACTGCTACAAAAAACCCCAGCCAACCCCTAACAAACACAGCTTGAAATATATCCTAACCAGACAGCTAAAACATACACAGGTGGCCCCTGTAATTTTTTTTTTCTGTTGCAATTACTGTGTTAAGTATTTTCTCAGCATTCTTCCTGTGCAGTTAGCAAAATCAGAGGAAAAACCACATATCTCTCTTGGTTAAGTACTGAAAACTTGGTTTGCTGTGTGTTTCATTATGGAGGGGGAAGTGGATTTTGAATTTGTATTTGCAAGTGTACATCCAGAATAGGAAAGACATTTAGAAGGCCCCCAAAGCCACTTTCTAGTCTGTAGGCATATCCAAGGCCTGAATCACATATAAAGGTTACGTTCCACGAAATTTCAAGTTGCATTCTTTGGAACAACCACTCTGCATCTTCCAACACAGTGAACATATAATACTAGAAATTATAAAAATCTACTGCTGCTTGCTTATCAGAAAAAGCTTACAAACCAGAGATGTGAAATGGAACTACCAACCAGCAACAGCAGAGTTTGTAACCAGACACCAGGCACCTGGAAAAAACTTGGGATTGAGTGCTGTCCGGCTGTGTAATGCACAGAGAATGCCGCTTGTACAACAGGCAACAGAAATGCAGCTCATAGTAGCTAATCCTGTGAACTCATAGCTTGGAAAGGCCAAGAATTTCTCTTGTATCTCAGCTGACCTCTTAACAGCTTCCTAGAGAAAACAAGCTTCAATGCAGAAACAATGCACAACAGCTGCAAGAGGCAAGTCTTTTCCCTAACACTGTATTCAAGTAATTCTAAATAACACTGAAGTATATTAAGACATGTTAGCTATGAAAGCAGAGATCCAACTTCATTCCCAGTGAAGTTGCTAGAAACACCATTTTAGCATAAATGCACGTGTGTCAACTATCCTTAACACAGTTACATAAACATTTTAAAAAGCCAACCAGATTTTATCGCAGAATACGAATGACCACCACCATTTTGTACTTAAAAAAAAAAAAAATAATTCACATTGCAAAAAGAAAGCATTTTTCCCCTATGGATAAATCTACTAAGAAAAATATGCAGCACTTCCTATACAAATGAATCAATACACAAAGTATGCACTGAAGAAGGAGTTATTAAAGCTCGATTTGTCAGAATTTTCTGAAACAACATGAATCCTACTACATTTCAGCTGTGACAGCAGTACACACACAAGATACAATGTGTGAAAAGTTGCAGATACAGCAGTTGAAATGGTCAGATGGTGTTCTCAGTGAGAAGTGGCTTACAAACAAACTTATGTTAGTATGAGGATGTCTGGACAGGTGCTGTGGTATGGAGCGCTTCAAAAGAGAATGGCATTCAGTTTCTACACAGAACTGGAAAGACCATAAACAGATACTTACTTCAGAAGGAAAGTATGCTGGCAATAACACAAGAAGCTGTGACAGTCTAAGTGGAGACAAGGATCAGTTTCTGCCATAGCTTAAGACCATAAAAGAGTATCCAGACAGAAATCTTGGATGTAAGCAAGGCTGGTTGGAGGCTGAACAAAGGTAGGCCTAGGATCAGGTAGTGCATGAATCAAATTTGAGGTGTCAAAATAGGTAAGACTGAAGGAGTAAGGGAAGACGCACTGAAGTCCAGGGAAGCAAAAGAGGCCTCACATGCATTAGGAAGTAGTATGCCCCAGCAGAATTGTATCTGTAGACTTACAGCCAGCACAGAAGATCTGACATCTGCACTACCCAGTTCCAGCAGCTTTTAACAGCTAGTACTCCTCTGATCCTCCAGACTGAAAACTCATTATCTGTTGGGATTGCTCCTAGACTCTCTGTCAAGTGAATCAAAATGCAGTGAGCAGGGTTTAAGGAAAGATTAAGTTAAAAAAACATATTCCTGATGCAAACTGAAACGATATATACTTATATATAACTGTATATAATAGTGTTTCTAACTAGGAGGAGGCCATTAAAGCCTTAAAGATGAACAATTTCATTGGAATAATATGTGTAAGCAAAGAACTAAACTTCAGTAAAACGAGAAAGTGAAAGTTTCCAGACAGACCTGCAGTAGACAGAAGACTTGAAAGAGAAGTACTACCTAAGGCAGTAAGATCTACAATTCACTAAGGTAATGCCCATTAAGCAGCCAACAAGAAGTACTATTAAAAAAATATGAGAAATACTAAAATATAGCAATGTGATTTTTACTGTTATTTAGCCGAACATGTTTTTCTCTGGGACAGTTTTTGTCCATTCTTTTAAACAAAAATGGCAAAATTTATATTAGAATATTAGAGTGGTTTCCCAAGGGGCTTCCTTCTGGCAAGGCAGGCAAAGATTTAAAAAAAAACCCAACAAACCTAAACAAAATAACCACCTGCTTTTTAGGAAAAAAAATTAGAATTCTGTTGACTTGAAAGAATCTGCAAGTACAATTGCCTAATTTTTAAAGGTTTTCTTCAATCATATACAATCATATGCAGATGGGAGTACACAAAGATCTGCAGACACACAAATACGTGCAGAAAAACTCTTAAATGAATGATTTATGAAGGATTTTAAGTACCTTCCATAACAACTGTTAATACAAGGAACTTAAATCCTTCAAGCCAAAATAACATACTGTTTTATCACATCAATACACCAGTGTTCCAACAACAATGTAGAAACTTTATTCTGCATACAAAAAACCCCCATCCTACTCGGCTTCAAAATACGCCCAGAAATTTGCAATGAGCAGTCAAACCAATAACATTGCTTTAATCATCCTTTTCATTTAGGACATCTGCTTCTAATTAAGAGACTGCACACAGCTCTGTGAATAGTCAAGAACCAACCAAGTGTTGAGTACTGGGAAAGGTGCACTCACACACTGCTTCTGCCAACACTGCTGTGTAATCAAACAGCTGCTGTCATGTTCAATGAACAAAACAGAAAGCCTTGCCAGTACCAGGCGACCCAGTCTTTATGAGCATTTAACATCAAATACAGATAAGTCCCAATAGCTTCTATAACCTCCAGCTTCTAGAAAGCATTAAGCTCACAGCTAAGAAGAATGCTAACAAATTGAAAAGGCAAAAAACCAGTACTACAGATCAGAACGGATGAAGGAAATGCTGCTTACCCTTAAGAAAGAAGATGAGAAAATAGACAAAGTACAGAGATGAGTCCTGGAGAAGGTGACCTGAATTACATCAGTTCATGGGGCGGTACCCTCGGAGGGTCACCCTCCAAGTACATAATTAGTGCCAAGCCTAAGAAAAAAATACACTAAGTTAATGCAGCCAAGGGGAGAGGAGGGAGCTTGGGAATTGGGTGGACAGGACACAGAGGGTACATTTTCTTTCTTAATATAGAAGAAGCAATGATGGAAGAAGCAGACTTTCCTCACCCAAGTCCTGCTGAAAATCAAGAGAAGCCTCTGTAGCAATCAACCCAGAAGACCAGTGCTGCTTTGGTAGAGTGGTAAAGGCTGAATAGTGCAGATAGCTTCCAAGGAAAAGCAATTTTTCTTTAAAAGGTAAAGAATAAAAGTGGGTTTTTTCCCTCTCCCTTCTTTCCCCTCCTCATTTCATCCAAAATGTAAACATCCAACCCAACACACCAAATTCTGGCTATACTTTGTGTGGCTGTACATGCCAAAGTTACACTACACACAAGAGAGGTACTCCTATTATATAATTTACAAAAATGAAACATAATACAGAATTAAAATAGATGGAAGATGAACAATAAAGAGATTAAGATCTAAATTGTTAAGATGTATTCTAAAGGTTGTGTTTTATTCTAAAACTACATAAATAACAATGTACATGAAAACTCTGTTCTTCACTTTTAAGCCGATGTTACACAGCACAGCCCTGTAGCTTGAGTTAGGCTGTGCTGTTACATCAAAGTACACTGCAGTAGGAAGCAGCAGATGTGGGAGAAGGGAGAAAGAAGTGTGTAACCTGTAGAGTTCAGAAACTGTCTTCACCGAAGAGGAAAGAAAGACAACTCAGATGGAGGGGCAATGCATACTAAAACACAGCAATTGCAAAGAAAAGACTGGGAACAGACTTAGCTTGTAAATCAAAACTCTTAACAACTGTCTTTCACATGCTCCACCACAGTTAATAAAGACTGTAATAATTGACTTAGCAGACAAAATGAGCATACCCCCACATGAGATACATATATATATACACACATATATATACACACACAAATATGCATAAACAGAAGATGCTGAATAAGTCATACTAATATACCCCAGTTTCTTTAAGTAGAATTAATATTCTTCTTAAGAAAATTAATTTAAGGTCAACAATCCCTTATGACAGGCTCCGAAGTTACATGCAATAAAAATATTGAAAGTTTATGAGGACATGAAAACTCTATAGAGAAGAGCTACTTACATGAATTCATTATAGTTTTATGGTAAAATGGTGACTGTGATTAAAAAATAAAAAAAATGATAAAGAAAGCACACGTGCTCGCTGTGCCTATTTCTGAAAACCTGGCAGCCTAGTATTCCTAACGAGGAAAGTAAAGCATCTATAGAGAGCCCTTGAGTCCAAAATTGTGCCTACGTTGTCAATTGTTTCATAATGCACACAGACAAGCACAAGAATTATTTTCATGACTACCTTTGTGAAAGCTACTCTTTTTCTGCTTCCTTGCTCTTCCCACCTGAACTTCTACATGATGCATTGGCAGTTCCTCAACATAAGGGAACCCACCATGAAGCTAAAAAAATCAAAATCAAGACATAAAACACATTCAACCCACAAAATTATTAACAACCTACTAATTACACTGTAAGGGATCAAAAATTAAATGATGATGCTCAGTTTAAGCAGCAAAAAGCATTGCCAACAAGACAATGCCTTGTTCAAGTTACAGAAAACATTCTTAATGCTTTGAATAGTAGCTAGATGGATTTTTCTTCACCAAAAACCAAAAGCACTCTGATATGAAGCAGTGGATACATAAGCCTACGCATTTTAAATGAGGTCTCAGTGTATTTCCTTTCAAACAGGAAATGTGCTTATAGACATGTACTAATCATGCATTTTGAACATAGCATTGCTTACTCCACAGAGAACAGTCCAACTCACCCTGCAGAAAGGAACTGCAGAAAGAGGTTGGAAGGGATCTAAGAGATCATCCATTTCCAACTCTCCTGCCATGGGCAGGGACATGGGAGACCAGGTTGCCCAGAGTCCCATCTAACACAGCCTTTAACACTCCCAGGGAGGGGGCATCCAAAGCCTCTCTGGGCAACTTGTTCCAGAGTCTCACCATCCTTATTTCTCACTTACAGCTAATCTGAATCTACTGTCTTATAGTTTGGAGCCAGTCCCTGTGTCCTATCACTAGAGCCCCTTGTA
Source organism: Upupa epops (assembly GCA_013397515.1). Lineage (NCBI taxonomy): Eukaryota > Metazoa > Chordata > Aves > Bucerotiformes > Upupidae > Upupa > Upupa epops. The sequence goes on along the minus strand of VZRI01012581.1, from coordinate 14,871 downwards.
AAAAGTTCCTTTTAGCTTTCCTAATGGCCCCCTTCAGATACTGGAAGACTGCTGTAAGGTCATAGGTCCCCCCCAAGACCCTTTCCTCCTTCAGGCTGAACAGCTTCAGTTGTCTCAGCCTGTCTTCAAAAGAGAGGTGCTCCAGCCCTTATCCACCAATGCTGTAACCTTGTCATTAGAAGGCCACCAGATATGTCAGGCACAATCTGCCCTTAGTGAAATCATGTTGACTGTCACCAATCACCACATTGTTTTCCATGTGCCTCAGCATAGTTTCCAGGAGGATGTTTCACAAACTTCACAGGCACAGAGTTGAGACAGACTGGCCTGTAGTTCCTTGGGGTTTTTGTTTTCCCTTTCTAAAAATATGAGATATGTTTCCTCTTTTCCAGCTGAAGGAAACTCACCAGACTGTCATACTTCTCAAGTATAATGAACAGGCTAGCATGACTAGTTCCCTCAGGACTGGCACATGTACCTCAGGAGGTCCAGTGTACTTGTGCACCTTCAGGTTCCTTATAATATTACAAACCTGGTCTGCCCCTACAGTAGATGGTTACTCTATCTCCCAGTTCCAGCCCTTAACTTGCATGCCTTAGGTGGTGTGGTTTGAGCACTTGCCAGTACAGACTGAGGCTAACAATTAGTCGACCTCAGCCTTCTCTGTGTCCCAGCTTCTTCCTCTGGGAGGTGTCCTACATTTTCTCTATTTTGTTTTTCTCACTGATACAAAAGATCTTCTTGTTGCCCTTGTTGCCTTATGTGTTTAGGGAGAAACTCATTCACCTTCAGCATGAGAACAAGATTTTAAAGCTGAATCAAGAAGGTTCTGACAATGAAAAGACTGCATTATTGCAGAGCCTTCTTGATGATGCAAACTTACAGAACAGTGAGTTGGAGACAGAAAACAGGTAAGTTTTATCCTCCATTTCAGTTCACTTTCTAACAGTGACACTTGGTTTTGACTGTACTGTGTGGAACACCAGCCTTACTAGCACATAAATGACACGGATGTACTGGAGTCAGTCTAGTGAAAGGCCACAAGGATGGGACTACAGGACTCCAGCACCTTTCATGCTGGAGTCCAGATTTAATTCTATGAGGGCTCTGGCTTCCCTAAACCATCTATCCCTGGCTGCATGGACAGCACCCTGTACTCCTTCCAGGATACCCTGCTTCCACACCTCTATAGGCTTCTTCTTTTGTCAGTGTTTGTTCTGGAGTTCCTTGCTCACCCAACACAGGCATTCTGGCATTTTTGCTTGACCTTCTTTTTGTAAGGATGCAGTGCTCTTGAGGGTGGAGGAAGTGGTCTTTCAATGTTAACCACCTTTCTGTCTACATACCCTTGGGACATGAATTTTTGAGCATTACAGCAGTGAGTACTGTAATTAAGCGTGCCTCTTCATGAAAGAACAAAGGTTGTCAGAGAAAAAGGTAAGTCTGAAGGACGCAGTCTTCTGGAATCTTCCTTCACTGGAACCCCTCCCATATCCATCTGGGAAGAAACCGTATTCTACTTTATAGAAAAAGCAGAACCAAATACATAGTCTGTTGCACTGTAAAGAAAATTAGCATGCAGCTAGAGTTACCCTGCCATTTACGACAGGCAATTATACAAGACAGACATGCTCCCATTCATAGTCCATGAGACTAATATTCACACAGGCCTTCACTTTCCCCACGGGTCTTTAAGGGAAACTTCAGAAATACTCACTCTGTACGATGCAATATTCTATGGCAATTGCTAACTCTGAAAATTACTGGTGGCTTTGGCCTGCTACCAGCTCTCTCACACTAGCTAGCCAGTCATGACAAATGGATCTGCATTAGTACCCTTTCTTTACTCTTCCATCTCCTTCATTGCAGTTCTCTAAAGAAAAAACTGCTACTCCTCTGTCCAGTAGCCTCCATTTTTAATTACTGTGCTTCGGACTGTCATAATCCATACACTTATCTTACACATCTGTCCCAGCATTCCTCTTCATGTTGTTATTGCAACATGGCAAGGCTACCAGATGATTCAAAGTAAGATATGTGTTAAATTTTTGTGCACACTTCAGTCAACCACCGTATTTTTGTATTGGACTGGTTTGCCGTTAGTTAATTTTCCATACTCATTTTCTGCTCAAAATGCCAGTTGCTGTGCTACACAATACCAGCATACGTACTCAATGAAAATGTGTAGAGGATAATAAAACCTACTTCCTTACAAATAATGGCTGGTATCTGAAGCCTGTCACCTCTAACTTTCTGTCCCTCCATTATGATCAAGTCACTAGGAAAAAATAGTTTTCCCAAAAGATAAAATTGTTTTGTCAACAAAATGTCTTAACTGTAAACACATTTAGTAACTTTTATGCCAGTTTCTGTGTGGTTTAAGAATCCAAAGGTCTACAGCAACATACCAAGAACAACACATTTTTAAGTCTAATTATTTTTTAATAAGTACTGTGGAAAACTGACAACAGAAAACCCCAAGGAGCAGGAAATGGACATCCTGCATGTAGAAAGGTAGGAAGGAGACTGCCAGCACCACAAGTACTCTATAGCCTTGCAACTAATTAACAGGAATGACCTAAGGGTAAATGAACTTTGATCCCTGAAATCTCCAGCACCAAAATCACACACACTCTCACTTCAATTATTACCCAGTAAACAAGAGCTATGGTTATAATCAAGGCGTTTTGCAAGTCAATGCAGATTATGAATATGGTACATCACATCTTTCATTCAGCATTTTATACCTTGAGCACCCTTTTGTATCATTTTCCACTATGCAGCCAGGGACCTGGTTCAGTATTTTTCCAGACGCCTTGTATAATTTTAGCATTTATACAGGCTCTAAGCCTACACATGATGAGAACTACTAACCTGTCACCCCACCTCTGTGCCTGGAACAGATACTCCTACAGTACAGGCTAAGGCACACAATGGACAGGAAGGTGATTTCAGACAGCCAGCATGAACAAATCCTGCCTGACTAACATTGTGGCTTTCTATGATGAAGTGACAACAGCAATGGGCAAAGAAAGAGTGCTATGGACATCATCTATCCAGACTCCTGTTAAGGCCTTTGACACGGTGTCCCATAACATCCTTCTCTCTGAGCTAGAGAGATATGGATTTGATAGGTGAACCATTCAGCAGATAAGAAATCAGTTGGGTGGTCACCTTCAGAGAGTAGTGGTTAACAGCTCAATGTCCAGATGGAAATTGGTGTGAAGTGGTAGTTTTCAGGAGTCCATACTGGGACCAATGCAGGAACTTCTTCACAGTGAGGGTAACGGAAAATTAAACAGACTGCCCAGGAAGGTTGTGGAGTCTCCTTCTCTGGAGACATTCAAGACCCGCCTGGATGTGTTCCTGTGTGACTTGGTCTAGGTGACCCCACTGTGGCTGGGAGATTGGAGGTCCCTTCCAATCCCTGATGATTCTATGATTCAGTGATCATTGAGATTGAGTATGTTGTCAGGACATTAGATGATGACATTAAGGTGTGGTCAATAAGCCAGCTGGATGGCTGCTTTCCAGAAGGAGCTGGGTAAGTTGGAGAAGTGGGCAAAGTACAATAATCACATGACTCAACAAGGCCGAGTGTAAAGTCCTACTCCTGGGTCAGGTAGTCAAACCTTGATGTCAATTCAAGCTGGGAGATGATATGATTGAGAGCAGCCCTGTAGAGGAGGGCTTCAGGGTACTGGGGAACAAAAGGTGGAACATGACACAACACCTTCACAGCTCAGAAAGCCAACTGAATCCTGGGCTGTATCAAAAGAATGCGGCCAGCAGGTCGCAGTGCGCGATTCTCCACCAACATTCTATTCTGGTGAAATCCTTCCTGCGCTACTGTATTCAGCGCTGGGTTCCTGAATGCATGATAGGCATTAAACTTTTAGAGTGGGTCCAGAGGAGGGCCTCAAAAACTACGTTAAGGGGTGAAAACCTCTCGTATCAGGACAGATTGCAAACACTGAGGTTGTTCAGCCTGGGGGAAAAGATGGCTCCAAGGAGACACTGCAGCTTTTCAGAACTTAAAGGGAGTCTACAAGGAAGGTGGGAAGATTTAGCAAGACATTGTGACCAGGGCAAGGGGAAATGGTTTTAGACTAAGAGGGGAGATTTAGGACAGATATAAGGAAGACATTGTTTTACTACAACAGTGGTGAAACACTGGAACAGGTTGCCCAGGGAGTTGGTAACCACACCAACCCCTGAGACTGTCATGGTGAGGCTGAATGAAGCTTTGAACAACCTGATCTAGTTGCAGATGTCCCTGGTCACTGCAGGGGATCAAACTAAGTGATTTTTAAAGGTGCCTTTGAATCCAATGCATTCTGTGATTCTATGAGACTATGATCCCACTCCTCCTCCTATCCAAAGAGATGAGCTTGTATTAGAAAAGAAGCAACACAGGAAGAAAAGGTATATTTATATGTGTACACAAGAGGAGATGTTATACTCTGTGCAAGACAGTACTTTATCTCAAAATGAAAAAGTGTATGTGTAGGAAATGAGAAACATCAAGAAGCAGTCAGTCATATTTTCTAAATGAAAATATTAATAACTTTTTTCCAGTTGTGCTCTTGATTCTTAAAAGCACAGTCTGCAACTGAAACAAAAAATCCACCAAAACTATAAAACTCCATTCATGTAACTGCTAGACTTTTAAAACTGTCTTCATATGTGCCACCTTACTTTACAATACATTAGCAGGAAGTCTATTATAGAGAATTCTTTTTATCATGCTGTTTTAAAAATTGACTAGTAGAAACCGAACACATTTAGCAAGCTGGTGTCATACAGAAAATAAAATACTTACTGAGTAGGAGCCTATGAGAAATGCAGCATTTGCTTGTTTTTTCTGATCAAAGCCAGTATAATGAATTATTTTCTTCTTTATCAATGGTAATGACTGTATTGAGAAATGAACAAAATTATAATTTTGCATTTTAGACTTGTAACGTATTCTTTTATAAAATTAGAGGAATGTAAGGGCCTGTTCACCTCATTTTGGCCACCTGTATTCAGATAACCAAGTATACTGTGGACTAGTTCTACAAAAGCTTTAGAAGACTTTATTGCATCCCTACCTAGACTGTTCCTGCATTTATAGAAATTATGGTCATCTTTTTCTCCTTTAGTATTTCTGACTTCAAGCCCTATATAACAGACAGGCATTTGTGAGAAATAGATACAAAGTGAAATTTCTCAAAAGCACCACAGATATATTAAAGACACAATAGTTTTGAAAACAGAATTAACAATTCTCTTAGTGAAAAAGACCTGCAGATAAATAGACTAGTACTTATTTTCCTAAAGACAAGAATCACTGGAAAATATATGCTTAGATTAAAATATTTTACAAGTGTTTCCAAAATTTTATCATAACTACTTCCTCTGCTTGAAATATACTTTCTCCAGTTACCTTGAAAAGGGAGTGGAATGGTACTGCCAACAGAAAGGACACATCTGTGGTGGCAGCAAAGACTATCTCCTAACTGGCTCTTGAAACAAATTTTGATGCACTTGAAACTACATAGTTTGATAAACTGCTAATCTATCATAAAATGTCACTATTTAAATAGAAATGTTACTTGCTCAGATACTATTCAAAGTGTTCAAGTCACAGAAAGCCCAGATCACTAGCTGTAGTATGTTCTCAGCAACTCTTGCATGTCTCTCTAATATGAAACCCAAGATATTCAAAGGGCCTATAAACTTATGTTGCTGTGGAACATCATATAAGCAAAAAAAAAAAAAAAAAAATTCAGAGAAACTTATCTTCAACAGAACACAGTGCAAGCCTGATTTATGCTAACTAATACCAGTGACAGCTTCAAGATCTAAGCAGTTTTAAAGAGGCAAACTTTGATTCATATAAATTATAGTAATCTTTTTTATTTGCCTAACAGGTTTTACACTTCACCATCTGTTAGAGGTCAACTATCTTGAAGTCATTCATATTAACTAGTATAGAAATTCACTGTTTGACTTCAAACAGTACACAATGTTCTATCAAGAGCCCAATCCCAAAAAGCATCCCTGAGAAGATAATCTCCAGTAGGAGCCTGGCAGCCCCCTTCAGGACAATGTCACAAATGGTATCAAAGTGTAAATGTTGCTTCTTATTGAAGAGATGTCAGGACCAGGAAAGAAGCCTACACCAAACAAAAACTATCTCCAGTGAAAATATGTTGCATTACACACTCAAGTTCACTCAATGCTGGCAGACTGTCAAGACAACTAAAATGCAGGAGCAGAGCTTTTCATTTAAAGAAGTCTATACCTCTTTAGCAAAAGATCTTTCAGGAGCTGGACGCTAACTACTGCCACTGATGTACATCTTCTGGATCTTACAAGGGTGTTTTCCCTCCTGAACATCCTGCATAAATCCACCTTGACAGCATTTAGCATTTACATTCAAAACTCAGCTGGATTAGGAAGCTAGGAAAGCACCTGAACAAAAAAACCTTTTGGACCACTAGCTAGTGCTCTTTAGAGGAGGGGTTTTATTCAATGTTCCCATAAGTGTTACCTTTAGTTTCTTATTTAGCTTGCAACAGTATCTGTAGACCATGGCCAGATTGAGTGGTCCAAAGTCTGCATAGAAGCTGGTAGGAGAAAGGGAAAAAAACAACTGTACATGACCTGTGTAATGACCTGCGTAAATGTCTTTTTTTTTACATCAGATGTACAAAGCAAGGAGTAGTAATACATATGTGATACACATATCTATTTCCAAAAAAGAAAAAACACCTTCTTACATACATACTGTTTTTACTTGGAGGAAACAGTTTTGTCAACTTCAAAAAGTGACTACAACTTTCTGGTTCTTTTCCCACATGCCACCACTCAAAAAATCAATAGTCAAGGTTTAAAAATTCACACTACCATTCTGTGGCACCAGTTTAGAAACTCTATTTTAAGAGCAACCATAAAGCTTTCCTTTAAAAGAAGACATAATTGCTAGACAAAAGTGAACACAGAGAACAGAGATTAATCAGTTCTTTCAAATACAGTAAGCATGCCCTTGGTCGAAAATGTTTAAAGAATTAGCAGCATTCTAGATCACATAAAAAGTTTACACTAATTCACTACAAAGGAAATACTATATCCGTTTTCAGCTCACAGAGTCTTTAATTGATTTTGGTATCTTTCCTCTTATTCAAGGAAATTTAGATATTCCACTTAATAACTGAGCATGAAAGACATCCCCCTCAGATTGAATTGCCCAGTGCAAACTTCCAAACGTACATTGTTGGAGTATGTTTCAATGTCTTCTAACAAGAATAGGAATGATGAAAGCTTCTGCTTCAGTTTTTAAAGAAATGCTGAAGGAAAAACAAGAAACCATTCTAAGACAGTAAACTGCAATGGCAGATAAGTCTGAGGACCAAACTCAGGTAATTAGTTTTGTAATGGTAAAAAGTACATCTCCCTCAGCTACATTTAAAAGACAAAAGTTAGACAAGTCCCTCATTATTTAAAAAAAAAAAAAAAAAAAAAAAACAGAAATAAAATAAGTCTGTACTTACTTCTCATATACAAATTCATCATCTATGCAGAAATAATGAGCATCTGCAGCTCCACTCTTTGGTTTTTGGCAAAGAATTGCAAAATAAAGACGATCTGAAACGCAAGAAAATTTAGAGCTTTTGTAAATACACTCTTCTGCTAAAAGTCTTAAGTCATACCTGTCAACAGAGCAACTTTAAATGGCTTGAACGGTTTGGATGAAGCAAATCTTCTTTTAAGCATCACCAAATTAGGTATTATTTCTCCAGTGTTAAATGACATGGTACACAAAGATTGACACTTTTTGCTCAGCAGTGTACCCATAATCTGCAGCTCTTTAGTCTTCTTTCACACTGTTCCCAGGAAAGCTACCTGCTTGATGATTTTGCAATACAGCAAGAGTCTGACTTGTACCCACACACACAGCAGAGACCGACATCCTGGCAACAGATCCCATCTGTTGCACTCCAAATATCAAACACACACACACAAACATACACAGAGTCCCAACTAAGACACAAATGCCTCAGCACCTCACAGTAATTACATTAAACTAAATGATGAAGTGCACTCATGCCAAAATACAAGCATCCTTCCCATCCTTCCATAAACGAGTGATTTTGACATTAGCAGTCAGCAATTACAGCCTGTGAGTAACGGACACTGGAGGGATGTGAAGGGACAACCCCAAGGTGTCCCCACATAGCCAGTAACCTGACATCTCCATCTGCATCCCCACCCTGCCTTTGACTTCAAAACCTGCTTGCATGCAAGCAGCAGACACCTTGTGCCTGTTGCAGCTTCCTTTGTTAAGCTGAGATGGGAAAATGCTACTAGTATTCACATAGAAATAAATTATTTTTACAGCTGGAGGAACAGTAGCCCCAGTGAACTTTAAACACCGACTGTGTTGCTGCTGTAAATTGCTGTGCTTGCAGTAATTGGTCAATAAAAATCGAGGCCTTGCAGCACCACAGTAATACTTTGCTTCCTCCTGCTGAAAAAATTCATGGCATATGTGAACTAAAATTCAAACCTAAAAGGAAAGATTTTACTTCTAGCAAGCTGGTTGTCTGGAACAGATATATTGCCAAATTATCAAAACTGAGTACCTGCATATAAAACATCACACCAAGGCCATTATTTCCAGTAGAGAAAAACTGTATCTCCTTTTCCAGAGAGCAGGAAAAAACCAAAACATTTTATGCTTCCAAACAAAATCCTTCATGGCTAACATTCAGATATCATCATGTGCATCTTGAAAACACACCTTAAAGTATGTCATAAAAGGAAACACCACATCCATATTTTAACATGCGCAGATACAGTGCTCATCGAAATACAGCAGTAATCCAGGAGGTAGAGGCAGACACCACCACCAGGATGACATTTGCTAGATGCACACATCAGTAGAGCAGTGGCCTGATGTGAGAGGTTTGACTTAAACATTTACAGGTCAGGAGCAAATAGTGGGTTGTACACAAACTCCTGAGCAAGTCAGGCCCCGCCTTCCTTACTCTCTCGGCAGAAGCAAGGCACTGAACTTGCTTATTTCATTTCTAAACAGTTTCAACTTGTCGGCACAGCAGCTGCAGGGCTAGCACTGTAAGTGTATCACCTGCTTAGGAATTTCTGTACATCCAAGCTACTTATAAAAGCATCTTCTGAAAGCAAGCCAAAGGATAGTATTAGAGGCATGCTGTGCATCTCTTCTCCAAGTGTCTGAACTGGCCCACAAAGGGGAAATACAATTGAAGAAGCAGATGCACCAATATTCCAGCTGGTTAGAAAATACGCAATGGGCAAAACTACTCCACAGAAAGGCAGTCCTGGCACAGTGTTTAGACCAGTAGCTTCATGAGTGGAAAGAGTGGACTACCTCTCTCAACTGCCCTGCATCTGTCCCTACCACCATTTGCTGCGTCAAAATGGATTTGTCTAAATCAGAAACTGTAACAAGTATCCAGTATTTAAAAAAAACATAAAATGCTGTTTTGCTGGTTTACTTCCCTCTGCCCTAAGAATGAGACCTAATGTGTGTATGTGGGTGGACTGAGGTCAAAAGAAGGAAGCAGAAAGGAGAAATAAGAGGATATATCTAGGGATTGTATTTAAACTGGCATTGCTAGACTAAACACATGTCACACTACAGCCGCAAGGTACAATTTCACACTACTTCTAAACCGATTTAACTGCTAGCTGCCACTAGGTTCTTTGCAAGGAACAGTTTTCTTCTGATTTTGCTTGCTGAACCAGCCCACTGGGGGTTAACAGCACAGGTAGACAGCCAGAATCTTTCTCTTGATGGTACCCGTCCTTTAGATCCAGTCTAATTATTGAGTTAGACTGAGTAGTTCCCCATGTGCCTAAAAAAACATCCACATCAAAGTCTAGGCAGAAGGGCTGGGGAACTCAAACTGGTAACAGTACCCTCTTGCACACTAGCTTCTTTGCAACTTTACCTTCACTTTTGAAAATGTAAAAGCACAAAGAGGAACCCAAAACCCTCAAATGCAAATGTAACATCAAAATGGAAGGAAATCTATTTGCACAGGTCCAAGACTCAAATAATTTTGTACTTTGGTTCTAAACAAGATTTATAGTAGCAGAATCGCTTGCTTCCTTAGCGCTCCTATTCTTAACAAAAGTGTTCTGCAGTTTTTTCAGAAATGTCCAACAAAAGTAACAATCTCGCATGAGCAGAGTGTATAACGCCTTTTGAATTGCTGTTGGCATTCAATTCTGCACTGGTATCTCCAGAGCATGTTAATTGTTGGTATTCTTAAACATCTGAAAAAAAACAATTTTAATTAATTTACAGAGCCACCTCACAGTACCAGCAGTGCGAGTCAAATGCCAGTATCCTGACAAGCTATCCATTTCTGGACTACTAACAATTGCTCCCCATTATGTAAACAGCAGGCTCCATCTTTTTAACATGTTTTCTACAGAAAGATTTTCTAAATGAGCTACACAAAAAAGTCCTTTTCCGTAAGTGTATTTACCTATATGCTGGCTTACAGTTCCAACTTTGGATGAATTCTGTACTACTCACCATATCTGTTTCTAATTGTTGGATTTTTTTTCCCAAAACGTCTCCTGTTCCGTTTAGCTGAGGATTACTGTGTTCATTTTTTTAACAGGAGTAACACATGCTGAGAAAATACAATTCCCTCACTAAGGATCTGACTGCACAGTGAGGGCTTACATGTATAAAATACACCAGAGCACAATGAATTGATTTCACTAGGACTCCACAAATGTTTGGACTGCAGAAGAAAGGCTTCCACTTCACTATTTTTAAACTTCCTTAGCTAATTTTAGCTTTTTTAGTGTTTCAATTACACAGACTACACTGGAGCACTTACAGATTCCTGCAAAGTTCTGATAAAAGGTCATCCTATATCTATCAAATACAGCAGACTTTTCTAATCACCTTTCAGAAAAAAAAGAGAGAGTAGGGCCTTTGCGTACTGCATCTGCACTGCAATTAGGAGATACATCTGCAGTATGTTAGATACCCTCCAACTACATGAAGTTTTGTTAGCCTCGCATAAAAAATGTTTAAAATACAGAAACATGGATGCCACTAAAGGCAATTAATCTGCATCCAATATACAACAAAATGAGACTACATACCCCTAACTAGGGGCTATGTTTTGTTACCACAGCTTTGCTACTGCTGGTACATAAACTACTGAGTACAAAGCTAGCCCAAACATGTCTACACAAGCTGTAGTTATCACACATCTGATTGCAGTGAGCATACAGAAGAACAAGTATTTTGCTGATTTTTCAGATCTACAGCATTATATGGAAATAGACACATAGAAAACTGAGAGCTACCACTTCAAAATCATGTTCATGTGCACACTGACAAAATAATCTTCCCCTTATTCTCAATAAGCCTTGACACTTCTTGGGTATCTGCTGCCCAGCCCTTGGAGAAAGACAGTTCAGTAATTGAGGAGACAGCTAAACACTACACAGGCATTTGCTGCAGGACAAGTCTGCAAATGATCAGCAATGATTACTTCATAAAAAGAGAAATTCTGCAGTTCTATTGTTAAACAGATGCCCTGGATGAGAAATCTGGCAGTACAATAAAAAAAAACAATGTTAGTCTGTTTTGAATTACCAGGAATGTAACTAGAGAGTTCTGTGCTATTGTAAAAGGGGTGTATTTCTAAATTTGAAGTTGGCATTTTGCCATGTTTGATTTAAAAGACTCCGAAATATCAGAAAGATGTATGAGGAGACATAAAAGACAAATTCTTTCACAATATCAAGATAAGAATCAAAAGAGTACAAGATTTTCTTTTTAGTCATTGCATCTTTTTAAAGGATTCATTAGGTCCACTTGGATACCTCAAGATTAAGTGATTATAGAGTTAGTAAGGAAACAACAGCCTGCCCTCTGAAAAAGAAAATAAATTGCACTGAAAAGCTAAGGGAACTTTCTAATTAGCAGAAATCTATGAAAAACAATTCTTTTTAGGGCCACACCAAGGCTGATGAAGACTTCACTCAAATAGAGACCTTGCACTCTGCTGCTGTTGTCTGATACACAAGACTACTTTATGTACGTGTGTGCACTTTCAGCACTGTATTAGGTACTAAAAGCCTTAAACTCATTATAAAAATCTTAACTTCCAGAAAGACTCAAAAGCAAGTGATATCATAGTGATACAAGACTAAACAGAATGTTTGTACTGAGATAGTACTGTAACTACTGGAAGTGTTGAAAGATAGTAAGAATGTTGGAAAGCTTAGTGAGACTTGGAAGCATCCTTAGCATTCCAAAGTATCTTCCACAAAATACACGAAGTTTATAATGACAAGACAGTAACTCTATGCAAAGAAAAGACAATTGAATGGTGTGAAAAAAAACCCAAAACCACAAAAAACAAAATAAACCAATCCACTTATCAATAAACATGTTAAACTGAATGCTATTTTGTATAATATCCAAGTAAAATGATTCTCAATAAAGGGGAAAAATAAAGCTATATACACTACAGTTTAAAGCATCCTTTAAGATATTAGTTCCTTACTGGAAACAAACTGGATGTACATTTAGCAGGATGACCAAAAAGTGCTGTATGCTATCATTTAAAATCGGATTCCAGCTATAGTTATTGTAGCTGTCTCCTTTTACAATTAACTGCTGAAAAGAGGTAAGAAACACACAGTTTGCCTGATGCTTATGCACCGTAATTCCACATCCTTGAGTTTTTTATAAAATCAGAGTAATGAAAAAGAAAAGCTGCCAAGGAAATCAGTAGCTTTAAAGCATCTCAGTGTTGTTGCATTTTCTTTAGATCATATAAATTACTTGTTCTGGAGATCAGAAGGATATGGTAATATGCTTCTAATAAACAGAAGAAACGCACTCAGTTCCAGTAAACTGAATTCATACTAGCAAGCCTCATGAATTAGTTGACAAGGAGGAAACTACCGTTACCATACTGCTTAACAGACAAAACCAAACCATTTTTCACAAGAATGATTTCCCTGAACTAGCTTTAACAGTAAACAAAAATACTTTGATGATTCTAATTAAACATTATTCTGACATACGGTTGACGCACATGATTCACTAGGAAATAAAGAATTGCTGTAATTCTTTTGAGTATAAAATCTGTGCAAATAATGGATTACACACTGTTTATGAATGTCACAAAAAGATCCATAAACCTTTACAGCTATTTGGGTTTGTTTTCTGCCCCAGTCTTTTAGCAAAGATAAAAATGAAGGTAGCCTGCAATGCTCTTAATGAGTATGACACTATTTCCGTAAATGGAAAAGCAAACACTGATCTCTCAGCTTTTACAGGGGCTAAAATATTTACCAGTACAACCATTTGCAAGAATAAGGCCTTATGCTGTAATCTACTTCTCGTCCACAACTATTAACTTCTCAGAATTCCATCATGTGCTGTCAGAATTAACAGTTGAAAACTTGAAATGACTTTAAATCAGTAAACCTGAAGGCTCCTTCTTCTACAATTTCTCAACAAGTATGACATACCAGACATAATAAAAATTATACTGCAATTGTTCCATAATTAGAAGCCTGTAAACAACAGCCACTATGTACAACAAGACAAATTATTACTACATATAATAAACTACTGCACTTCAATCAAATTTGTTCACTGTGTGCTGCTACGTATGATAAAATCCCACTAAAAAAACCCACTCAAACAAATCAAAGCCTAGGTGCTCTACTGTATTACTTAAATGTGTGAACATCTGGAGGAGAAAACACGATGATTTCAGGGGCTTGTTGACGCCAGACATGTATTATCAGATCCAAGCAACTACTGTGAGCATGGCCAGACAAGCTTGTTCGCTGGAGATCTGCGACAGGCGGGACTGCCCGGTATTCTAAGTAGGGACACTACTTTGATTCAAGAAGAGGGGGTCATACGTTTAACCTTAAAACTGTACACCACAACTTCCTAGACAAATGGCCGCAGTTACAGAAAAGCACAGACATACACTATGTACAGAGTTGCACATAAGCCCAGCACTCTGATTCTCTCTGTTAGATTAGGCCTGGAACACGGTGTTGCAGGCAGGAGTGTTTAGGATTTTGTTCCTGGGCAGCGTCAGAGTTCCACAGAAAGAGGAATACTTTATGCTTTGCGAGTCTACACTTCTTGTTTATACCCACGAAACCCTTCTGGCTCCCTAAGCATTCCGTTACCCGGGAGACACGCTGGTTAATCGAGGGAGTCCTGCTCCCCGCTCAGGTAAGGAGCCCCCTGAGCTTCCCCCCTCTTGCTCTGTCTACAGTTTCCCGTGTCCTTCCCCCAGAAGCTTTAAGTTTGGTTAATCTCTAGGGGGTTTTAAAGAGAAGTTGTAAACGCTACCTTCCCCCATTCTAACGCGGGATATTAAAATTAGTTTCCAATTTTTTTGCTTTTACGTAAACTAAACTCAAGCACGGCTTTCAGCGGTGTAACAACTCGAATTTCAGGGGCAATTCAACACGCTTCTCCAGAAGAACTTTAATGTGCCAAAGTAAACCACGGCACCGCGCGCACGTAAATGAGACGGGGCCACCGATACGAGGGTGTCTTCGTTCCCCACCACCCCCGCGGGACAGGGATCCGGACGGGATGGGAGCCCGCCAACCCTGCCCCCCCCCGTCCCGTCCCGCCACCGGCAGCCAAGGCCCGCGTCGCGCCTCAACTCTCCCGCCGCGTCCCCTCACCGGCGATCCTGAGACAGAGCTCTGTCCCACCGGGGGCAGGGTGGGGCTGCCGCCGCGACGCTGCGCCCCGGGTCCTCTTGAGATCTGGCGGCGGCAGCGGCGCCGGGGCTGCGCGGCGCCGGACCTCGGCCA
>VZRI01012580.1:0-105051 GCA_013397515.1 Upupa epops | reverse complement strand
TCTATAACCCAGGACACTTTGCATCAGTACACTGGCACACTGCTCCCGGGTCCTTAGTCAGAATTCAATTCACAGAATCGTTGGTGAAACCCTCTTGTTCATCTTGGTTTGAACCACTACAAGTCCAGACTGGACAACATGCTGCTTTTACACTAAGAATAGAGGGCTTGCAACATAGAGCACCATTCTACTTCTTATGTATTTTCTACATTTTTAAATAAATAACTTTTTTTGTATATGGAGGAGCTCAGTGTTTTCTTTTTTTCTGCTACCTGCGGTCAGTTCAGCCACAGAGAGCAAATGAGTTAGAACAGCTAACGCCTCTGTGGGTGGACAGGATCATCCAAAGTATCTCAGTGGAGTAGTCTAATGCTTATGGGTCAGTAATCCCAGTGTACAACTGCCACCTCTAGAAGTGCCCTCCTGCCACAAAACCTTCCCATTGCATCCTGGGATGAGGTCCCTCTGGCTAGATGCTTCCCTGGCAGATCCCTCTGTGCTGAAGAACAGCCACACTGTCAACCCTGCATCACCTCTACCCAAGAGGCACAACTACAGCTGAGTGCAGCAGAAATAGGCTAACACTATGGGCAGAGAAGCTTCATAATGTGGTATGGGATCCCTGTGACAGTGTCTCAGCACCACTTTAACCATGAGGCTCTTTCTCTTCCCTCCCCTGCGCTATCTGGAGCAGTGGTGCTGAGCTGCACTGGATCACAAGGTAGTACTGCTGGGGATCAGACAGGGAAGGGGAGTCTGTCCAGTGTGACATCCTGGCTCTTCCCAGCAGTGCCTTGCAGCATTAGCACATCTTTTCTCTTCCTCATGCTGGGTGTTGGCAGCTGCTTTGAGACTGTTCAGGACAGAACCTGTCCAGGCAGTCAAAGCCTGCTGTTCACAGAGTCTTCCAGGTTATGCTGAGAAGTGTTTTGCTAGGCAGCCTTGTCCTCTGTGCCAATGTTCTCCCTGGCTTCCTCCACCACTGGGCAGCTGGAAAGCCTGCCTTCTGGGTAGCACGTAGAACAACTTTATGGCCAAAATATTTCTAGGAACTCACTAATTCACAGAACTGGGACATAGGAGAAGTGCATTTCAGTAGTAGAGCTGTTCTACAAGATTTCCTATTTACTGTGCTACAGAGCATGGTGTAAGCCAAGGGCCAAGATCCAGCTGCAAAATACTGTTCACACCTATAGCCTGGCAGGGATGATGCTGAGCCAAGAAGGGTGGTGGTGAGCTTTTCCCCAGCAGCTGCTCATTGTACCTATGGGGTGCTGCTGCAAGCACAGTTCGTAAGTGACACTGTCAGGAGTAACATGAGGGTTGTCAGAACACTCTGGTGGGTGTGCATGGCCCACCTGACAAGCTCTCCAAAGCCAGAGTAGGTTAGTCATTGATTTCTTTTGCCAATTATTCAATGGGTGGAAATGAGAATTGTAATTTGGGCAGGCCAGGCAGTACCTCTGGTCTGGCAGGTCAGGTTTCTTCCTTGTCTGATACTTCTGCTTTCTCTGTGAAGTGGCAAGAGGAAACCAAGGGAACTGAAGGGTGAGAAGATTCTATCTAAGGAGGTTATGTAGTCACTGGAGGCATTGGCATGGTTTCTGTAAGGCTCTAGTTTACAGGACCACTAGTAAACACACAATGCTCTGCCCACAGGCAAGGTCTATCCAAGCCTCTGGAGAGCAGTCTAGCTAGTGCTGAGCTGTGTTGGGGGACATGTGTGCCAGCAATGGGGAAAAGTTGAGCAAAGAGTAGGGAATACAGTAGGCTGCTGAAGAATGAAATGCAGTGTGGTCTTTGCCTGCATGCTTCCAGCCCAGGTACAAAGCACTGAAACCAACATTGTGTAGAAGCATGAGTTATGCTAAGGATTTATTTCGCATTCTCTCTGAAGATGATCTTCTTAACCAAATATAAGCAGCTACATAAGCAGCTATATTTCATTACCTATGGCAGCACCTTGCCTTATGGAACACAGAAATTTACATCTTGAAAGATGCTAAGATCAAAGTGTGTAAGCCAAAGTGGGAAAGCTATAAATGCAATACCAGCTCACATGGAATTAACTGAATGGGATGTGCTCACATAAAAGGCAAATACCAAGCTGTATCAGGTAGCATACAGGAGATGTCCTGCATGCCCCATGGGATTTCATCTCACCTCAGGGAAGAACACTAAGAAGAGAAGACCAAGTGTGGGGCAAAGCTGGCACTCAGTAATCTAGGAAGATCAGCAATAAGAACCTGCAATCTACAGGAATGAGAACTGCCAAGTGCTAGAGGGATCCCTGTTCTTGGAGACTTGGAAGGAATTTAATTTCATTCCATCTACTCCCTAATACAGCTGGTGCCTCAGCACCTTCTTTAGAGAACTTCCCTAACCTGTCTCTCTGGTTTTGCTGAAAGGTTTTGTGCCCCTTACTTATCTGCCTCCAGACTTTATATCTGAACAATCTTGCCTTTGAACATTTTAGCTAATAATCTCTAGATTATGACCTACTCCAGATCATCTTTACTCTGTCCAAACTAAAGCTCCGGGTTGCTTTTTGCTCTTGAAGTGTCCGGCTAACTCTCTACCAGGGTGGCTAAACCAAATGTTTTTATTCTCTCCCTCTCCCTCTCCCTCTCCCTCTCCTCTCCTCTCCTTCCATTACATTTGATATACACTCAAGGTTTAAGAACATGAGACGGTGATACAAGAACCTCTATGACTTTTAATTTCTTTACATAAAACTGGCAACCCTCATGATGTTTGTTTTTTTTTTCCCCAGTAACACTATGGTATATGTTGACATGTTTCCTTCCCCAAACGTGTTTTGAAGACATATTTGGCCCTCAGCCCAGACAGGGCTCTCCACACTGCTCTTACAGAAGCATGGCTCTTGACTGGTATGTCAAGTGACTGTGGAGTGTTGTAACAGCATCTCTAAAACAGTCTTTCTTATCCTCTACTTAGCTTTGTTGTCCACACCAAATACTCCCATGGTGTGCCTTGTGCCTTCCCTTTGCTACAGCATTTAGGACAGGCTATTTGTCCAGGGCTCTGCTAATCACCTTAGTCCTCTGGGTGCTTCTGTATTGTATCAGTCAAACCAGCACAGGATCCTGGCTGTGAAGGTGGCCAGTGGGATGTGCTTATAGTGCACAGAGGATCTGGGTAGGCATAAAGCCATGCCTCCTATGTGATGTATTTTGAGCAGTTCCCAGTTTACTCTTGCTCTGATCAAAGTATGCTTCTGCCTAGAAGAACCATATTGGGTTGCTCTTCCATAAAAGCATCT
Source organism: Upupa epops (assembly GCA_013397515.1). Lineage (NCBI taxonomy): Eukaryota > Metazoa > Chordata > Aves > Bucerotiformes > Upupidae > Upupa > Upupa epops. The sequence continues at coordinate 101,768 of VZRI01012580.1, read as the reverse complement.
GATTGCTTCTGATTATTTTTAGAGTATTTTGCCTCCATAGCAACCCTAGACAATTAATTCCTCAGACTTAAGCATAGCAAAGAATTTTTTAACCAGCTATGCCATTATTTAATCCATATGCCCTTGTTTCTATACTATAAAACATCACAAGTAATCCTTTCCAAAACACCTTGCTTACTGCACATGTATTTTATTTTCCTTTTTCTTCCCTTCTGCCTCTTCTTAATTCCACCATATCTTCTCTGAGATGGAGAAATCACAGTCAGTCCCCAGGCCAATTCCCTGGGTGGAAAGAACCAGTTCGAACTCTGCTCAGATAAATCTTTTTCTTGTAAATTAAATCTACAGACAATGACTTTAATTTGTCCTGTTATCACCCAGCCTTTTGTTGTGAAGTCTTTCTTGAGCTCTGCAGCCAGTGCTCATTTTTGCTACACCACATACCTCAGACTCACAAGCAAGCTCTACCCCATTGCTGCTCACACCCTTACTAGACTACTTGTGAATACATCAAAAACCATAAGCCCTAGCAGAGATCTTGATGGGACAGCATCATCTATGTACATACTGTCATGCCCTGACTGATCAGAGAAGGACAAGGGAGTGACCAATTTGTGGATTTGCTAGGGTCAAACTAAAGACGCTTACACCGTAGGTTTGCTTAAAAGTCAGTTTTTACCCCATCCAGGCACATTACCTATCCAGCTACATACATGAAACAGGATTCCTCACTCCTTTCAGGAACAAGACATTAATTAATTCTGATAGAGTTGGGTTGTTTCTTCTCCTATAAGGGCACTTCCCAGATATGCTCTTCCTAGTTGCCTGTGGAACTCAGAACCACAAGTCATAGGTCTCAAGATTTATCCAAAAGTCTTAAAACAAAAACCCAACCTTGGCATCTTAATTTGCCTCCTGTGATTCCTCTCTTTTCAGGCTGAATTAGGCAACAGGTTGCATACTCCACAGCAACTGAGAAGTCTGTGCTTGGGGTTCTTCCAGAGTTCTTGGGTAAATGCCATCTACATAGTTTACTTTTGTATTATGAATTTGTTTTGAAAAACACTGCTGACACTTTCACTTGAGGCAGTTGTTGCCTCACTGATCCTTGCAAAAGGACACTGCCGCATGGGAACTTCCTTTCATTCTTTGCTAGTGCCTGTAACTTCCAGTGCATATTTGCTGGTCCCCTATCTTCTCTGAACTGTCTTTCACACTTCTGTTATCTGTTTACTCTGTTGCAAGGTTTTAGTGTGTTTGGTTTGGTTTGGTTTGGTTTCGTGGAAGTTAGGATTTTTAATTTTTCAGCTTATCACTCTAATGAGTTACGGTTTTCTGTTTAACCTGCAACTCTCCTTCAGAGAATTGAAGAAAGTCTTGAGATATGACACAGGACATGTATTCTTTTTCAATGTCTCATTTATCCTTTTGCCTGTTATCACGGTTCTTCAGAATTTGGACTTCCCTGGAAACCCACTAGAGAATGACTTTGCATTAGCCACCTTTCTACCTCTCTGACAGCTTTGCACAGGAGGATACACACCACTAAATATATCAGCAGTTTCACCCCGAGCTCCTTTACAGCTGATTTGGAAGATGTTTGGACATGAAGCCTTCAAAGGAGTTGCAGAATTAAATCCCAAAGCAACACCATGGACCTCCATCCCACAACAAGGTTATGGCAAATCATAAGCCCCATCTGCTGCACATTCAAACTTGAATGAGGCTCCGGGCAGCTACTGACCGCATTGTTATGATGTTTCAGGATGCTGCTGACTACAACTTGAAGTAGGGTTCCTGAACAGAGCACTTCATTTCTGGGGCTGCGTTTCTGGGGCTGGACAGAGCAGACCTGGCTGGAATGTTTTCAGCTTATTTTCTGGTCTCTACATTGAGGTTGCTGTGCCTGATTTCAGCTTTCAGCATCACAGAACCTGGCAGTTAACAGGCAGGGGAACCCATGGTGCACCACAGATTTTGTTCCCAAAGCTGTGCTTGGCTTCCAGTCAAGGAGAAACATTCAGCACATTCAGATGTTGGACTATTATGTAGAAAAAACACTTCACAATGTAAGGAGACCTGTGAGAGCATTTGAAAGTGTTCCTCCTGCTGCTTTTGTGCCTTCAAGGTGTCCAGTAACAACTGACCTCTGCTGCAGCTGAGTCTCTGACAAAGGCATCATCTCACCCAAATACAGTCTGGGCTGGAATGACAGGAACTGCAGAGCAAGGGCCTGCTTTCCCAGGTCTGAGCCAGTCCCAACCTGCTACAGGCACTATGCTGGGACAAGAGAAGAGGAAAGCAGCAGTAAGCTCGAGATATATACAGGCCAAAAGCAGCACAGTTCCCTGCAAGAACTGAAGCCATAACACCATGCAGATCCCAGATCCAGAACATGCTCCTGTAAGCAGTAAGCAACCTCTTACTATAGAGTGATATATGGACATAGAGGTATAAAATTATATATTACGTTGTTTAAGTTAGAAAGGTCCTTTAATAACACTGAGTCCAACCTTTAAACGGGCACAGCCAAGTTCACCACTAAACCATGTCCCACAGCAACACATCTCCACAGCTTGTAAATACCTTAGGGACAGGGACTCCAACAGTTCCCTTGGCAGCATGTTCCAGTCCTCAATCGTTTCAGGAAAAGTTTTTTTCCTAATGTCTAACCTAACTTTCACCTGTTACAATTGGAAGACATTTCCTCTTGTCCTACCACTAGTTACGTGGAGAAGAGACCAACTCTCAGCTCACTACAACCTCCTTTCAGGTAGCTGTAGACAGCAATAAGGTCTCCCCTCAGCCTTCTTCTCTCCAGGTTAAAAAAAACAGGTTCCCTCAGCTATTCCTCCTAGAACTTGTGCTCTAGACCCTTCACCAATTTCATTGTCTTTCTCTAGACCTGCTCCAGCACCTCAATGTCCTTCTTGTAGTGAGGGGCCCAAAACTGAACCCAGTATTCAAGTATTCACCAGTGCTGAGAACAGGGAGAAAATAATTTCCCTGCTGCTGTTGGGCACACTATTTCTGAAACAAGCCAGAATGCCATAGGCTTTCTCGGCAGTCTGAGCATACTGCTGGCTGGGGATCAACATTTCCAGGTCCTTTTCTTCCCTGGCCACTCTTCCCCAAGCCTTTAGTGTTGTATGGGGCTGTTGTGGCCTAAATGTGGGACCTGACACTTGGCCTCACTGAATCTAATACAATTGCCCTTGATTCATCAGTCCAGCTTGTCTAGATCCCTCTGCAGAGCCTCTCTGCCCTCAAGATCAATGCACACACACACACACACACACACACATACACATGCAGAGTTTGGTATCATCTGCAAACTTGCAAGGATGCACTCAATCCCATCACCCAGATCACTGATAAATATGTTAAACAGGAGTGTCCTCAGTACTGAGTCCTGGGGAACAACAGCTAGACTCAGTTCCATTCACCACCACTCTAAAGGTCTGGGTGTCCAGCCAGATGTTTACCCAGCAAAGAGCACACTCACTCAAGCAGGCAGTAGCTTGTGTATTTGCATGCTTACACTTGTGTAGGTGTACAATTACAAGTTTGCTGTCATCCTGGGTGGGGAGTGAGGGGCAATGGACTGCAGTCCCTACAGGTTAGGTAATAACAAGTATTTGTCAGTGCAAGAACACAGAAATTCCTTCCTGTAGAACCTGGTATAGTCCTGCTGTTAAAGCTAACATGAGCTGTTTCCCGCAGAGCTCTATTTTATATGTCCACTGTGCTTTCTAATTGCAAACCTTGGTGAGGGTGCTGCTCTGTCTCCAGTCCAGCTCTGCACCACATTGCTCATATCAACAGGAAAATGGGGCATCACGTGGCCTCTGCATCCATGTTGCAGTCCCCAGTGTTTTGAGATGGAATAGCAGAGGCACTTGCTTCAGCTCTTGTGAGAATGCAGCTAAGATTTATCAGTCCTGGAAAGCAAATGACAAGTTTGCCAATTACTAGTTTACTGTGGTTTACTGTGCCTGACTATGTATGGAGCCACCTCTCCACATCCCAGCATAGTTAATCTACAAACCATCCTCAAACAAGGGAGAGTTGGTGTTTTGGAGGGGACTTTGTATTTGAGATAGCGCTGCAAAACATCTCTGTGCTGCAGCCAACAGGAACATCTTTCTTTAGCTTTCAATTGCAGTTCCATTCCAGCTTCAGCAAAATTTAGGTCCTTCTGTTCTTGTTCTTGGTAACAAAATGCAGGACTTGCAATTCTGGTTCCACTTGCCTGTAACTAAATTTTTCATCCCTTTGTAACCTGTCCCAGAGAAAGAAGAAAGGAAGCTTCTCTGAAAGCATCTGATTTCTCTGAAGAGGTATTGTAGGATATGAGGAGTGGCATGTTTGTGCCAAGGGCTCCAAAAATCATAGAATCATTTTGGTTGGAAGAAATATTCATGATGATCAAGTCCAACCATTACCCCAGCACTGCCAAGTCACTTTGTGTCCCTCAGCAACGCATTTACATGTCTTTTAAATGCTTCCAGAGGTGGGGACTCCACCACTTCCCTGGGTAGCCTGTTCCAGGCCTTGACAATCCTTTGAAAGATTTTTACCTAATGTCCAGTTTAAACCTCCCCTGACACTAGTTGAGACCATTTCCTCGTGTCCTATTACTTGTTCCTTGGGGCAAGAGACCTGTCCCATCTCACTGCAATCTCCTTTCATGTAGTTGCATAGAGCAGTAGGTTCTCCAAGAAGAGCTGCCATTTTTTTCTCAAGACCGTTTCAACCGGCCCATCTAGTGCTTGCATGCTCTAGCTCTCTAGTTCCTGTGACCTGCTGCAAATGCAAGCCATTGCCTCCATTCTGAGGTGAAGGAAAGTTGGACGCTTTTCAGCCAGATGGCTAACGGCTGGGACAGGGAATGGTGGTGCTAACATTGCATCAAAGGCTTAATGAATTCCAAAATCATGTGCTCCACGTTACAGCACTAATGCTTCCCTTCAGCAGCTCATTTGGGATTCGGTTAAAAACACATTTGTCTGACAAGTTCCCAGAGCTTGTTACTGCTCTTTTGATCCTGTTATCCGCTCATGGCTCTGCTGCAGCAAGAAGTTTGGGGTCGAGTGGGCCCCACAGCTGTCCCTGGGCATTAGAACAGCAGTGAGCAGCAGAGCAAGGAGAGAAATGCCACTAAGGCTGTGTTGCTGACAGAGGACAGTGCAGTCCCGGCTCTGGAGTGGTATCTCCTTGTTGTTTTGCTGGGGTTTGCAAACTTAAGTCTTTCTAGGACAGAGTGTAATCCTCCACAGAGGATATAGTTGGAGAAAGATGCCAGTCTGCGGTTTGATCATGACTAGCCCAGCATGTATAGCGACTTTGCAGTTGTCCAGGTTTTGTATTTAACACCTTGTACTTTATGGCTGCACTGGCCAAATTCAGTGTGATGTGTTTTACAGAGCTTTTCTACCTTCCTCTTCTCATATATATACACAGACACATATATATGTAAAGCAGTCACGTAGTTACGTGTTCCTTCCAAGTTTCAGTGCCAACAGAGCCAATAAGGCAATGATGGGGCTGGAATATCTGCCTTACAAGGAGAGGCTAAGAGACCTGAGTCTGCTTAACCTGGAGAAGAAAAGACTGAGTGGGGGGGATATTCTTGCAAATATCTGAAGTGCAGAACCAGACTCTTCTCAGTGATGTCCAGTGACAGGACAAGGGGCAATGACCACAAACTGAAACACAAGAAGTTTCACCTAAACATAAGGAAAAACGTATTTACAGTGAGGGTAACAGCACTGGAACAGGCCACTCAGAGAGGTTGTGGAGACTTCTCTGGAGACAATCAGAACCTGCACAGACATGTTCCTGTGTGATCTTCTCTAGGAAATCCTGCTCTGGCAGGGGACTTGGATTAGATGATCTCCAAAGGTACCTTCCAACCCCTATCATTCCGAGTTTTCTGTGATTAACATCTTTGTTCAAGTTTTATTTCCAGTGTATTCATGCTGGTTCATTATGCTGTGTGCAGGAGCAATTAGCCTTTGAATGAGTCCCTCCTGCCCTTCCCAATCCAAATCAGCACAGTTGCTCTTCCTTTCTGAAAAACATACCCTTTTCTGTAGGGATTACTGCCAGAGGAGATGGCTGATCTAGTTGGACTAGAATAGGAGAGAAAAATCTATTTCTGCAGAGGATTTTTCTCCGGCAGCAAGGGATTGCCTTTAGGTTTAAATTTGCAGCACGAGGTTTGGCTTATGAACAGATTCCCATCTCTGCCATTCTGTTAGAAGCTGCAGGGTCTGTGTCTTCTCAGAAGGAACAATGTCAGTTCAGATCAAATGCGAAGAGTCTTTCTTATGTTCGACTCTTGGAAGAATCTGTCAACAACAACAGTTCAATGCATATAGTACTGAGAAGTTTTTCTTCAAGAAGAGGTAGATAAATCAAGACATTAAATCTCATCTCTATGATCCCATAACTTAATGACACTTAATTTGCGACTGATAAGTGTTTTGCTAAGTCTTTTCCCATTAAGAAAATGGGATCTGATGTCTTACATATGAAATGCTGAAACACTGAGTGTGGGAGGAGGGAATTACCAGCATCTGATGGAACTAAAACTGTAGTCTCTGCATTCCTGCCGTAATTATACCTGCTAAGGAATAAGTCTCTGCATAACAATAAGGTCTATTTAAATTGCCACCAGGAGAGGAATTACCGATTCATGGTGTACTAGGACTCTGAGAAGCCACAGGATCATCTGGTCAGACCTCTTAGATGGCCTAGGGGAAGGCTTTTGTGCAGTCCTCATCACATTGTTCAAGGCCTTCTCCCAGGGCTCAGGAGGACCGAGGGTGCTTGTTAGCTTTGCTACTAGCAGGTAGCTTTTGCAAGCTCATTTTCCTGTCTTTGGTGGTGCAGTAGTCTGTAACTACTCTGGTAAGGGGGTGCTCTGGCACCTTGGTGGGTCTGGGCTGCTTGGTATCAGGGACAGTGGGAACTAATTGCTCTTGTTTGTACTGTGCTGACATCCGTCCTAGTTCAGCTCCCCTGGGCAGCTGTGTTACTAGCATCTGTGGCTGCTGGCTGTTAACCCCCAGGCATATCTATCTCCTGGGAGCACACTGCTTCAGCACCTACACAAACTTGCAGTCTTGCTCTTTTGGGCTTTTCCACTTTCCTGGCAGGTCAGAGCAGCTGCAAGTTTTCTCATGCTGCCACTGATTGTCTCACATTCCTACCTGGGGTATCAACACTGGTTATGTTGCATCTTGTTCTGAGCACAACCCCACACCATGTGCAGAGGAAGTCCTGTTGCCCTTGCCCACATGGAGATCCAGTTCTAGTGGTGGCAAAAGATCCCAGGGAAGCCCAGTGCCTTCTGTTAACATTTGAAACAAGGGATGCCTGGTCTGGAGCTCATCAGCTGCAAAATGGATGCTAAAAAAAGCCATGAGAGGTTATGAAGGCTTTCAGGTGAGAAAGTACTGGGAAAACACTGTGCAGAAAGATGCATGGAGAAAGATCCCCAGCTGCTATTTCAGCATCCTGGGAGCACTCCTGCTGCATTTTGCTGGCAGCATCAGCTCCCTCAGGCATCACATGTGCCAGGAGTCCATGTGACTGAAGAGAAGTTTTAGGCACATCTGGGTCAGACAGCTGCAAGGACCAGGTTGGTTGTAACACTGGTTTGGTGAGCTAATGAGGCTATAGGAGGATTTGTTGGGGAGCCTTCCAATTGTGCAGGAGACAGAGATAATAGCTGGTGTCTAACACCTCAGTAGGTGGAGGTAGGTGTCCCTAAACTGAGCTGTCTGAGACTCCTCCCAAAGACTTTGTGCTCTGGAAGTGCTTCCTGTGGTTCAGCGTCAGTACTGCTGAACAGCGCTGCTGCCAGCCAGAAGTCATGGATTAGGGAAGCAAAGGAACCTGGTTCATGTGATACTAAGGTCCTGCCAAGAAACCTGGGAAACAAAATAGTTTTGCCAGAGCACCTTGTTCAGGCAATGTTTTCCTTTTGTACATCAGCATTAAATGCAGAAATTAGGCACAGGGAGATCAGCGAGGAAAGTGGAGAGGGAGGGGCAGAACCAGCTTGGGAAAAACATCAATTTACTAATAGATGCTGTGGTTAATTGAGTCATCCTCACCTCCTCTTCACAGAATCCTTCCAGGAGTCATCAGTGCCATCACCACTGCATGGCTGTGAGTAGGAGGGATACAAGGCATAGTGAACTCACTTCTGTTGCTGCTGCCTTGCGTCCTGCTACAGCTGTAATTCAGATTCTGGGTGGTGGGCCCCTCCACCCTGTTTCAGGAAGGAGCTCTTCAGAGATTGTGTAAGGGCCTCTGTAGGAGCTACTCTCTTTGCTAGAAGCAGCATGTTTCTATAGGCTTTTACCCCCATTCTTTGCCATCTCAGTTCATACTGTGCTGCTGATCACGTCCACCCCAACACCCTGCTGGCACAGTTATCTGTGGGTTTTATCGCCCAACAATGCGTGCAATGTTATTGTGCTAAAAAGAAAACAGAGCCTAATCCATTTTATATTAAAACAGTGACCCAGTGTCATGCAACTGATGCAGACATGGTCTGTCTGTGCAGTCCTGTTGCCTCCCCAAGGGCTTCACCCCAGAGGTGCTGGGCTGTCTGTTCTGCTGCCAGCGGACAGTAGCATCAGCCTTCAGGCAAGGGGCAGGGAAGGGGGACAGTGTTGGTTTGTTATGGAGCCTTCATAACCTTGGGTCCTCTGGTCTGAAGCCTTTGGGCTCTTCTGTGTCATAAATGTCTCCTGAACAGCTGCATCATGTTGGATGAAAATAACCTTGTTGGATGCCGCAAGCGATCAGCAAACAGAATACAGGGAATTTAGAAATATGTAAGGTCTTTCCATGGTGGTGTAAGGCTGACATATAAGCCTTGGCCAGATCAGGGCCAGGTCTGGGGTTTATAAATTCTTCAATGGTCTGAAGAGGAGGTGACAAGGGTTCAGTATTTGAAAAACAAGGTATTGGTCCTGTCAACCCAATAGACCATTTTTTGCTGAAATTGCATGTGTTCTAAGAAATTTGTTTCTGTCATGGCCACTCAAAGTTGCATTAGTCACCCAGCAGTATCATAGCGCCTGCTCAGGAGGCAAGGCTGGCCCTGGGGGTACTTTCCCACCTCTTCTCCAGGACAGCTTTGTTTCTAGATGATATGAGCGTGGACACTAGCCACAGATGTTGTACAGAGCAAGACTCATGGTTCCCACACTGCTTTGTGTGGTAGAAAACAGTGGTGGTGGTGATGATCAGACTCATCTCATCCTTCTTCTCACCCCTGAATCTGGCAAGATTAGTAATGTTTCATCTCATTATGATGGTGGGACACACTGTACCACATCAGCTCCACTGTACTACTCAGAGCTTGTTTAATCTATAGCTTGTTTATGTTTGCACTATTGTTCAGGGTGTGTGGGCTTCAGCCAGTAACCATCACATTAAGCCACTCTAGCTGGTGGGACCTCTGGCAGCAAATCACTTCTGAGATCCCTGCATCTCTGCTCTTCTGCTGCTTGCCCCTGCATACAGGAGGGTCTGGTTCCCAGGCACAGGCAGTTGAGATCACGGCTGGCATGTGCTGATGGGACTTGAGACCCATTAGCTTTTCATAAGCCTGATTCAGGCAACAAAGGTGTACATGAGCAAAATCTCTTTTGTTTTTGTGCTGCATCATTCTGCATCTGGCCAATGCCCTGAGAAAGATGCAGCCTCTGTCTTGTGGCTGTGTCTGCAGCTGGCACTAAGGCAGGGGAGGATGGGTACTGGCAGGCTGGAGCCAAGCACCCTGGGGAGCTGTACTGGGCTGTGCTGGGATGCGCTAGCACGATGTCTTGTGATGAAGTCTGTTGGGCATATGGCAGAGTGTCACGATTACTCTGTGCCTTTTTGATGCACTCTTGCCTCTCCTCTCTGTCACAACTCAGCAAGCATCATTTGTGAATCCAACTTCCTTTTCTTCAGTGTGTTTTGCCAGCTCATCTCTGAAGAGGGTAATGATTAAGAACAGAGATGAAAGAGCATACTGAATTTCCCTTGATCCTTTGGTACCCTGGCCAGCTACATATTAAAGAGACCTTGTATTTTCTGCATGCTCTTTCTTCCGCACAAGTGGAACCAGAAATGCTCAAGACATCTGTGCTCTAGAGCTCATCTTCTGGAAATTGGTGACAGCTGAACAGTTTCTTCCACTTTGAACCCCCCTCCAGGGCTGACTTTCAGGAGTTCTGCAGACACTGGCTTTAGGTGGGGTAAGCTCTGTTTAGGAGGTTAAAACGAGCTGTATTCAAAGATTGGTAAAGTGAGGATTTGCTGAGTGGCCTGGCCTGTATGTCTTTGAAAGCATGGGTCACATGAAAGCCAATCATGAGGGTAGGGAGCAAGGCAGGCTTAGGAAATGAAGGAATTTTTCCTGGAAATCATGTGCTGGGAAATAACCTTGAGTCCTGCAAGAAAAATGGTTATGAATTCCTACTTAGGTGCTGTGCCAGGAGGAACTAGTTCTTTTCCAACAAAGTACCCTGGACCAGTAAGGGGGAGTAGGAAAGGGATGCTTCATCCATAAGCAGTTATAGTGAGATGTAACTGACACAAAAGGTCCTGTTCTGGAATCTATGTATTTGAAGTAACACTGATAGAAAATTAGAGAGGGCACAGGGAAAAATATGGACTGCTCTAAGGTTGAGAACGTTCTCTCCAGGGAGAAAGTTAAAGGTTTTCATTTGATTAATTTATTAAGGTGGGTATTGAGAGATCCTTAAGGTAGGATATGGGGAAATACACAGTGACTGGTCATAATCTGGGACTAGTAGCCCAGCAGAATGAGGAAGAGTGGCACAATGCTATGATCAGATTAATGAAATACAGTTACAAAACCTGTCATTTTAACATCGGTTGGAGGAGATTCCCAAGGGAATTCCTAACGTCTGAATTTCTGGTACCCCATCTTTCCACGAGTTTTGATCAAATCATGTGTTTTCCACTGGCTAAGTCTGAATCGCACACACAAGCTGCTGGGTCCAATGCCAGAGTGATTGGCCAAGCAGAGTGGTGTACTGAGTCTTTTCACAGCTGTAATTCTATAAAAAAGCCCTCTAACTTTCTGCCACAAGGGTGTAATACTTCCCACTCCAGGTACTATCTATTTTGTTTTAATCGCTTCAGATCAGTAAGACATTGTCATGGGAATTCAGCATTTATTTTTAACTTGCTGTCCCATGATATCTGTCTTGTGGTCTTATTGTCCCAACAGGGGCTTCATTGGTCGGTTTTGTTTTTTGCAGAAGCTCTTAAGAAAGAAGTCACCACGCAGACACTTCTGATGCCAGTGATCTGTCTGCATAGCTTTAATCAGCACCAAATGTCTCTTAGACAGTGCAACATATTTGGTTTCTTGGGGTATGGAGTTTGCAATTCTGGGGAAACACTTACCAGCAAGTATTTCACAACTTTCTGTAAATTACAGACAAGATCCTGAACTCATTTCTTATTAATTGAGAAGTCATTCTCTTTCTCTGATGCCAGTTCAGACTGTGGCAACAGATGGGGGAGTAGTTTAGTAGTTTCCTGTGACTATAGTACATTGTGGAGTTTCATAGTGGCTTCTTACATCAGTCACTTGATATGAGAAAGCACTGCTTGCTTGACTGAAACATCCAAGGAACCAGCCTAAGCTGATGGTCATAAACGCTGATGGTCTTGGATGTGGGGAAATTATTGTATACGACCTTGTTACAGAAAATAACTTTATATTGAGTGATAAAATTGTAATACATGAAGTACAAAGTTGAAAATGTTTGCAACCGTGATTCTTGATTTCAAGGACAGCAGTTAGAGAAATAATTTATGGAAACTGGTTAATTAAGTCACCTGGATTGAGAAGCACGAGGGCTTGGCATGGAATAAAGAGCATCATGGAATTTTCTGTTCGCTTACTGTGAAAGCTGTCTGAAACTAGTGTCCTGAATAATGCACAAATATTTTAGGAGGCAACTTCAGCCTTCAGCAGTTGTAGAACTATGGTGAATGAACAAAGAATCTGCTAGCAGTAGTGAAAGCAGCAGATCAGCAACGGATGCTGTAGCTTGAAGGTGAAAATGTGCATGGTAACCCAGTAATTGTTCCTAGACCCTACAAAGGAAACTCTAATGCCCAACAAAAGGGTTTAATAGTATTTGAAGAAGTTTTGGAGAAAAACGAAGTGGGGATAGACCCTATATAAAGATTAAAAATCAAATGTTAGGTGTGACACCACAATGAAACAAGGATTGCCTTCATGTTGCTAGACATAGGAACAGAACTGGAAAACCTGAGGAAAAGCAAACATAAGATCAGGCCACTCAATCCAGAGCAAAGCTGAGAGATTAAGGTTTTCAAATGGCTAGGAGTTCATAGCATGGGAACAGAAAAAGAAGCAACAATCAGCTTCCAGGTCTGGTGTCCAGCTGGAGGTGGTGCCACACAATAGACTGATAAATGCACCTCACTTATGGTGGAGAAAAGGGATCTGGAAAACTTTAAAAGAAGAAGGATAGAATAGAATACATATTTACTGGGGGTTTTTTTCTTGTACCAAACTAATCTAACATCTCCCTGGACAAAATAACTGTTCTGGGTTTCAGTAAATTAGTGTCATTTCATGTGTGAGTATTAAAGTGAAGAAGATAAGTATTGTAAATATTCAATAAAACAGGGAAAAATAATAGGTCACCTTGGGAAAAGAGGCACTGAGCAGGACAAGAGATATTGCTGAAACACACTGAAGTGGATTTTAAGAACCATTTTCACATTTGCTGCATCTGAAAATCAAGCCATTGCAGCAGGGTTGTGAAGACTGTCTGCAGTCCCACTAAGCCACATATTCCTGGGTAATAATGGGTGTGAGTGAGAGCTCCTGATACAAACCATAGTAGGAAAGCACAAAAGAAGAGCAAGCAAGCCACCTGTGTGCTTACCATGAGCAGTTTCCCAAGCAGCAGGAGAAGTACTTTCCATGTGTTACTTTCAGAGAAGATTAATAAATCTTGAAGAGCTGCCAACAGTTAATGGGATAGGGAAATGAAGGGGCATTTATTTTCTGATAAGCTAAGCTGTTTTGGACTTCTGTCTTAACCTTTCAAAACATTCTGATGAGGGATATGGTTGCTGCCTATAAATACATCAGGGAACAAATACTACCAAAGAGGCACCCTTCTCATACAAATAAATGTGTTTTAATTGAAAGATCAAGTAAGATTCATAAACATTGAGGTTTTATAATAAGTCCAAGGAATTATGAGGGAGAAGGAGGACCACTGTTTTCCATAGCTTGATGAGAGAGGCCACATAGTTGCTTTTTTACCAGAGGGGAATCAGTCTCTGTGCACAGACAAGTGCTGTTAGTCCTAACTTGTGTGTAGCTGCTGGGACAACGCTTCTACTGGTGTTTGCCAGCAGCTGCTAAGGAGTTTGCTTGCCTATCTGGAACAGGCTGACAGGTCCTATGTAGACCCTGCCTGAAGTCAGGTCTTTTCATTTCCATAGGTTTTGATACTTTGAAAGTAGGGTTTGGAATTAAAATAAAATTCAGTTTCTCCCTACTAAATATTTAATTAAATTTATGTTGTTATTTTTACCAAGAAGTAACAATGGATGTGTAAATACTATATATTATAAATTAATATATATGTGTACTGTAAGCCCATTCCTACTAGAACTGCTAGAAATCATAGCTCCAAAGCAGCTGCTAAGCCACAGAGGTTGCTCTTGTCCAGGAGCTGCCAGGACACCTGGCTCCTCCAGTTACCTGCTTCCTACAATTTGTTACAGGGAGGAGCAGACCGGGATCTGGCCAGAGTGAGTCTACAGATGCTGAAATTAGAAACTATTATCCTAGAAAAATCAAGAGACAGCAACAAGATAATTGGCACTCTCACTTCAAAATATTCCTTGTCGTCCCACCCTTAGGCACAGTGCATTTGTTATTCACTACAGATCGGCTATATGCTGTGAGGGCAGAGATCTTGGGTAGACAGTCATACCAGCACAAAGAATGTACAGCTGTAGAGATGAAAACAAAAACATTTGACAGGAGATATTTATGCAACTTTTGCAATTGCAAAACAGTCTCATACCACCTTGAAGAAAAATTATTTAGGAAATTCTAACCAAAATATCACTAAGTAGTTATAAGCTGCAGGTGCTGGTGTGTGAGCTTCACACCCATGAATGGCATAAATCAGTCTGGTTTCATTTGGAAGTGATTCAGGTGTAATGGTTTAGCTTCTAAATCATGAACAGGCAAATGGCACTAATAAGGCAGTGCATGCTGCTGTTACATTAAAAGTAACAGACAATAATTCCAGAAAATAGTTTAGGAGTTCATTAGTATATCTAATGGAAAAGGATTACTGGTACGAATTTGAATCAGGCCCAGCATCAACAAGACCTTATAGATGTCCATGACTTTCCTTAGCAGAAGTCAATTGTCCTGGGAATTACATCATTTTCCTGAGGATAAAATCTTTTATAAGAATTTAGATGTCATCCCTCCCCATAGCACTGGAATTAAAACAAGGTCAGCCAGTGTTTCCGACCTCCCTAGCTCAGCTCAGTACACTTTGTGCTGCTGAGGGTCAAAGAAGCCCCCTAGTACATCAATGTGTTGGGTCTATAGTCTGGATCTGTGCAGCGCTGAGCAGAGGTTAGTCACTGTGCAAGGTACATGGTAGCAAAGAATGGTACAGAACTGGGCTGTTTATGTGGGCATGAACCCAGCTGACCAGAAGCCCAGGGGACATCTTTTTGATGAGAGCCTTGAACAGAAGGACAAATGCTGTTCTTCTCCTTGCCCTGCAAGAGTCACAAGATGGGACTGTGATCCACAATCCCCAGCACTCCCAGAGGTACATCCAAAGTGCCAGAGGTACATCCAAAGTGCCCTGATGATGGAGTCATCTTTCATTCTAACAGTGCCCTCAGCTGCTAAGTATCATCTCTATAAAAAAGCTGACAAAATGTGAGACATCAGAGGTGGAAAGAAGATGTGCAGTAACAGCTTGTGTGATATGATATGCTCAGCTTCTAAGAACAATGAAACCTAAGAAAGATAAAGCAGCAAAGGTGATGGGTCCATTTGCAGAGTTAAAGAAGGGTAATTGCTCTCTGGAGAAGAAAAATGAACAGATATATGCAGCTGTAAGGTGGGAACTACATGAAGCTTTTGGACAGTCTGGAACTGCCCTTCCTCTGCCATGTCCAGCTGCCATATCCAGCTGGGTTTTTTTCCTTTTCACTCAGGGCAAAACTACTAATAAGATAAACCATGAGAACATGAGAAGGAAAGGGCATTGGAATTGTGGTTGGTGGTTTGTTTTTCCTCCACAGGCCTATTTTCTTGATCCTTGATAAACTAATTTCTTCTGATGGTTCAGTTTGTCTGGGTACAGAGTTCTCCAGAGAGGACAGACGCAAGAGCACATTAGCACAACAGCTCTGCAGGAGCCCACTGTGCCAGGTTGACAAGCATCAGCACAGCACCTTGTATTCCCAGGTTCCAGCTTTTTGGGAAAGGTTCCCTCTGCTCAGCACAAAACTCAGCCCAATCCCCAGCAGAATCATTCACACTGCTGGTTTTGAGGCCTTCTGCAGTGATGGTAAGTGTGTGGATGTATTTAGATGGGCTATGCTGAGCACATCTGAAAAGGAAGGTGCTGGGATGATCAGTAATTTGGACTAGAAAACAGCTGGGTAAACTGGTTTAGCAGAGATGTAGGGCCCATGGGGCATGGCACAGAGCTGAGACTGGCAGCCTTGCAGAGCAAGGAGTCCATTCATTGGTCTGGTATCTTCTTGCATTGCACAAATCACATGTTTTGGAAAAGGAGTTTCCCCCATTCCCTTCAGCACCACATGAAAAGATATTCTGATGTTGGACTCAAACTTCCTGATTGATAATTCTGGTTTATTGTGACATAATTTTTCCATCCCAAGAAAGTAAGTGCCTGCTCCTTGCTCCCCAGTCTTGTACAAACAAGGACACCACATGCATAAACTTCTCCAGCTTGGGAATCCATGCCTGCTTTAATCCTTTCTTTTGTAGAAACCACTCCTGCCCTCGAGCAGCCCTGGGACCCTGTGCATGCTGTTTCTGACCATTTTGTTATGGGAGAAATTAAATTGTGGGCAACTGTTGAGAGCATGTTTCACCCAAAATTTATACAACAGCAGTATGAGGAGGGGAGGTGGGGGATGTCTTTTGCTCATTTTTTTTCTTTCTTGATAATCTTTGATGCTTCCTTCACTTTTTCTTCTGGCTTGTAGTAAATTGGCAGCAGTCACTCTCTGCAAGTTATGTTGTTTAATATAAGTCCACCCTCGTGCTGTGCATCCTTGATTACACCACCTGCGTGTCCTTGATTGCACAACTTTGCAACTACCTGACTGCAATCTGCTGCTGATGTGTCCAGTCACCCAGTATCACTATTACCCCCTTAAACCGTTCAAGGCAGGTTCAGTTCTTTATTGCCCTGAATTAGTGTTGTAGTTGATTCTGTCCCACCAGTGCTTATGTGTTTTTCCAGAAAATTTATAAAGATGCTGGAATGCACAAGTCTTAATGCAGCTGCCAAGGAAAGCATCTCTGCTACTACTCCCCTCCTTGAAAACTGGCCTCCCATCCTACCTGCCACTGCATGTCTGTTTACCTACAGAGACCAGCATCATTCAGCGTGAGATGGATAAAGGACATCTGGTCCTTATTCAAAGATTTTTGGGATCCAAGTACGCTATGTACACACACTGAACTAACTGCACGTGCCTCCCACCAGCTCTGAGGAACAGCAGAAAGGCTGTTGCCCATCCTCTAGCCTCAATAGAAATAAATGTTCTTCTTAACTTTCCATTGCTAAGAAGATGGACATCTACTGCTGAGGAGTCGCCCCACTCACCCCTGTTAAGAGGGGACAGTCACCGCTGAAGGATCCTTCACCCACTGGTGAGGAGACACTGATCATAGAAGGGTTCTCTCACCCCTTCCTGAGGAGATGGGACACTCACCAGTGAGGTGTCTTTCACCCCAGCAGTGATTGGAGTGTACACCCCGCAGCTGATGGGTGTACATGGCTAAGGAGAGGGGACACCCGTGGCTGGGGGGTGCTCTGAGAAGTCGTCAGGGCATCCATGCTTGCCGTACAGGGACCCCAGTATTGAGCTGGAGCAGTGGGCTGCGGTTGGGCCGAGGCACTGCTCTGGGGCATCGAGGGTTCTAGTCCCGCTACAGACAGCTCACCTGGCCGGACCGGGCTGGTCGGCGGCAGACTTTGCCTCCGCCTCTATAAAAGGTAACGGCTGTGAGTCAGAGCCGCCGCCTCCTCCCCGCCCGCTCTCACGTACGCGAGGCCGGGCGGGCAGCACCGAGCAGCTCTGTCCCGCACCGGGAGCCGCACACACAGTGGAGATGAGCAGCAGGGTGCTGCGGGTCTGCGTCCTGCTCCTGGCCGCCTTGGGCCGCGCCAACTGCGAGCACGATCTAGAGCTTGACGGCGAGGACTCCCCGCACTCCAGCGAGAACGGTGAGGGTCTCTTTAGAGCGCGGGGCATCCCCAGGGAGCGGAGCACCCCGCGCTGGGTCTGGGCTCCGGGGAACGAGGAGCTTTCAGCTGCGTGATAGAGCCCGCTGTCGGGCTTGAGTTTCTTGGTGCCAGGGCATCCTGGCACGTGGAGTACCCCAATACTGAGTTTGGGGTCCCTAACGCACGAGGCGCCCTGATGCGAGGGCATCTGCCCCGTTTTCACTTTGGGGTCTTTCGTGCGCCCGATAGAGCGGTGCGTGGGATGCTGGGCTGGGGTCGCCAAATACTTTGGCGGGGGATCCCCAATGCCGAGAAACTCACCTCTTTGCTCGGTTTGGGGCTGCTGCTGCACCCTTGTTAGGGTCCCAGATGCGACTTAGGTTGGAATGCCCTAGTGGGACTGCGTCCCCACAGCATCGCCTGGCTGTGGGAGCTGCCCCCCCTCCGAGCACGTCTCTGCCTTTGTCCCGGCTCCCGCCAACTCCTGTGCGGTCCGACCTCTGCCCAGCGACTGGGGCCCCCCGCTTTATGTCCAGCCCTCTTCCTCCACTAAATCCCTTTTGCATCAGATGAGGGGGATCACGGCTGCTGGTGTGAGCGTAGCTAGGGCTGCGTAGTGCCATGTCGGGACCCCCTGCAGAGTCCAGACCACAAATGTCGGTGGCTGGCCCCTTTGTCCAGAAGCATCGCCTCTCCTCAGTGATGTCCAGTGTGTTTGGTCTTGCATTTGCATCGTTTCCCTCGCAGCCTAACCAGGATCGAGTCTGGCAGTACTGCAGAGCTGGTGGGGCTCTGCTCTGTGACCGATGTTGAGGAACAGGGGAGCTTGCCTAATTTAGGGCTGAGTGGTGGTGGTGTGTGCTCCCCTAGACCTCAGGAGCTGTCTTGGTGGTGGTGTAGCATGATTTGTGTTTCAGGGTCACTGTCTTGGCATGAAAATCCTAGGTCTTTGGTCTTACCCATTTTTCTAACTGTGAATTATAGTGCTGCTGGCATTCGTCAAGGATTTTGGGGCAGTGCCTGCATTTTCTTATATGGGGCTGAGCACTGCACTGGGATATGCCTGTTCCTGGTCATGCTTTTCGTCCCAGCATTTCCCACAAGTTTGTTTCCAGGTTTCAGTCTCGCAGCTTGTCCTTGGTTTTTCTGGTAAAGAGTTGCCCTGACCTCCTCCAGACCAGCTGCCCTGTGGTAGGGATCAGCAATTTTTTGGTGCCAGGAGGTGCCTTTGTTATTGCAATAAATTACTTTTCTTACCAGAGGTGCTCTTGCTGGGCTGAACACTGGACAGAGATGGGAATGCAGGTGGTTCTTGCCACAGAGATGAAATAACCCAGGCCACAGGCTGGGGAAGTGTCAGACATTCAACATATCCATGTGAAGTGCTGGCAGTGAGTGGCTGGGTACCATGTGGGTGGGAGATTGAGGGGGAGTAGGGAAAAGGAGGTGAAGGGTGGAAGGTGGTAGAGAGGTAAGTAGGGAATAGGCAGATTGGCCCGTGCTGTACACACCACGTTAGAGGCTGGATGGAGTCCCTTGAGGGAGCAGGTCTCAGCAGGATTTGCCAAAGATCATGCTTGGTGCTAGAAGCTGCATGTCTTGGAACCACTGTCAGTGGTGTGCTGGCTACCTCGTCTTCAATGCTTATGCATATGGTAGGGCTGTGTTCTCTAACCCAGAGCCCCCAGGCTCTGCCATGGGGCTGCTCTGAGGATCCTCTGGCTTAGTTCACAGACCCAGTAACTGTTACTGTTTCCCAAAGACACCCGTAACTCCCTTTCACACTGCAGCCTGTTTCCTCTGTTCCTTCAATTCAGACCTGTCCGGTTCTCCATGTCCTTTTATTGGTCATTCCTGGATGCCATTTTACTTCAGCTGAACCCTCTTATTTTGCTTAATACCCCTAATCATCTCATTCTGATCTGTCTCTTGGGATTTCCCCTTTTTTATCCCTTCTGCTGTGACAGCCCAATCCTCGCAGCATGAATGTTTCCCCTGCGGCAACTGGATTCACAGGGAACAGAAACGTGCCCTTGAGTAAAGTCTGCTCTACACCTTCCCCCACCCAAACCCTTGTCCCTCTTGTGTGAGGTGCTGGCGCAGTCCTGGGCCTTGCAGCCAGTGCAGTTACAGCACAGGAGCTCAAAGAACAATCCCTGTGGCAACCTGTGGCAGATTAAAGGCTGATCAGAAAGGCTTGGAGTAGGTCAGTTTGTAAACACAAAGGGACTTTAATGCATCCAAGCTTGAGGAGGTTCAGTGCCCCATGTACTGCACATGAGGTGCTGCACTGAGTGTGTCTGGATGGACAAACCAGGGCTATGATGGTGGAGATAGGGCTGGAAGGGCTCAGCCTTCCCGTTGAGAGGCTGATTCTATGAATCTTATGGGGGTTTGGCAGGAGGATGCTTAGGTTGTGAACCCCCCTGCCTAGACACTGAATCCATGGCTTGCTTGCTATGGACTGGCCTAGGAAGCTGGCTGTGGGCAGTGTGAGCACAGGAGTACCTTCCATGATCAGGGGATATGGTACTTAAGGGTGTTTTGTAAGCTGGGATCTGGCTGCTCCCTGGTTCAGGACCTTTCCTCTCTGCATCTCTGCATGTCTTGGTACCTTCTGACTTACTGAGCACTCTGCATAACACCTTTCTTGCTCTGTTTGGACTGTGATCTTCACTGGTCCCAGCACAGCCTGGGATCATCTGTAGACAGGGACTTCTTCCTCAAGGAGCATAGTGAAGGTCATCCTCCCTGGCATTCTCAGCAAACCAGCCTCATCTTAGGGCTCTGACCTGGGTGTGGCCTGGGCCTGGGTCCCAGCAGGGAACAGAGGCTCTGACAGGATCTGGGTGCTCCCTGTGGCTAAGAGTTCAAGGTGAGTTTGCAGAACTGCTACCAGGCAGCATCTGTCCTGTGCACAGCACAGTGTCTCAATGCTGTGAGGTGCTCTGCTGCAGCCTCAGGCTGTGTACTCCTTAAAATGTGCAAAACTGAAGATGGAGGGAACAGACTTATAGGGCAGACCATCTGGTCTCCCCCCTTATTGCCTGGCTTTGCCATGGGTTGACTTTTCTCTGTACAAATGATCCTGAGCCCCTGGTGTGCATGGTCCATCCCTCTGTCCCTGTGGTGAAGTGTCCTGGGAGGAGTCTGCTGCACTGATGACTTTTTCCTACATGGGATTAGCTGCAGCCCGTGATTATGCTGGCTCCTCACCCTAGCGAGAGTTGCTCCTACCCTTGCTTCTGGGCTGCAGGACATGCAGAGCAGCACGCCGGTAATGGCAGCGTCTGCCTGAACTCGGCAGGAAAATGTTGTTGGATGGTGTTGGATGTCACGGAAGGAAGGGAACTGACGCTTGTGGCAGCGCGAGTATCCCAAAATGGGAGGGCTGAGAGGGAGTGATCAACAGGGGGAGAAAGCACAAAGCAGGGAGCAAGTGGAAAGGGGAAACTAATAAATAGCCGGCTGCTGCGGGAGCAGGGGCAGTGCTTAGTCGTCAGACCACTAAAGGTCAGAGGGACTTCGCATAGCTCAGGACAGAGGCTATCTCCCTTACAAGGTCAGCCAGCTCCAAGTGATACTCTACTATTTTACTTCTGAGAGCTCTGCAAGAAGTTCTCTTGCATATTATCACTTATGCTAATAAGTGATAATAATAAGAACAAGGCTGTTTCTCTCCACATTTTTGGAAGTACTTCGCAGTCCCTGTAGGGTTATGGGTGCTCAGGGGTAGGGCAGGGCATGCCAAAAGCTGCCAAGGTGCAGCCACATCTGTTGTGGTGAGTGTCAGCGATTGAGCAGAAAGGAGGTCTGGCACTATGCATCTTTCTGACAGACAAGACATGCTCCGGCATGGAGTGTGGGAGGCAGGCTGAAATTATGCAAATTGGTGTTGGGGCAGGGCAGTGGGTTAATGTTCATTAAAAAGGGCTGTGAGATTTTGAATGCCCCCACGTGGAAGGGACTGTAGTATGCAGAACACCTTAAAGGCACTCTGAGGCCAGGGCAGATGCTGAGTGCCTGATCCAGTGTCCAGCAAGGCCTGTCTCAATGCTTTCTTGTATCCTTTGGTCCATGTGCCAAGGGGCTCCCAGCCTGCACAACTAGGCTTGCCAGATGCTTCCCTGTGTGGGTGATCTGTCTGTGATATAGCAGATCCCCAGATCCCCAGATCCCCAGATCCCCAGATCCCCAGATCCCCAGATCCCCAGAGCCTCTACTACCTGGATAAGTGTTCATGAGTTCTGTTGGCTCTGATGCCAATAAGCCTTCTAGGGAAGTCTGTTGGGATGGATCAAACTGACTCCCAGTGCCCCAGTAGCCTTAAGGATGTTCAAAGCTGCTGAGTTTTGGTGGGAGACAGAGTAGGCTCTGGAACTTCCTTACTCATAGGACCAGAGGGGCATGGTGTGATGTGGCAGCCAGGGGTGGGTATTACAGTGCTGACACAGCAGGACAGGTGCCTGCATGGTGGTGTTGCTCAATCAACAATATGATGTTTCTGTTGAGGCAGAGTCCCTGGAGGTGAGGAAAAAGCAGGGTGCTGGAGCAGGATATGCCAGTTGAGACGTGTGTGAGTTAAAGCACCATGTGCCAACCCTGGGCAGCTCTGTCTTACCTGAACCAGGACTGTCCCAATGTGTACGTGCCCCTTGGGGGTCCTTCTCATGCTGATTGGCATCTCTGTGCTGCAGAAGGGAAATCGTGCCCAGGAAGCAGAAAAAGTGGCTTGTGTGTGCAAACCTTGACTGCCTCATGCAGGCAGTGCCTGGTGGGGCAAGGGGGCAGACATAGTGATGGGGTGATTCCAGAGGGGCAGGGTTGGTGTGCTCTGGGTTTTGGTGTCTGGAGAGCAGGTAACTTCTGTGTGAACAGGTGGGTACAATGAATCTTGGGTTGATTCAGAGAAGCACTGCGAAAGAAGACATGGAGAGGGCACTGCAGACAATCCCAAGGCACAAATGTTCCTGCCTAATGCAGGCAGCTGCAGTTTGTCCAGCCCTGGGCTTGCTGTCCCTTCATATGCCTTTGGGGGTACCCAATGCCAGGGCAAGTGACTCCTGAGGCTTGCTCCTGAGTGGCAGCAAAGTCACAGAGCTACATCACCCATGACGCTGGAGTCATGAGGGATGTTCCCATCTCTGTAATTTATGGTGTCCCTAAGCACCCTCCAGGCAGCTTTTGTGGTTGCTGTCTGCTCTCCAGGGTGCAGCTACACCAAAGACCTCCAGGCTTGTGGCTGGATCCCCATTAGAGGAGAGCAGGATCCTGCTGAGCTTGGAGCCTTGCGTAGGACATCTGGGCCTGGGAAAGTGTGCCTCTTCCTTTCTCACCCCTGAGCTGGAATCTGCTCCTATTAATAGCAAGTGCCTGTTGAAGAGCTGTTACCAGCAACAGGGAGGGGGTCCAGAGCAGAGCCTGCTGAGCCCCTCCTGTATCATAGCTGGACTGACAGGCACTCTGCCCCTCAAGGGACAGATGGTATTAAGACTGTACTGCACCTGCTAATGCTCTTCTATGTCCTGGTACCCTGGGGAGCTGGTGGAAGCAGGTGTAGATGCTGCCCCTCACTGCTGGATCCTTGCACTTATCTGTCCCAACCTTGACCCCACCTGGCTTCCTCCATCCCTGCCCTCATTGGCTGGGATGTACCAACATCTCTACAATGACAAGCCTTCTGGTAAGGACAAGCCAGAGGAGAAGCCCATGACTTACCTGTTGTGCTAATCAGAGCAGGGGTATAATCCTTACAGGCTGCTTGAGTTGGATCCAAACCCCACTTTCCTTTGCCTGGAGTTGCAGGCAGAAAGGCTAGTGATAGCCAAGGTGTTTGGTCAGAGTCTTCTGAGAAGAGGTTCAAGGGCACCTCTAAGGGTGCAGTCTGGTAGCATGAGCTTTGCTGGGGAGGGACAGTATGAGAGACAGTGTATGGAGCACAGTGATGTGTGTCAAGGCTTGTCCCAGAAGGACTTTTCTCCCTGTACACCTGTGCACTAGGAACACCCTAGCCTAGTGTCTGCCATGGCCATATCCCTCAATACTATGGCCATGGTGTGACACAAGATGTACAGAGGTCCTGCTAGTCTCCCGCACCCATTCCTGCCCTTCTTAGGAGAGGGATTTTTGCTTGGCAGGACCCTTATGCAGCTCTGTGTGGAACTGGGGTGATCAGTGGCATTTGGGCTGCTGAATGGGAGCTGGTGTTTGGTCTGGCACAGTGGCAGCCTGCCTCTGAGGTAGGTGTACTCACTGATGAAGAAGACAAGGTTTTGGTGCTCTTTTGCTTCCTTTGCTCTGATTCCCAGGGCCCCTCTGCATAATGAAAGCAGAGTGCTTTCACTGTGCTGCACCTCACTGCCCAAACTTCTCGATGTGGGAGCTGCTCACTCCAGACCTTTAGCATCACAGGACTGCCACCAGGGCAGCTCTTGCTTATGAAACGTAATCAGAGACGCTACAGACCTGCATTATTAAGTGCCTTGTCTTGAGACAGAGGGAGGTTTTGACTGCTCTGGAGTAGCTGCTCAGTGACAAAAGCCAGTATCTGATTTTTCCATTATAAGGGTGATAACCAAGTGCTAAGCCCTGGGGTTTTCCTTCTGTCCCTGTTCAGAGAAGGCAGAACCCTCTTACCAGGGCAAGGAGAGGAATGGGAAAACAAATGCAGGGAGGGGGAATGGAGGGCAGTGGGAGTTCAGAGAACCTGCTGCTGTTGCTGGGAGTGCTGCCTGGCAGACGTGTTTGCTGCCAACCTTTCCCTTCCATTCATGTGGTTTTTGTTTTTTTTTTTTTTTCAAGGTCCTGGCCACAGTCACTGGAGCTATGAAGGTAAATACCCTGCAGTTACTTCTGCTTTTTTCATACCACCCCATCTGAGCCAGCTGTGGTTAATGATTACAGGGCTCCTGTGTGCACTCCACCGCTCACCCTTCTCTCCTGCCTGACCCTGATGCTTCAGTGGTGCCTGAACCTGGGCATGGATGTCAAGATCCAGGGACTGCTCTGATCTGAGCAGGAAACAGCAGCTGTGCTGTGTGGGTTTCCCCAGCCCTCAATGTTTGGTGATGCCCTTTGGGTCAGAACTTCTCCCTGAAAGGAAGACTCCTAATGCTGTGTCAAGCAGGGAAGCGAGGCTGGTCTCTCCAGGCTGGGTTTGCAGTCTGTGCTGGGACTTTGACCTGCCAAGGGATTAGCTTATGTCAAGACCTCTGTCACCTTTCCTCACTGTATGGCCTGACCCTGCCCTGTAGTCATGATTTGGGGGGCTTCCACATGGCATTCATGGTAGGCATCACTGGGGTGCTAGCACTTGCACTCCTTACCTCTGCAGTGGTGGACCAGGCACGCTCCAGTATCCACTTAGGACAAGGGTCTGGCTTGGACCTGCTAAAGCCCAGCTCCAGCTCTATAGGGGCCCTTCTAGGGGGTGGGGAAGATTTGAGATTGCAAGATGTGCTAGAAACATCCCTCTGCAGTGCATGGAGAGGTTTCTGGGGCATTAGCTGTGCTTGTCCCAACCATGGCACTGGGCAGAGGTGGTAGAGCCATATGAGATGTCTCTTTGCAGGGCTGGGCTGTTGCAGCTGTAAGTGGGGATGCTGTCAGACCAGTGGCTGTGGGATTGTGTGATTCCAGCAGCACTGCACAGCCTTGCTCAATTAGCAGTGCAATCAAAATGGCAGGTCAATATGGGCTGGAGGCCAGATTGTGTAAGGCAGCAAGAGTGTGATGAGCTGCAGAACAGCAGCTCCTCAGCTTGCCAAGTCAATCTGTAAATGATCTTCTTGCACTCTTCCCAGGCACCCCAAAAATAGACTTTCTTGGCAACCCACCACACTGAGACCTTTCCTGATACAGCTATGTCCAGTCACATGGTGGCACAGAGCTGGTCCCATGCTAACTTGATGGAAAATAACCCTACATGTATGACTTGACCAGTGCCTGGCCCATTGCCCACCACCCACCTAACTCTTCTGGTGGGCTCCTTGGCTGGGCAGTCTGTCACTCCCTCTCTTCTTACTAGACCGGGAGCACTGGGGTGTGGACTATGTGGACTGTGCAGGCAGCATGCAGTCACCCATCAACATTGACACAGACAAGACCATCTTCAGCCCCCACCTACGGCCAATTCAGCTCTCTGGCTACAGCTTGCCTGCCTATGAGAAGCTTAAGCTGAAGAACAATGGGCACACAGGTGGGTACAAAGACAGAGGCTGGAGCTCAAGCAGAGCCCCACTCAGCCTCTCCCAACAGGACTGTACTTCTCTGACATCTTTCTCTGGGCTCTGTGAATGGCGTCCTCTTTCAGGCTCTCTTCAAGGCCAAAAGGAAAGCATCAGGCAGTTCAGCCTCTACAGTCTGGAGGGGAGAAACCAGGAGATGAACTTGCCACTGCCTTTGGAACCTGCTCCAGGAATTTGTTTAAAACCCACATTTCCTTCAAAGATGTGTGTCCCTAGTATTTCTGGTGCAGATTTGCAGCCATTGGTTCTTACACTGCATTTCACCTTCAAAGGTTTAGTCAGTCTCTGATGTACCTTTAAGATACCCACCTTTTAGTCTTTTTGAGCACAATGCTGGTCGACTCTTTGAGTCTCTGCTTCATGATGGTGTCTCAAGCTCTTAATGAATTTTTGTAGGTCTTTTGTTTCCCTTTTCGAGTTTTAGAACATTTTTTGAAGGTCTGGATACAGCTTACTTGCATTATTTTAGTATCGGTCTCCTCATGCCAATTACAGAGCAAAAACACATCTACCCAATCACCATGCCACAGCTGGGGTCAGTGAATCCTGGTTGCTACTGGCTTTATCTGGGAGCAAGACAAACGTTTG
This sequence comes from Upupa epops, assembly GCA_013397515.1. Classification (NCBI taxonomy): domain Eukaryota; kingdom Metazoa; phylum Chordata; class Aves; order Bucerotiformes; family Upupidae; genus Upupa; species Upupa epops. The sequence continues at coordinate 75,367 of VZRI01012580.1, read as the reverse complement.
AAGCACACCTGTGTCTGCCACTCTCTGAGCTAATCTAAGAAAAAGTGGTGGAGTAAGGAACTTAAACCTGCCGATGGTGTGATATGAGTCCCCTGTAGCTAGCGAGATGGAGCTGACTTGTGTGTACAGCAAACTGACTGGGTTGGACCTGTTGTGCGTGATTGGGTCAGCTGTGCAGTGCATGCACGGAGCTTTTTGTTATGTCCTCATGCCTGCAGAGTTAAACAAGTTGAGCTTGATAGTTGCTATTTTAGACACACTGGCATCTGGTGTTGCCTGGTGTTTAGAAAAGCAGTCAGGTCATTTTCATTAGGATGGAGCAAGCTGTTTCTCATATGCTTTTAAGGTGCCTTGGTTCTATATGGGCAACTACCAGTCTGCTTTGAGAAAAGACTTAAATAAAAAGTGACAACTCTGGTAAGGTATTTGTACAGGTACTCTTGTTTGTATAATGTATACAGCTTTATATTACAAGCTTTGTTCAAAGGCCTGAAAATGACTCGGGTAGCTGGTACAAGGAATACAATGATTTAGATATCTACTTTCACAATTCTTTTGTATAAATTCCAAGGAGGGAGCAGTCTCCCACTTCCCGTATTTGAGTTTTGTATCTCTGAACCCAGTGGCAGGGAACATGGGAGAGGACAGATGACTCATCAAAGCCCTGTTATGTGGTTAGTCTCAAAGAGGTGCCTTGGTGGTGTGACTAAGGGACTCTTAACCAGTAAAGAAGGAAGAAGGAACAGGTTTGATGTTAAAGATGAGAAAAGGCTGATTTGAAGGATAGGACATCCCTTCTCAGGATCCAAGGATGTTCCTGATATTACCATGTGTCCAGGTAACTCAACATTAGATTTGTCATAGTTCTACACAAGTCCAAGATAGCTGACTAAACTGCATTAAAGGAAAATCCTATTATGTATTTACCTCTACATTATTTCAAAAGATTCAGTACTTCCATGCCACCAGCTTCAGTGCTGCCAGATGCTGACAGGCTGCTTCACTGGGAAGGTCCCAGCTCAATGAGCCCTACTGCTCTGTCTGTTTGACTGCCTTCATCTTGTAGGTGTTCACCACTTTAATAATATCTTTCTTGCAAATTTTGTCCACAGTATCTTCATATGATTCTCAAATTGTTGGATAACATTTGGTTTGCAGCCAGCCCCTAGGAATCTCAGCAGAGCCACTTTTCACTTTCTAGCACTTTCAGAGCAGCTGTTTTTGAAGCAGATGCCTTTTCTGGGTTGTTCTGCAATCTGAAGTTTAAAATTTGAATTCTGTCACATCTGCGTTGCTCTGGATATTGTTTTGCCCATTGCCTAGTGAAAGATGGGAAGCCAGCTTTACTTGTGACCGATTTCCACAGGCCTGGGGTGACTCTTTCCCTAGAGGCATCTCCTTTATGTACCTGTGGGAAGGGACAGGGTTTTGTGTTTTGATGGCTGACCACCTCCTCCTGCCTCTGCAGTTCAACTTGATCTGCCTGAGTCACTGGCCATCACTGGTGGCTATGCTCAGCAGTACCGGGCTGTGCAGCTGCACCTGCACTGGGGGACCCCATCAGGACCTGGTTCGGAGCACACAGTCAACAGGCACCGTTTTGCAGCAGAGGTAAGGAGCCCTCCTCCCTTTCTTCTTCCATGCTGCGCAGGGAAGATGGTATTGTCTTGTTCCTAGCCCATAGCCCTGCTTGTCACTGAATAAATGCAGTAACCCCAGACAAGATCCTTGGAGAGTTCAGTGCAGGAGACCAGGCTTTGGTGCGGAGTCAGACTAGTGCCACAGCCCATGGTGCAAAGGCATGGAGGACATCAGCTTCAAGGATACTGGTCTCAGGTGGGCTGGGGCTAGCCATGTATGAGCACTGCAGCCTGGTCCTGGGCTGATAGAGTAGGAGCTGTGGTGGTCCCCTTGCTGCAGGACCCAACTCCATGGGTGGCTATGAGCAGCCTGCTTTGGGAACTACAGGAGCTGTTTACTCTGTACACACTGTCCTCCTGCTTTGCCAGCTCCCATCTGGTTTTATCCCTCCTGTAGATGCTGTCGTCAAATTGAGCTTGGCTGCAGCATGATCCCTAGTATCTAGGGCAGGGTGCTGGTTTGCAGCCCTCAAGCAGGGAAGCTCCTGCAGACAGATCTTCACCCTTTTTATAGAGACATATTTTCTCAGTGCCACCAGAATGATCACCTCCTAGGAGGGGTGCCCCTCATGGGTCCATGTCTCCTAGACCTTGCTCTGGTAGACTGGAGCCCTCTGAGGATAAGCAGAAGTGCCCATCCTGCATCAGGATTGTGTTTCCCTTCCAGATCCATGTGGTCCATTACAACACCAAGTATAACAGCTTTCAGATGGCGATGCTCCAGCCAGATGGCCTGGCTGTACTAGGAGCCTTCCTGGAGGTATGTCCCACAGACCAGCTCAGGGCAGGGGGCAGCAGATAAAATCAGGCTGTTCTGGGGACTCAAAGTGCAGATTTCTGGGGAGAAGAACAGAGACCAATCCAGCAGACAGCAGCCACAATAAAAGAAGGGTTGGTGGGATGGTCACACGCAACCTCCCTGCCAGCACTGCCATCATCAACCAGTCTCCTGGTCAAGGAGAGTTTGACCCCTGTTCTTGTAGCTATTGTGGGGTCTCTGTGTTGCAGGTTGGGCCAAGGGAGAATCCATACTATCAAGAAATTCTTGAGCATTTGTATGAAATCCAAACAGAAGGTAAGGCCCTGTCCTTGTTAGCTCTTTAGGGCTGCAACAGAAACTCACTATATGGGAGAAAGAAGGTGTAGCAAGCATTGGCTCTATCTGTGTGAGAAGGAGAGTTGTGCACAACTTGTGCAGAAACAGCTGTCCAAGATGTCCTCTGCTCACATGCACTTCCTCTGCCTCTAAGGCAACCCCACTGCTCTTTCGCCAATGCACCAGTGGCAGCAGTGTCAGGCTGCCTCTGATTTCCATCCTGGCCCTGCCTCTTGTCCTGCAAGTTGTTGTGCTCCAGCTTGACTCTCATGGTGGTTCTTCTACCAGGCAAGGAAGTCTTAGTGCCAGGATTCAACATCGCTGGTCTACTGCCTGCCAACTTGAAACTGTACTTCCACTACAATGGCTCTCTGACCACTCCTCCCTGCTTCCAGAGTGTGAAGTGGACAGTCTTCAACCAAACCATGCTGCTCTCTCGTGAACAGGTCTGTCAGTGTGATTATCTTCATGCTGAGTCTTGCCAAGGCTTTTCCTGCAACACCTGTGTCTGTCCCCCAGGGCTCACCTGGCTCTCAAAGGTGGAACGCACCTCACTATATTAACATTGTTCTCCTTCCAGATGTCAATGCTGGCCATGAGCCTGAAAAACGACGACAGCAAAACCCTGCAGAACAATTACCGACCAGTACAGGACCTGCATGGGCGAAGGGTGCTGGCAAGTTTCCAGACCACCCTCATTTCAACAAAGCAACTGCCTGCTGGTAAGGAGTGCATGAGTGTTCTCAGGCTGCACCCAGCCACACGGATGAATAGAGAGGATCAGGAATCGAGGATTCCTGTTTCTTACAGAAATGCAGCATTGGCATGAGGTAGCCCTGTTTGGCAGGTGATTTATGGCAGCACTTGAAGAGTCCTGCCCTCCCCTATTCCTGCACTTTTCTCATCCTGTCCAGAGAAAGCTTGTTTCTAAGAACTATCATCTCCTTGTTCTTGTAGAAATAACCCCCAGGGACCAGTATAGGTTGGGGACTGACATGTTGGACAGCAGTGTAGGAGAAAGGGACCTGGGGGTCCTAGTGGACAGCAGGATGACTATAAGCCAGCAATGTGTTCTTGTGGCCAAGAGGGCCAACAGCATCCTGGCTGGGGGGGGGGATCAGNTTCTCCCTGTCTACTCTGCATTAGTGAGGCTGCATCTGGAATACTGAGTCCAGGTCTGGGCCCCTCAGTTCAAGGAGGACACAGAGCTGCTGGAGGGTGTCCAGCATAGGGTAACAAAGATGATGAAGGAAGTGGAACACCTCCCTTATGAAGAAAGGCTGAATGAGCTGGATCTTTTTAGCTTGGAAAAGAGGAGGCTGAGGGGTGACCTCATTAATGTCTACAAATATGTGAGGGGTGGGTGTCAGGAGGGTAGAGCCAGGTTCTTCTCAAGGTCATCTAGTGATAGGATATGGGGCAATGTGTGCAAGCTGGCATATAGGAGGCTCCATATAAATATCAGAAGGGACTTCTTTATAGTGAGGATAACCAAGCATTGGAACAGGCTGCCCAGGGGATTTGTGGAGTCCCCTTCTCTGGAGATGCGCAAGACCCACCTGGATGTGTTCCTCTGTGACTTGGTCTAGGTGTTTCTGTTGTGGCAGGGGGATTGGACTAGATGATCTTTCAAAGTTCCTTATGATTCTATGATTAGAGAGACTATGGGATATACGGTTAAGAGCAAAAAGCCAGTTTGTAGCTTCCCTGTTAACTTCTTGATCTCCAAACACAGTAATGGCTAAATTCAGTAGTTGCTGCAGAAGTACAAACATGGAGCACGCACACACAACACACATACACACACCCCCCTGCACCAAACCCTGTGGGAAGTACAGGGACCCCTTTCCAGGCACTGTTCCATCCACTGGGCCCTAGCCTGTCTTACCTATCTGTGCTTTGTCCTTGAACGTCTTTTTTCACATTGACTATTTCCAGCAACAAGTAGAAATTCCTGTTAATCCTCAGGTGTGACTATCGCTCTGGATGGCTGACCTCTTGCCTCTTATTGCTGAGGCCATTGGGCTTTTTCTGTCCAACATCCTGTTCATTTTCTGTTTTGATGGCATTTGCTACACCATGTCAAGGTGAATAATAGGAACACCACACAGACTTGCTCTGAGGCTCCTGGGTGATGCCTTGGTAACTACATTCAGTTGTGCAAAGCACTTCCATTCACTGTCCCACCTGTAGCCAGCTCAGTAATGGCCATAGGCTTTAATAACCATGGTCCTCTGCCTGGCAAGTAGTTTCCCATGTGGCACAGCATCAAATGCTTCACTGAAACTGGGAGAGATAAAATCTACTGCATTTTCTTTGTCTAGAATATCACTTATCACAGCTGGATATCGGGTTAGGCTGGCATGCTCAATCTTTGGTAAACCTGTTAGGTACTTTACCATATTTTCCATGTACCCCCAAGCATTTTTTTTCTTTTACTACTTTCTTGCAGAAGCTGTTCTAAAATTTTCAACCACCAACGTGGTCTAGTTCACTATTTTCTTTCCTTATTTGCTGTTTCTACCCAACAACACCCACTTCAACAAAGCTGCAAAGCCCTGGTTCCTGGAGCTCCAGGACATTGTTTCGGTGCTCCTGGACAAGGGTATTTGTTCCCTGCCTTGTGTGTGTGTGGTGTTGGGGTGTTCTCCAGACCTCAGTGCTGATAACTGCCTGCGTTAGTCCTGAGGCCACCAAGCACCAAGTGCTGCGGGGTCACATCTCCCTCCACTTACGGCTGCACCTCTCGTGCCCACACTTGTTGATCTTTCCCCAGTTTCCCAGCTCAAGAAACCTGCTTCTGACCCTGGCTGCTGGGCAAAGGTGACTGCTTCCCTGCAGTGGCCATGCAGCCCACAGATAGTGCCACCCTGCACACTACACATGAGCCGTGTACAGATGATAATGCAGCCATTTAAAATCCACACCGTCATGGCAAGTCAATATTTGCCCAGCACAGCCCCTGTGCAGTGCAGAGCCACCAAGTCGTCCCTGTGCAGGGCTCCCTGTGGTAACAGCCATTTGCTTTGTTCTGGGGAGGTGCTCACCATCTCGCTGCAGACAACTGTCCCCGGTTGCTGCCTGTTGGACTAACCCCAGTGACCCTCTGGCATCTCCTTTTGGGACTTGGTGCAGTTGCAGAGTGCTGCAGTGCTTGGCACCCTGCATGCCTGCTGCCTGGGTAGTGGCTGCAGCAAAGGGGGAGTTTCTGACTGGGCTCAGCAAGATTTCTGTGTAGACTGTGGTTCAGGGGTCCTTCTTCCTCTGTGCTTCTGGTTGGGGTGTCATGGATCAAGTCCCTGCAAAAACACACTGGAGATCCAGCAGGCAGTTCTCCCCTGCTGATGCAGTGGGTGTCTTAAAAGAAGCTGTGCTTTAGCAGCACTGCCTGCAACCCTGCAGGCCTTACACTTCCAAACACCTCCAGCAATCTTCTGACTGCTGTCTCATTTTTCTTCCAGGTAATGAAGGCTCACCAGCAGGAGGTAGGTGAGGGGCTGTCCCAAAAGACTGAAGGGTGGGGTGCACCTGCCTGGGGGGACTTGTCAGCCATGTGCTAATCTGGGGGTTCAGGCAGCCATGGTGGGTTTGCAGAGCTGCTCTATCATCCACACAGCAGGATGTTCATCCTCTCACCTTTTGTCTCCTTAGCAGAAGGACATTCCAGTTCTTCATTTCATGCAGGTAAGCTCAGCTGAGGCTGCTGCCTTCCACCTTCAGGCTGCCAGCCTGCTCTACATTTGTATCATCTCCCATGGCTGACAGTCATGGGATCATTCCTAATGTAATGTGCCTGTGGTTGACTTGTAGGGGATGTGCTGGCTGTATTCTTTGGGGTGCTCTTTGCCATCACAGCACTGGCCTTCCTACTATACATCTACAAGCACCGCAGCCAGAATGCACGGTGAGTGGTGAGGAGTTGCAGAGGCGCAGGGGGTAGCATGGGTCTGAGGCATGAGAAGGGGATTAAGGGTGGTCTCTCAGGCAGCAGCATGAGTTACCAGGGCCTCTTGCCTGCTCTAACACTTCCTGTCTTCCTTCCCACCAGGCTTGATTCACCAACCAAATCCAAGGTCATATACACTGCAGCTGCTACTGAGAACACTGCGTGAGCCCTGCACCTCTGTGGGGGATCCATTCCCACTAGTTCAGCCTGCCACTCACCTCCCTTCACTCCCACCCTGAGCCCAGGGATAGGCAGTGTTCCAGCAACCCTTGGCTGCACAGGCTGCCCATAGAGACTGTTTCCCTGGGGCAGCATCTAGCCTCAGCAGATATTTTTGTAATAAAAACAGGTAAAAATATACAGTAAAAAAACAACATAAAAGCCTCCTATGGTGCCAGCCCTTCTCTGCTGTCCTAATGCAAAGCTGTAGGGCTGGACCAGGGAGAGGAGTGTGCAGGGAACCCCTCCTAACCAGCAGGCAGCACTGGCCTCTGTGCCCTGGGCAGAGCTCCAGAGCAAGCAGCATGGGGTTCATTTCACAGCCCAGCCTTGCTCTCCATTACTCTGGGACTTCTTCCTTCTATTATTTGTGCAAAGCATTGGGAAAACATTGCTGCATCTTGGTAGAGCTGGAGAAAAGCAGAGCTGAAGGTGGCAGAGCCACCCCTTACTTGCTGGCCTGTTCCCCCCCCAGCTTCCCCTCCAGTCCTACCATGCCTGGAGCTGTCCCACATCCATGGCCCTTTCCCACCTTTTGTGGTGGTTCTGCTGCAGCCGAACTCCAGGTTGACTCATGGCCACACCAAAACAAAAGGGGACAGATCTGTGAGGTGAAGATCTCACACTTCTGGCTCTCAACAGCCTCTTCCATAAAGCTACTGCTTTATGAGAGACCAGCTCCTCTGAGGTGGCTGCCTCCACAGCAAGCACTCCAGGCAACTGAGAATCTGCATCTCTGACCCTCCCAACCCAGTCACACCAGCATGAGCACCCTGCAGCAGTGATTGGTGGTGGCTTGCACTTTCCCCATGAAGGCAGAGGTGCTAGCTGCACACAGCCCCACTCATTTGTGGTGCTTCTCTTTATTGGTATAAAAGCCCACTGTGGATAAAACAGCATTCTCAGAGCTGAGCTGGATGCTCAGCATCAGGGCTGCTGGTGCCTGCCTGAAAATCCCCTCCAAGTGCAGGAGGGGGTAATGATCCCCGTAAAATGGCCCCTTAAATCCCCTTCCCTAGCTGTAGGGTTTCATCTCCTCTTGAGCTGTCCACCACCCTCAATGTCCACTGGACCCTTTGGGTAGTGTATCTTCCCTGTCCCAGATGTTGTCAGTCCACTAGGGTCTTGCAGAACTGTCATCCCTGCAGCTACCACAGTCCAGCGCTGGGGCCACAGCTCTCTGGGTAGCAAGGCAGGGCCAAGAGACAGAGAAAGTAGCACCACAGCAGTCAGCCCTGACTCGGAGCCCAGCAGAACTTCACAAAGCCACTTCCTCCACCCTGTGGTAAGGAGGTGATGTGGCCTCCTCTCTGCAGCACAGGGCCCAGCACACCTTCTGAGGCAGGGAGAGGCAATGGGTTTCTTTGGGTGTAGGCTTCCAGCAGTTCAAGGCAGCATCCTTCCCAGGCAGACTAAGTGGGGTATCGCTTGTGAGGCCAGCAAAGACATGTTCTCTGAAACTGAGATGTCCTCCCAGGGGCTCCCAAAGGAGCATTGGAGTGAGCCAGCCTCAGTCACAACAGTTGTCTGACAGCCAGAGCCCAGCGCCTACCCCACTAGGACTAGCCAGGGTCCTCCAGGAGAAAAGATATTGCAGAGAAGGTGATGGCTGCTCTTGCTGTCAGGATGGAGAAGAGGGCAGGGGTGGCCGGGGGTGGGAGCATCCTGTAGGGCCTCAGGATCCCGGCTGGGGGCTGGCTCCACTTCGTAAACCTGCAGGAACCAAGAGATGGGGTTAGTTTGCAGCAGGCTCCATACCCCATCTACTCCTTCAACAAGAGACAACAATCTAACCAGACCCCTGAAATCCTGCTTCTCATCCAGTCTAGGAGCCCAGGGGATAACACCCTTGTTCCACCGCAGCCCCTGGCCTACCCTCTACCTATTCCAGCACTGACCCTGGTACCCAAAGGAACCCATGCCATCCCATATCCCCTTTGTGGACCAGGACTTACAGAGCAGGAAGCGCTGCAGGTTCTGGGCAGATCCCCCTGAAACTAGGTATGCCCAGGCTGCAGCAGTGGCCATCAGCAGGTAGGAGGGCACAAGGCTGCCCACATACAGGGGGTTGCAAAACGTCTGTAGAGAGAGGCAAGCAAGGACCGGAGTGAGCAGGCAACAAAGAACACTGACAGGATGGGTGGCTGTGTCACTGTAAGTAGTGCAGGTGACACTAGCTCCTGAATTTCAATTTGTAAAGTCCCTCAAATCCAACTGCTTCATTAGAGCCAAAGGCTGTTACTCTCTGTCCTGGCAAAGGGATCACCACATACCACAGCTGTCCCCAAATACAGACATTAGCGTAGTGCTCTGCTCCCAGCTACTCACCGACCCCGAAACAGTGAGATGCATGATAACAACTGCGGCAATTTCCCACCAGCGCCGATGCTCACAGCCATGGAAGAAGAGGACCCCCCAGAAGGTGTGAAGAAAAATCAGCACCATGGTCATAAAAGCTGCAAGGAATGACAAAGGGGTATCAGCAGGAAACCATTCACCCTGACCTGACCTGCAGGCTCAGGGAAGACACAGGAGCCAGAAAAGGCGAGTAGGTGTGCTAATGGGCCAAAATGGGAGGCACTGGGGTAGACTCTTCATGTGGAAAGATTGGGGGAGAGAAGCAGGGAGGTTCAGAGCAGACAGAAAGAAGGGTGTCATCAAGGACTGCCAGAGGCTCGGCTGGGTAAAAGGGTGCATCACAGAAGGGTTACCACAGAAAGGACACTCCAGCCTCCACCCTGGGTCCACTGCATCTGCAGTGTGGCAGAGACATGAAAATGTGTTGGTCACTTACCTGAAGTCAGGAAATAGAGCTGCGAGTCCCCATGGATGCCCACAGTGCCAGGCCCCAGCGAGTCTGCCAGGAGATTGATCATGGAGAAGGCGCCACTCATAAGCCCAAAGCCCACACCAGCCACTGCCAGGAGAGGAACACCATCAGGCCCTTAGCCTCACAGACCACCCAAGGCACCTCCCAGCCAGCTTCCACATGAGCAACATGAGCCCCCGGCCCCAAAGTTAGGATGCCCCACTTTGCACAATACTCACCATATGCCATTTGTTGGATGGAAATCGGGGAGCAGCCATCGTCACTGAGGGCCACTAGCCCCTCTATGGCCTTCCTGTGGGGTGAGAGCATCCTGAAGCCCAGCAGAGCCCATCCACCTCCCTGGTGCAGCAGCACCAGGATGGAGCAGGCAGGACTGGGCTCTCACTGCACCATCCCACCTTCCTGGTAGTCTCCTCAACACTGAACTGCATCTACCATGGAAAGCATAGGCCCTGAACCACTAGACAAACCATGCGTGTAAAAACCCCACAAAGCCACAGAGAGTGAGTTTCCACAAGGGAATGCAACTGCCAGTCAGCCTCACAGAGCAGGAGTAGGGTGAAAGGGGTGCAAAGCAAAGAGCATCCCCACAGTGAAAACATGGGGCAGCACAGGCATGGAAAGTGTGTGTCAAGAGGGTGTACCTCATCTCCAGTCTGTATGTGTTAGAAGATGAAAAAAGAAAGGAAAGGTTGCAGGGAATTGCTGAAAGGGCCCAAAAAATTCTTGGGGAAGTGAAACCAGGAGAGATGGACTTTGTAATTGTTATTAGCAAAGGGTTTGTCTGGTGAGTATGTCAGTAGACAGCTGCTCAGCAAAAGGAGTTCAGCAGTATTCAAGATCCACAGAGCAAATAAAACAGTGCTTGTATCACAATCTGCTCCATGGAGCTCTACTACCCTCTGCCTGCCTGCCTATGACAGCACCCTGCTGCAAGAACAGCATCAGCTGCTGCACTTGCACCCCAACCGCTTCCCAACCCCTCACTCACACCCCCAGTGTTGAGAGGTGTGAGAGGTGACCCCAGCTGCCTGACCAGCCCCAGTGCAGTGTCCATCTGTCTGTCCACATGCAGGACAGGATGCAGCATGTGCTCACGTAGCTGGCAGTGCAAAGAACTGTACCAGGAAGTCCAGGAACTGACAAAGCCATCTTGAGACTTTGGCCTGAGCTGGCATGGTGCTGGTGGTGATGTGCTGCCCTACAGTCCATAGACCACCCTTGACAGTCCCTGCTCAAATCCATCTCATAGAGAGGAAAAAGGCTTGCCAGGAAGCAAGGACAGACTCCTGACCCTCTTCTGTGTTCCAGCAAGCAAAGCAGGCATTTTCTGGTGCCTAGTGTATCCCCAGCTGTGGGAGCACTGCTGGTGCTAGTTACCAAGGCAGCAGCCCAGCTCACAGCCTACCTGTCTCAAATGCAGGGAGACACTGTCTGACACCTCAGTCTTGTGTCCTTAGATCTCAAGGCTGCTCTGCTTTACCATCTGATACCCACTCAAGATCCATGTACCTACACAGGTACCAAAGTGTCTTGGTGCCACAGTTAGCATTAGCTCCCAGATGAGATTTAGCTTCTGCCAAGGCCAGGAAGACCACCCAAAGCACTGGAGCCAGATGGGAGATGCCCTTACCTGAGAAGTTTATAGTAGAGGAATCGGAAAACCTCCTGCAGCAGCACAGAGAACATCACCCCAAATATCAAAAGGCCTTTTTGCAGTGGCTCATCCCAGGGGTTGCTGGCTCTAACAGCAATAAACCAGATGAGGGAGGAGAGCAGCAGTGACACCAGCCAGAAGAAAGCCCTGCGAGAAAGGCAATGTCATCTGCTGCCACCATTGCTGTGCTGGGACCAGTATCATTGTCATTTTGGTACGAGTGCTGGGCAGGTGGTGCCCACACAGGCAACATGCTATGCTTGCACCCCTTCTCTACTGGTACTTCCAACTGGCACCAGTACCCCCAGTGTGCCACATCAGTACAAGCACAGGTATCATATCCATGACAGCAGTAGTTCCAGTACCACACCACACCGATTCTACAGTGGTACTGGTACCAGAGCCACTGCTGCACACATGTACCAGTGCCAATAATACTCAGATACTGTACCAGGGCTCCACCAGTCCTATGTCATTACTGACACCGGCATCCTCTCCATCATGCTCACACCACGGACAGTACCAGAACTAGTGTGCCTCTCACATCCACCAAGATACCAGTACCAGTGCTCCTGCCGTGCCTGCAATGCTACCAGAACAAGAATGGACACTGGTGACACTGTCACACTCACAAGGGTAGTACATGTGTCTCTGCCAGTACCAGTCACATCCATGCTGGTAACACTATCCCTACTAGTACCAGTGCCCTGTCACACCCATACTGGTGTGCTGGTATCAGTAGCCTAGCCACACCCACACTGGTGCCAGTGCTCCTATCACACCCATACTGGTACTAGTACTGTCACAGCCATACTGGTACCAATGCCCCTGTCACCTATACTGGTAGCAGCACTGGTACCAGTGCCCCTGCCACACCCATACCGATACCAGTGCTATACACTGAAGTCCTCATTACGCCCAAGCCAGACCCCGTGGTGGCACCGCCGCCCCTCCCGGTGCCGGTGCGGGACTGACCCGGCGATGAGGATGATGATGCGCAGCGGGTCGCGGGCGATGGTGAAGAGGAAAAGGCCCAGCGCCGGCCCGAAGGCGATGAAGGTGCACCCGAAGAAGACGGCAAGCGTCATGGCGGCGGCGGCGGCGGCGGGCGGGACACGGGCCGGACTGGGACCGAAGCTCAGAACGGGCCGGCCTCCCCGCAAGTCCCCCTCCTCCGCTTCTTCCGGGAACGCCTGACGTCACACGACGCTTGCGCGCGCCGCCAGCACCGGAACCAGTGCGACGGCGGGGCAGGGCCAAACGGAGCCGACGGGGCGATCCTGGGCGGGGCAGGCGTGGGGCCAATGGGTTAGTTCAGGGGCGGGGCTCAGGCGTGGAGGGGCTCNGGTGGGTGTTTGCCCCAGTTGGTGGCCCGTGTGGGTGACCGGGAGCTCGGCGGGCCGGGAGGTTCAGCTTGGGGACCAGACTAGGCGGAGTCAATGGGCCGAGGCTCAGCAGGGTCACCTGGGAGTAGTGACCTTCCACCCCTCAGCTCAGGGCCCTGCACTTGATTCACTGTCCAAGGGCACGTTTGGGGACCCAGAGTGGCTGGAAAGCTGCTCCCTGGAAGAGACCTGCGGGTGTGGATTGATCATCGGGTAAATCTGAGCCAGCTGTGTGCCCGGGTTTGTATCAGAAACAGTGTGGCCAGCAGGACTAAGGAAGTGATTGTCACACTGGTGAGGCCACTCCTCAAGTACTGGGTTCAGGTTTGGGTCTCTCACTGCAAGGGGGACATTGAGTTGATGGATTTGGTCCAGAGAAGATTCTGGAGAACAGGCCTTGTGATGAGTGCCTGAGGAAGCTATGGCTGTTCAGTCTGAAGGAAAGGAGGCTGAGGTGTCCCACCTTACTGCTGTCTACAACTACCTGAAAGGAAGTTGTTGAGGAGTGGAGGATAGCCTCTTCTCACAAGTAGCAAATGATAGGGCAAGAGGAAATGGCCTCAAATTGCACCAGGAGGGATTTAGACTGGAAATTTGGAAACATTTCTTCACCAAAAGTGGTGTCAAACATTGTGACAGGCTACTTGGGAAGTGCTGAGTCATCTTCCCTGGAAATTTAAAAGACATTTTAGTTAAAAGTACTGAGGGACGTGACTTAGTGGTATCTTGGCAGTGTTGGGTTGACAACTGATCTCAATGATCTGAGAGGTCTTTTCCAACCCGGAAGATTTTTGTGTTTCTGTGACTCTATGACATGTCTGCACTAGGGGTGGGACAGTGCAAACCTGTTATGGGGGTCACTGTCCTGTCACAGGTACAGCTTGCCCCAGGTGGACACAGTCTATGCAGGATGGGACAAGATTCTGCCATGGAGGCACATGTCCTGTACTATGGTGGCATGATCTGTAACCAGGTCAACTTAGCCATATAACTGGTGACCTCACAGGAGTCATTTGGTGATGGTGAACATGTATGGCATAGCAGGACCTAGCCAGACATGAACTGGATTAGGCATATTGGCTATATCCAAGAATCCCTAGGTGCCTGTTACCCCAACAGAGGTTCCAGTGCTGCTCCCAGATACCTGAGAGCCTCTAAGCAAGCGTAGCATGATCAGTATGTCTCTCCTATACTTCCCATGTGAGCATGCAGACCACTGTTACGGGGTGCAGAGCTGAGTGCTGTGTACTGGGTGTGTGTAACTCATACAGGAGAGTGCATCGTGTGGTTATGTCCATCCACACTTGCCTGCAGCAGTCCTCTGCTGGGATGAACAGATCAGTGACACAGTTTTGGAGACTGGGAGCTACGTTCAACTCTTGGCTTTAGGTGGCCTAAGATGTCTTGAAATCACCAATGTCTCAGCAAGATGGTTGTGATGCTGTTTATGTGGTACTTTCCCTGCCCCATGTAATTCTATGACATTGAGCTGGAAGAAAGAAGGGATGGGATAAACCCCATATCCAGATATCCAGAAGGCCATCAATATACCAGGTACTGCCCACAAAAGCTCTTCAGGGGAATCTTCAATGCCAAAGGTTGAAATTTGACAGGAGGGAGAGGGGAAAGGGGATTACACCCGTGATCCATATAGGGAGATGTTCCTCCAGGCTGAGCTCTTGTGCTAGTAGCTCCACAGTGCCTGGGCCTTCCAGATCTTCCTCTGGCCTGAGTCTTTCTGTGGGGTCATGGTGGGAAAATGAGTAGAAGGATGGAGAACATTCAAAACTTTGTTGAGCCATGAAAGATAGGCTTATGTCTTTGGGGTAGAGCATCACCCATAGACAGCAACCAGCCAGGATGTGACTGCCAAACCACAGAAAGCTCAGAGGCAGAAAAAGAGGCCTTTGCAGTTGAGTGCAAACAGTTAATTGGACTGGTTCAACCAGGAGGCAGCAGAAGCTAATGGGAAAAAACACTGTGAAAGGGCTCTTTGTCCCAGAAGAAGGGTGAGGGACACCCAGAGGCTGGGCGCTGGGAATGCACCCTGAAAATAGTGCTAGGCAGACTTGTTTCCAATGTAGGCTGCAGGCTCCCAGACAAAAGGTGGGTTTACACACTTGTTCCGTTCGCAGCCACACACGCCCCTGCCCAGGAGGCACTTTGGCCAAACAACAGAATGGCTTAGCTGATACGCTTCAGAAAAGCACTGCAGACGGGAGGAAGAGCTCCAGCCCTTGTGCAGAACCAGCTCACAGCCCAGGACAGCCTGCACTGTCCTTCCCTGATCAGGGCAGGAGGTTTCAGATCCTGGCAGGTCTTGCATTGTGGAAGGACAACCAGAAAATGGGTACCCTGTGCAAAGGAAGTCCCTTTCTCTGAAAGATATGGTCTTGAGATGGGACTAGAGATGCTGTGCCAGGGGTGGAGCAGGAAGAAGGCAGCACCTGGGCAGGAAAAAAAAGGCAATCTCACCGCCCTCCTTTCCTGAGCTGAGAAACACAGCAATCAAAGGAAAGCAGATAATGAAAGGTATCCCTGCTGACTGCTCTCTGGGGCAATGGCCCAGCTCAGTAAGGGGTCAGCATGAATTGTGTTTCCTGGCAGCATGAGGCTGTGCTTTTAGAGGGATATCCGCTGGGGAGCGTGGGACTGCAGGGCTCTGTGCACATCACAGATGGGCCTGAAGTGGAAGGCAGGACTAGATCTTGACTTTAGGCATCCCCAGGAAATCCAGCCTGTTTTGGTGACAGTGATGTGACACATCCTGCAGCTCTTCTCTTTGTGTTGGGGAAAATACAGCAAGCCAGGAGGAAACTTCCTAATGGCTTTGGGAAATGTTGCCTACTGCAAATACTGCACTAGTTTTTGCTAGTTTATACAGCTGTCCCACAGGCAGGCATTCAGTGACTGGTAATAGAAAATGCAGCTAGTACATAGGCTGAGCAGCTAGCCCCAGCCTTGAAGAAGATTCTAATAGCTAATGTCCATATACATGGTCACACTTGTATGTATCCACAGACGGCATCATGAATGTGACCTGTGAAGCACAGAAGGGTCAAGGACCTTCTAGCTTCTCCAGATGCCAAGCAGGTAACAGGCTGGGGAAGGGCACATGCCAGTGTGCAAACAGAGGATGGTGAGTTTGGACTGAACTTCAAGGTGTAGATGTTTCCTGTGCATCCCAAGGAAATGACAAAGATGAAGGAATTTGGTCCCTAACATGTGTGTTATTTCCAGTCACCCATAGTGGTGTCCTCACACCACCTGTACCCACCATGAACACAAGCCTCTGCTAAGCCTCCTTGTAGGAATGGGGCTGAGAGACCCCCATGTCTTCCCCTGCTCTGCCCACCCACAAGGATCAAGCACACCCATCCATCTGACAAATTGCTTTAATATTTGGACATGAAGACAGGACAGAGCCAGTCAGGCTGTGCACAGATAAAATGCCACAGAGCCACAGTGTAAGGCTGCAGGGCTTCCTTTCTCAATGGATGTGCAGATTTGGCCAAGACGCAATTCAGCTGATGACGTCCTGAGCGTGCCAGGGGGTGCACATGCAGGGCAGGGAAGAAGGATAGGGGATCCCCAGTGTGGCTCAATGTGGCTCAGAGGTTGTTCAGCTCCAGCAAAGTCTGGTCCAGGACCTGGTGGATGCCCACGTTCTCCTCTTTGGCACTGGCCAGACTCTCTGTGAATACAAGTCACATCCAACCACACACAAACACAGACCAAGTGTACCCAGAGCCACACACATCACATCAAGCACAGACACAATCACACAGATGGACTTTTCAGTATGGTGACAGCCTCCATCTGAGCAGTGAGTCCCTATGTGGCAAAATCCACACAAGCAACCTCTTCAACAGCAACAATGAGCCTAGCTGCTCTGAGGCCTGCTGGGTGGCCAGGCCAAATAGGCTGGTCAGTGGAGGCAGGAGGTCCACATCTGCACCCTCTGTAGTACCCTGTTGCACATGGATACTATGTGCAACATACAGGTCCTCTGCAGCCCAGGAACCACTGGCAGATACCATTCTTTATCCAGACACCAATATTTCCAGCCCTGGAACATCAGCACTGGCTGGTTGTAGGCACATGCACAAACCTTTGGCCAGCAAAACAGGAGAACCAGTGTCTGCTGCACGATCCAGTGGTGCTCCATGAATTAAAGGAGTGAGACAGCAGCCCAGGAGGGCAGGCAGAGTACAGCAGAGAAAGGAGTTGCTGAGCTACCGAGAATGCAGGAATAAGCTCTGCCAAGACAGCCTGCTGCCAAAGCAACCTCTTCTGGCACTTGATTCCTATGGCATACTCCTTCCCATTCTAACCTACCACATTCCCTCTACACACAGGGATGCAGCAAGAGCTTTCCCCACTCACCTCCACCTCCCAGCAGTTCCTGCTTGGCTTTGCTCTGTTCCCTGCAACTTTGGGGCAGTGGGTGCTGATGAATCCCCAGTTCCTATCCCAGCCCTCCCAACACTACACAGGAACCCCATTCTGATGGTATCCTCCCTAAACCAAGGGTAGAGAAATGAAACTACCGAGTTCTGCAATACCTGAGCAATCCATCAAAGCTTATTTTCCAGTGTGATTGGGGCTCTAAGTATTCAAAGGTGAGCCCTCCTCCACTCCAGATCTCTTCAGATTCATCACTCACCATCATGTTTGGACATTTCATTCATGTGGGGTGACCAGACTGAGGAGGAAGAGGCTGACCACTGACTCCTGGGACAAGGGGAAGAAGCCAGTGATACATACTGCTGCATCTCCCCCAGTACAGGGCCAGACTGATGCCAGGGAACAGCCATCACCTCAAGGGCATCCAGGATGTCATGAATCCCCACATTACTCTCCCAACTAAAAACAGTCTGCTCCTAGAGGAGCTCCCTGACCCCTAAGCAGGGCAGTTTCACCTTGAGAGGGATAAACCAAGGCTCCACACCCCACATAGCCCCAGCAAGGTGCAGTTAAGGGTACCCAGCCCCAAGCTAGCCTGGGCAAAACAGAGTAGGGAGGCTGAGCAGGGGCCGGGAGCTCTTGGCAGCTCAGTTGTTAAGTTCGGTAAGGATGACCCGCAGCTCGTTAGTGAGAATGCGGTTTTTCTCGGCCTCCTGCCGGGAGCGCTCTAGAGGAAATGTGAGACATCAGCGCAGCAGAGAAAAGAGAGAGAAAGACAAGTTAGTGAAAAGACAGTGTTTCCCAAAGCCCTCCCTGGAAATCCCACAGACCGCCCAGCCAGCAGTGATGATAAGCTGGACTGGCAGGATAAGACAACCAGTCCCAGTGCAGGGATGGGAATGTGGGTGCATCAATTTGAGATCTATACATTCTGGGGCAGGGTAGGATAATGAGGAAGGATGAGTAGGATGATCCAGGACATATTTAATAATTGCTGCTGAAGGGTAGGCACCCTTCATCAAGGTAGGGTGATGGAGGGAAGATGCCAGGAAGTGGCTCCTTGCAGGCAATGTCTGGTATTGGGGATGGGAAATGGAGAGGATCAGGTGTAACCCTGTTATTTCTGGCCAAAAGAATGATGGAGAAGATGGCAAAAGATGAGGAACACTATGAAGGGTTGAGGAGTGGTGGGATTCCTTCCTGGAGGTGAGGGTCCACTCTGGGAGCACAGGAGCCACTAAGGACTCGGCTATGGGCATCCTGGGGGTCCCACAGCTGCGAATTCCCTGTGACTACCTCCAATCCCAGTGCTGCCAGCACCCACATAAGACAGGCAGATGAGAGACAAAGTGGCATGAAGAAAAAGAAGATGAAACTGAGGAGACATAAGGCTTTATTTCAACCAGCCCAGTAACACAAAGAGAACATAAAAGTCATGAAATGCAAACTTAAGAGCAATATGCAAAGGACAGAGGGAGGCAAGGGCAAAGGAGTGGGGTTCTGGGAGCTCTCTGCCTGCCTGAGAAAGGCCTACAGACAGACTTGACCCTCCATACCATGGGCGTGCAGCACTTGCAGCAGAGATGCCAGTGCTGGGACATGGACCTGCAGCTGTACAGGCTTTGCCCACAAAGGGCAAGGAGGATTGCTCCCATGCCATACTCCACTAGCACCCACACCTCATATCCCCACTAAAACGGGTATTGTAGTAACACCCCAGGATGGCTCCTGTCCCAAAGGAGCCAATGGACAGGCAGTGGCTAGGAAGGAAAGAAGAGGACCGTCTGGGAAGGGACATGAGTAAACTGGCTAGGCAGGCAAGCAGCTGAGCTGGGGAGAGGAGCGGGGGTGTGCACTGCTGGTGTCTGGCATGTGGCTCAGAGGGAAGTGATGTCGTTAAGTGCATTGTCCAGCTCCTCGCTGATGGCTTTGTACTTCATCTTCTGTGCATACACTTCATCTGCAAGTGAAGGGTGGGTGGTAGGCAGACAGTGGAGCAGAGCAGGGAATGGGTGGCAGAGAGAGAGTGGCTGTGAGTGGGGGGAGCATGCGGACACAGGCGGTGTGGATGCAGCCCTATTCCCTACTCAAGGGCAGAGCCCAGATTCCAGCAGTTCTGCATTCCCATAGTATCCAGCCTCCCCACTCCCAGGACCTCTGCCCAACTCCTCATCCCAAATGAAGCACTGCCCAGTCCCAGTGGGGACATGTTGTGGCTAGTGCTACCTGGGAAAGAGGGACACAAGACTGACAGGAACATTTTACCTTCTAGATCATCAATGGTTTTCTCCAGCTTTGCCACAGATCTCTCTGCAAATTCTGCCCGCGTCTCAGCCTGTGGGAGGATAGGAAGGAGAGAGTTTGCTGTGGGACATGATAAGGACTGGGCAGGATGCACTGCACCCAAAATCTGCCCCATCTGTATCTCTGGTCCCCTTCTCTATATGCCTTCCCCTGGGAAAGGCAAGGAACAAAGGCTGACAACTTAAGCCAGAGTGGGCTGATGGAGGGCATCCCAGACCCAGGCATCCATCATGCTGTGGTTCTGGGAAAGGCAAGATGACAATGGCTAATACGGTCAAAACCCACATGGGATGGCAAAGTTGTACCTGCACTGATACAGTGTTGATGCTGTACCCCTTACCTCCTTCAGTTTCTCTCCTAGAAGCTTGATTTCCTCCTCATACTTGTCCTCCTTGGTGGAATACTGCAGAGACACAGACAGGCATCTGTGAGCCCCAAAGCACTCCTCCAACCATTCTTCACCCCAGCAAGAGATCCCAGCACCCTAGACCCCATGCAATCTGCCCAGCCCAGCAGCCCTGCCAGGTCCTACCTTGTCAGCCTGGGCCTCCAGGGACTTCAAGTTGTTGGTGACAATTTTCAGCTCCTCCTCTAGGTCACCACATTTACTACATCCCAAGCAAGGACCACCACGAGGGGAAGCAGGGCCAGGGGAGAGGAGGGAGCAAAAAGAGCAGGAGCGGGGAAGGAGGAAAGAAAGAGAGAAAACAAGTTGAAAGAGGAGAAAACAGTGCAGGTGGAGAAGGGGCAGAACCACAGCGAGCAGGAGCTGCCGGGATGCATCCGTTCATCCAATCCTTGTGCTTTTCTTGCACAGACTGTCTGCCAGTTCACCACTGCTGGCCAGGCTCCTGCCAGCCTCACCAAAACAGAGAGCAGGCGTGGAGGGACGGATGGAGGAGGGTGTCCAGCCTGTGCTGGGAGGCAAGGAGAAATCGGTGGTGGCAGCAGTGGTGCAGAGAAGACAGAAGTGGCTTGCTGGTTCAAGAGACAGCAACAGAGAGAAGGGGGCTGCTGCATGTCGCCCTGCGCCCCTGTCCCAGTACCTCTTCCTCTGAGGCAATGAGGGATTTGAGAGACTGGTCCATGGTCCGCAGCTCTTCTTCCAAATTTCTCAGTCGGCTGGGGTGGAAGAGGGGCACCCCGGGGTGGGACAGCAGAGAACAGGGTCAAGGATGTGCTGCTGGTGGGCTGGCATCCCCCTACCCCCAATCTGCAAGCCCAGTGACCACCCCGATGTCAGACTCTGCTGCTCCCAGGGAGGGACATTCCCATCCCCAGACAGACATCCCATCCCCATCACTGCCAGAGATTTGGGGCAAGGCCTGCATGGGACCCCTGTGCTCTGCTTACTGGGAACCCTGCTCACCTCTCTGCCACCTCTGCTCTTTCCTCTGAGCGCTCCAGCTCCCCCTCAAGGACCACCAGCTTGCGGGCAACCTGTCAACAGCAGCAAGAGGCACACATTGGCCCCACACCTGCCCTGGCCGGGGGCACACAATCAGGACTGGGGGAAATGGGCACACACCTCCTCATATTTGCGGTCAGCTTCCTCTGCTATGTGCTTGGCCTCCTTCAGTTGCATTTCCTGGAGCTCCATCTTCTCCTCATCTTTCATGGCCCTGTTTTCGATGACCTTCATACCTCTGAGGAAAGTCCAAGCCAGAGATGTTAATACCATTGGGTTGAGGTGGCACCTCCAGCTCCTGCCTTTCCCCTGTAGCCTAGCCCCCCACCATCTTTCCCCTCAAAAGACTTTGAGACTGGGATACTCTCACTTTCTGACCACCCTATGCAGAAGGTGGGCATCGTCCTGGGCAGCTCCTGGCGATGACCTGACAGAGACCCAAACTATAGTACTTAATGTGCAGCTTACATTTCATCTCCCTTGGTGTCCTACAGTTGGGATCTTTCAAGCCCACTTTTGTCTGCTTTACTGGTAACTAATGAGGATGACCACAAGCCACACTCAACTCGGGGTATAAAGAGAACCAGTCTTCCTCAGAGCAGCATGTATTGCAGTCAGAGACTCTCCCTTTGTTTCAGGATACCACTCATGGTTACTTCAGTGGGACTAAGTGATTCATAGATACATAGAATGTTTCAGGTTGGAAGAGACCTTAAAAATCACCTAGTTCCAACCTCCACTAGACCAGGTTGCTCAAGGCCCTGTCCAATCTGGCCTTGAACACTTCCAGGAAAGGGGCATCCACAACCTCTCCTGGCAAACTGTTCCTATGTGCCTTACCACTCCCATCGTGAAGAATTTCTTCCTGACTTCCCGTCTAAATCTACCCTCTTCCAGCTTGAAACCGTTACCCCTGGTCCTGCCACTCAAGGGTACTGACCCTTGAGGACGCCACTTGTACTGCTCTCCATTGACCACAACTCTTGAGTGCAACCATCCTTAAGGTTTAGGATGTGTGTAACATAATCTCGACTATGTTCTGTCGGAGTGCCTGGCAACTCTGGCTTCAATAAATCCACTTTTTTTCTGATAGCTGCTGCTGTCTGGTTTTCTGTGTGCCTCTACAACAGAGTCCCACCAGTGGTACATCAAAGGTGTTCATGCACACCATCATTAGGGCAGCAGATTTGGCCTCAGGGCCATGTTCCAGACCATGGAGATGTGGCTATGGTGCCTTTCAACCAGGCAGGTCCTGAATATCTTGAGAGGGAAAAAGTAGGCAGCCCAAAATAAGCCACCTGCAAAGCAACCTGTCCCTTCCTGTCATACCTCTCACTCTCATCAGCTGCCTTCTCAGCTTCCTCCAGCTTCTGCAGAGCAGTGGCCAGACGCTCCTGAGCTCGGTCCAGCTCCTCCTCCACAAGCTGGATACGGCGGTTCAGAGAAGCCACTTCAGACTCAGCCTGGGGAAACAGGAACCCCCCCAATCAGTCCATGTCTTATATAAAAATACGTATGTGTACACAAACTGTTTTCAGTGGTTACTTCTGCACTCACTATATCCAGATCACCTGTTGGCACTGAGCAACAAGCCACTGTTCACCAGCATGGGATGCCTGACCACATGTCCCCTCACCTTTCTATATGCGCATCACTGTTTTCTCCATCCCTAACACCCTGTTTGATGCTGTCCCCTTCTAGCCATACAACCCCAGCTCAGCATGTAGCCCCTCCACCATGTTCTTGCACTTTTGGCTCCTGCCCTGGGTACCAGAACAGAACAAGGTGCATTTGCTGGAATAGGACACAGCAGCCATGCCACCATCAGGATAGTATTTGGGGTTTGCAGAGCAGTGAGTAAAGGGGGAGGAATGCCCTGTGCAGCTTTGCTCCCAGTAATGAGTCTGCAACCACTTGTGGATTTCCTGTTTACAGAGGTAGCACAGTAAGCTGGGGGCCTTTCCTGCAGGAACCCCCTGTGCAAGCTCCTCATGAGAGAGGCCAGGAACTGGAGCTAGTTGGGAAAGATGGCTCTGGCTGCCCATCAGCATCTCAATGCCTGGCCTCGCACTCTTTCCATTTGGTAAAGGCCTTATGCTCCATTACCATCGCTGGAAAACACTGCCTCAGCAGCTCCTGGCCCCAATGCCTGCTGGGAGGGGCTGCAGGGAGGACAAACCCCAGGTGCAAAGGGATGGGTGGTGATAAGACTTCACTGTGGGCAGCAGCCCTGCACACCAAGGCACAGGGAAGCATGGACCAACCCAGGGGTAACATCTCCTGCTAACTCACAGGCTGGAGTAGGCCTGACTGATTGCAGCACTTGGCCCCATGCTCCAGTGCTGTTAATGCCACTGGGTTTATTGGCCAAGCAGGGGGACAGTGGGAGCAGTGAGGGGGCTGCATGAGCTCACTGAGCAGATATGTTCTCCCATGGTAAGCCAGCAGCGTTGCGATTGGCACAGCTGGCACCCCTCCGGGCAGGACAGTGCATCTGCAGGCAAGGAGGGTAGACAGCACAACAGTTGCTTCCACCCCACAAACACCCTTTTTCCGGGCTCAATGAGAGGTTGTTGAGCCTTACAAGGAGCCGGGGCTGGCTCCCATTGGGTGATGCTCTGTTGCACCTCACCCGGAGAGGGTTTTTTTCCCAGGGAATCACCCCCAAAGTAGGTCAGAGTCCTCCGGATGGGCACTAGGGAACCTGAGCCTCGGGCAGCTCCCTGTGCCGGGGCAACCCGATCTGCGACCGCAGGAAGGGGCCATTTCCTCCACACACAGGCTGAGTGACAACAGCCCAGCACCGCACCCAGCTCTGCCGCTTCTGATATGGTGAGGATGTTAAAGGAGTGGGCACGGGAGGGAAAAAAACCACCCAGCTCCAACAACAAAAAAGCCGAAACGGGAACAAGCTGCAGTTTGGAAAGGCCATCCTGCTGCCAGACTGGGAATTCTGGCTTGTGGCAGTGAAGAGGTGGCTTGTCCCCAAGAAGAGACGCTCGGGAAAGCTAAACAGAACTGAAGCTCGGAGACGGCAGCGGCCTGAGCCGCGGAGCCCACTGGAAGCCGGGCAAGAGCCTGGGTGGCCATGGGATTTTTCCCAGTGGGATCCTTTCCCAGGATCTGCCTGACCCCGAGCTGAGCCAAAGCAGAGCTACCCGTTGTTCCCTCGGCGCGGCGCATCCCTCCCAGACCCGCGTAGGAAGCAGCTGGAGGAGGCAGCCCTAACCTTGTCCACAGAACCCGCAGCGCCTGGACGGCGGCTCTTTCCAGCTCCGGGGAACCTCCCGTAGCACCGACGGGAGAAAGGCAGTCAGGGACAGCCCGTGGGGAACGGTAGCGGCGACAAGGGCCGCCGAGGCACCCCACGGTGCTGCCGGCGGGGCATCCCGGACAGCTGCCAGCACACCCATCGTCCCCACTGCCGGTAGGTGCTCCTTACCCGCTCCCGGGCCTGCCGCTCGGCATCGGCCTCCCGCTGCAGGAGCGCTGCGCGCTCCTCCGCCTCGTCGGCCACCTGCTGCAGGCTCTGGATCTTCTTCTTGACGGCGTCGATGGAGCTAATGCCAGCCATGACGGGGAGCTGCCACCGGGGAGGCCGTGCAGCCCGAGGTTTTTGTGGGATCCGCCCGCCTGGGCAGGAAGCACTCAGGAGCGGCAACTCCCGCCGCCCGCCCAGCCTCCATCCCTTCCTGCTCCTGCTCCTCCTCCTCCTTGCCCGGCTCCCGCGGTTGGCGCTACGCTGGGATGCGTGCGGGCTGCTCACCCGCAGCAGGAGACGTTCCGTGAATAGGCAAGGGTGCGCAGTCCCCATCCCTCCACCCCGAATAGGACGTCGGCTGCTCTATGTGGTCCTCGCTAGAAAGAGTGCCTGTTGCCAGCCGTCCTCAAGGCAAGATGCTTAGTGACTTCTGACCAGGACATGGTCTCCCCCACGACTCCAGAGTGATACACAGTCCCTCTTAGCAGACCACATGGTACCCCCAGATAGGGTTCACCAGATGATGCAGCTTCCCCGCATGGGGCTGGGTGCAAGTTGCACCCAGTTGTAACCCCATCCCCCTCTGCCCCCTCCCTCAGCATAGGTGCACTGTCCTATACAAAATCCCTGAGAGTGATGGAAATGCACTCGGTGAGTCATTAACCTGGGCAAAAAGAGACACAGAGCCTGGGAGTGCCAGAGTCTGACACTCAATCCTGCTTTAAGGAGCCTTGACAGCTCCTGGGCAGGCACTGCTGCACTTCACACCTGCCTTCAGGGATGCCAGTTCCTGGGCTGACCCTGCTGGCAGCCCTCCATTCCAGGGCCAGTGGTCCTGGGGAGGACCCAGAAGTGTACTTCAGCCAGCATCCCCCTGCTAAGTGGCAGTGGAAGAAGCAGAGCTGTGGTTCCCCTAGGAGGGCATAGCTTTGGGCTTGGCCTGGGTCCCAGCTGGTCCTGTTCCACTCCCAGCTCAATGCCCATGTGACAAAAGTGCTCCTAACCTGGCACATGGGGACTAAAGAAGAAACAGAGGTCCCTGGCAGTAATGAGACTGAGGAGAGCTGGCTGCGGGCAGGTGAGGGGTAGGCTGAGGGGTAGACTGTGGGGCAGCCACCTTGGTCTTCCTACAGCCAGGCTGGGTGCCTCTTGCTCTGGCCCCACCCAAGCATGCAGTCACTTTCCTGCTGAGTCCCGTTCCCTCCCACCAACTCGGGGAATCGCCAAATAAGAGCAAAGTCTGGGCCAGGGAGAGCAACAGGGGCGGGAACTTGGGTGAAGTTTTTGGGATCATGTCCTGAGAATGGTAGAGTTTCCCTAAGCCCTGGATCACAGTGGTGGGCCCTGATACGTCTGTGGGATGTGGATGCTCTGTGCTCACAGGCACACAGTCTTGGCAGCCAACGGGCACGGGGCTCCCCACGGACACAGGTGGGTGGGCTCCAGGTTCTACCCTGCACTTGACTGGAGCCAGGAGCTGCACCTCGCCCTGGGATGAGATGACACCAGCCCTGCCACTTAGTGCTGTCAGCACATTTAGGTCCTGGCACAGGATCTAGTGACTCCCAGAATCCCAGAACCCCACACATGGTGCAGTTCATCTGCGTTTCGCCGTGGACCTGGTGCAGCTGTGCCAGTGAAGGGCTCCCAGCCAGCCCTGCCTGTGTCCCTGCTGCAGACAGCCTGATGTTGCTCCACCACTGCACCTCTCCTTCCAGCCCTTCTTTGGTGAGGTCACTAGCCTCTATAAACCATATTGCTGGAATGGGACTCTCCATGCCTAAGACTTGCCAAGGTTGCTATGGATTGAGAGTGAGGCAACACAACACATTGCCCAGCACAACACTGCAGACCCCACTGCCAGCAGCAAACTACTGCACCCCATGACCAACATCTACCTGGCACTACCATTTCCTCACTCCTCTGCACCTCACCCTGGGGCTGTTCTCTGTTCATGCCCACCCAGTCCCCACGCTGAGTTTGTTCTATCCCATACTCGCACAGATCCAGTCAGACCAGTTTGAACCCCACTATGCGCAGCAGCTACTCTGCCCAGCTGGACATGCATGCCACATACCAAGACAAATGTCTGCTTCTAGAAGGCTTTCAATGTTTTAACTACTGTGTTTAGTATCCAGCTAAATAGGGCAGCAGGATCAGCAAACAAGTCTGAGATGCCCCCAGAATCACTTCTCAGGGGCTCTGGGCACCCTACACAGACTTGTGCTGCCACTGCTCATCCTTGTCTGCTCTCTCTGTCCTTGGCAGCTGCCTCAAAGGTTTGACATATCTCCCCCATTTAGCTCCATAAACCAGCTGGGATTGAATTTTTTGTTCTCAATCCCAAAAAGCCTGGCCATGCCCTGCTGGCTTTGTTCCATCACACTCTCCTTGAGCTTCTCCTCCAGTTTCCAGGGTTGGTTTTCATCAAAGAAGGACTGGCTATCAAAAGGAGGATTTATTTATAGGGTGTCAAATTCTCTGTGTGACACCACAGGTGGTTATACCCTGTTTCTGAGCCGCTCTGTGGCTGCACACAGCTGTTCTGCCCTTCATCCTGGCTGGGCACAATCCAATTTCAACACCTTCCTAACATCTTTTCTGTAGGATCCATTTCCCAGGAGAAACATCAGTCATAGCACTAAATAAAACTCTTCCTGGCCTTGTCCTTCCCAGGGTAAAGGGTGGCATACTGGGTCCAAAAATGACCATTTTTCCCCCCACAAACCCAGAGCATCCTCTCTTGCAGCTGGTCATGAACAATGACATTTTCCTTTTCTTTTTTCCTCTTTTTTGCTTTCCTACCACAGTTTAGCAAGCACCACAGATTTTTTCCTACAAGCATTGTAGAGGTGAGTGCCAGGGGACCACTGACACTGCTCAGGACACTCATCTTCATTAGCTCAGTTCTGTGGAGGCAGGCAGGTTTGGCTATTCAGGCAGTTCCTGGTACAGCTGGCCTGGCCCCAACAATGAAGGCAGAATCCACCCAATCTTTGCTCTGTGTCTCAGCCCAGTTCAGTGTCAGTGTCACAGGAATGGGATCCTGACAAGCTTCCCCACAGATGCTTGCCATATAAGGCCCCACTGTTCCTTCACCCTGCTGAAGTCCAGTGCCCACAGAGGGGAGGAGTACTGGTATTTCTACTTACGTCTGTAGCTTTCTTCTCCGCCTGCTCCAGCTTCTCCTGGGCCTCCTTGACAGACTCGGAGTATTTCTCCACCTCATCCTCTGTGCCCTTCAGCTTCTTCTGTAGTCCCTGCTGTTCTTCCTCCAGCTGGGAAAGGGGTAGAGAGCGAGGGTCAGGGGGCATAGCAAGGCTGGTGGGGGATGTTCATCCTCCTCCTAGGGACATCCAGGCTGGGGGCACAGCATGATTACATGGACATGCTCCTTCTGTCAGGGATGCTGAACCCAGCACAGGTAGGGAGCTGGTAGGCTTCGTCCCTTTATGCGGGACTAGAGGCCTCAGCTTTGGTATACAGCTCTGAGAGGCACTGGGAAGGTCCCTGTCCCTGTGTGGCTGGGGTGAGAGTCTATTGGCCCCAAGAATTGACATGGCAGAGGGGTGGGGAGGTGGCACTGGACAATCCCTTCAAGATAAATCATACTTTGGGGAGCCACCATGAAAGGTCAGTGGCAACAGGCTGATGCCTGTGCACAGGCAGCAAATAAAGTGAAGTCTCCAGGGACAGGCACACAGCAATCAAGTCCCCATATACAGGCACCATAAGCAGTGAGATGCTCAGCGTTGGAAAATAGGTGGGGTGAGATCTCAAGGTCCAGGCATTCCTAGAACTGGCATCTGCAAGCTGGACTCTAAACGGGACAAGGTCCTCAGGGCAAAACTCCTCTAGGACAAGGGTACACAATCTAGACCCCGGGGAGGTCACCAGGGTTGGATACCCTTAGGAGGAGGTCTCTAGGCTGGACACCTGTAAAAGCAGCGTTCCTGGAGTTCAAGATCCTTAATGTAGAAAAACCCCAGGCAACGCTGTAGGGATCTGAGAAACACCCACCTGCTTGCAGCGATCCTCTGCCTGCTTCTTGTCAGCTTCTGCCTGCTCCGCGCGGTCGATGGCGTTCTCCTTGTCCAGTTTCAACATCTGCATCTTCTTCTTGATGGCCTCCATAGTGGCGGTGGGAGCAGCGGGAGCAGCGGGAGCAGCGGGAGCACTGGGAGCGGCGGGAGCAGTGGGACAGAATGGACACCAGCACTGAGCTCTGCCTCCCGCGACACTTAAAAAGCTGGGGAGGGTCCGTGATGGGCGGGGTCTTCCCTGGCACCGCCCCCGCCGACCGCCAGCACCTTGTAGGGACAGGATTGCCACCGGCAGCCTCAACGAGAGAGGGATGGCGTGGGGAGGTGGGGACAGCAGCGGCACCGGCGCCTGGCACCCGCGGGAACACCGGCCGAGGGACAGACACCCAGGAGATCTGTGAGAGGGTCTCCCTAAGACAACCCTTAGGGGTTGTCATGTGTTAAAATCCCAGATGACATTTTAATGGACAGGGGTGGCACTGGGAAAGGGACACTCTTTTGTGAGGATAGCCTGGGTCCCTCCCCTGGGGACACCCCATTTTGACTGCACTAGGTAGCACTGGGTTAGAGAGACACTAATCAGGCTGAGGTGTACCCCAGGGCATTTAATTGGAGAGGAGCCGTGACAGCAGGCAGGTGAGGGACTCCCTGGTGGCACTGTGCTAGGGACACCTCAGGGATGGTACACTAGGATAACACAGATCACTACAGTAGGGATCTTTCTGTTGGCATTTTCCCCGTGGCACTAGGCTGGAGAGGAACACTTGCTTCCTCTCACTGCTGTGGAGAACCTGCTATGTCTGGCCCTATGTATTGTGACTGTGTGAGCTGGCACTGTGTTGTTACACAGTGTCCCAGGGACGCCAACAGCCATCCACTCCTTGGACTTGAGACCTGCCTCTGCTCCAGACAGGGTTGTATTGTCTAGAGAACATTGCAGGACTGGCAGTGCTCTGGGAACACCCCAGACCCTGTCAGTGCACCCTGGTGCCTGAGAGACCCTGCTTGCTGTCTTGGGGACACCTCAAGGCTTGGCATGGTGCCTGGGGGCACTTACAGACAGGCACTGAAATTTTGATGACAACCTCCAGCTGTGATTGCACTCAAGGACAGCTGTCACTGCAGTTGAGGATATCCGTGAGCTGTGATGGCATCTGGAGACTCTTAAGCAGTGAGACCATAAGTTGTCATCTCTCAAGGATTTTCACACCAGTGTTCTGTGTAAACCACCAAAACCAAAATCCTCCATGCTGTTGGGGTTGAAGAAAAACACACCTGGCAGCAGGGATAAGAGGAAGGATTCAAATGGTACTTTCAAAGGGTGATCTTTAGCCCCCCCAACCTGCAACCATGCCAAGAGACTGACAGAAAGTATTGCCAGAGACACCTAAAAACTGGGAGAGGGACTGATCACCTATCACTGCCATCACCCTGACAGCTATGCCAAGAAACTGATGACAAAGACAGCCAGAGAAACTGAGGAGTTCTTCAGAGATCTGTGGTGCTGAGGAGCAAAGGGAATGCTGGAGCCTGCCAGACACTGCTGCAGCCCAGAGTAGTGGTTTAACTTCTTAACCTATCTTCTCTCTCTTTTCCTTTTTCCTCTCCTCTACTCTCTTAGTTAAGCATCTAGTAACTTGGGTGATTTCTCTACCCTCTGAGATAGCCATCTGGTAACTTCACTTAACTTGATTTCTACGCAGACCTGTGGTGTAAGTGTCCTTACTTCAACCCAAATGAATCCACAAATCTGAGTAACTCTCTTCTTTGATCTCCCAGGATGTGACGGCCCCTCACCATCCCATCCACTTGCCACATTTTAGCAGGGTAGGAGGCCTCCAGCTCTGTGCAGACTCCCTGACACCCACTCCCCCACTGCCTCACACCCTGGTGCCACGAACCCCAGCACCTATAAGGACACCTTGCAAGTGCACAGCCCAAGCATACAACATTTTGTGGTGCCTCAGGATGCATGGGCAGCCTGCTGTTCCTCTCCATCTTTCTTCTCTAAATAAACTGTATTCCACAGGCAAAAAAATGCAAACCCTTCAGATCCCAGCTCCTCTAAAAATAACCTACACTTTAATAACACTCATAAATGCTTCTGGCACATTCCCAGCTGCAGGGTGNTGGGGTGGCGGCGCTGGAAGGAGTGGGCAGAGGGGCCACAGGAGCTGTGCAGCACATGGAGAGGCCTCCATGGGACAGGGACAGAAGGGGTTTGTGGCTGTCACTCTGGGGTCACATCCAGCCATTGCCTGCTGCAACTTTTTTTGCTTTGGTACTCCAAGCCAAGAGGAACAAAAAGTTTCTGAAAACTGAAGAAATGTTGTTTTCTAGAGCATTCAGACCTAGCTGATGGCGGGGCATAGGAGGGATGGGAGCAGCCAAGGGCTGAGGGGCTGCTGACGCTGTGGGGAAAGCAGAGGAGCCACTGCTGGACTCTGGAGAGAAGCTATTAATACTGATGAATTAGGCACATATTTGGATAAGGAGAGTCAGTAACTGCCAACACACATCTTCCAAGGGGAGGGGAAAGATCTGTCCCTGTTGTTCCCCAGAAGGATGGGTGGTTTTCTGTGAGACGCTTTGGACTGAAACAATTTCACAGCTTGGCACACAGGGGAAAGACAATGAATGACATGCACGGTGTGAGCAGAGGCAGTTGCCCTAGAGCCAGGCAGGGCTTCAGCCCTCAGTTGTAGCCCCAAAGGATGCAGCTTTCCCTTGCTATCCACTTCCGTCCCCTTCAGGCACCAGTCACATCCAAACAGCACAGCTAGGGCTGTACAGGTGCTCGGGCCCATGAGTTTGACCTCAAAGCCTCCTCTGAGATGACCTCTGGGACAAGGGGATGTGGGTCTGCATCCTTTCCCTTGCCACTAAGGTCTCCAAGGATGGGGTTTCCTGTCTGTGCCCTTCTGTAGGGTCTGATCATCTATCAGAAATTTGATGGGTACAGCCCATGCACAGACTCTGTGCCCTAGACTCCTTGAGAAGCTGGGCTGCAATTTCCCTGCCTGGACCTCAGTCATGCAGAGGTGCTGGTATCCCATGATGGTGGCACCTCAGCTCCAAGTTTCTACATGTGCTTTCCCAAACCTGCTGCTGAAGCGACTAACTCTGCTGGTTGAGATTTAGTGAACTAGGTCACATGGCAGCCCTTGTGCATCCACTGATATCTGTGCCAGCACACTCATCTGTACCTCATCCTAGAGGACATGGCAGTGGACGTGCTTGCAGCCCTGCACTGGGACTGCTTGAGATCCCTTTGCCCCAGGATGCTGGGATGAGGATGGGGTCACTGCCACACTGTGTCTGCTCTCTGTCCTTGCTGGCTGCTCAGAGGGGCCCTGTGCCTGGCCAGTACCTGGGTGAGAGCCCAGTGCCGGGTGAGGCCACCACAGATTGTCAGGGGACAGCTGGGAGGACTAGGATGCCTGAGAGAGCCACAAATCCATGCTGGAGCTCATCCAGGGATGAGTGTCCAGGAGGCAACAGCCCCTCTGTGACCCCCTGAGATGTGCCCAGAAGAGGACAGCGGTCATCAGCCAGGATGCCACAGGATGCTGCCCTCACTGTTCACCTTGCTTGTGATTCAAGCTGTCCACAGGTCCTTGAGCAGAGGACGCATGCCAGCTCACCCATGTCCCACGCCTGTCCCACAGCATCCCTGCCCACCCAATTGCCACTTGGGTCCCCAAACCCCTGCTGAGTGACAGGGTAGAAACAGGTGGGGACACAATCAGGGCAGCTGCTGTCAGCACAGGTCGGCCCTGGGGGGTTATTTCGGGGCGTGAGCTCAGTGCCAGCAGCCAAGAGGGCTCCATCCACATTCCCAGACCCACAGCAAGCCAAAGGCTGTCAATTCCCTACTGAAGGACCAATAATGAGCAAGGGGTCTCCCACCGTACCACAGCAGCAACCTACCCAGGGATATTTTCTTCCAGCAGGAAACATGGAACCAGGAGCCCAGCTGCCCCCTCATACACCTCCAAAGCCCAAATCCCTCAGCAATAAAATCCCCCAGGGCCCCCTCCGACTGTGCTGGCTCCGCAGCAGCACCTGCAAGGGCCAGCACATGGCTGGCAGCAGGGGTCCAGCCTGCTGGGTGCCTAGGGCTGGACATGCCTCAAATATTTTCCATACTGTCTAAGCACCCATGCTACACTCCCCCTGCTTTTGCCGGGAGGGCAGGCACTTGTGGGCCCCCTGCCCAGTAGTCTTCCCTTTTTCCTGAGAGGGTTCCCATTGATGGCCAGGTGGCAAGAAAGCAGGAAAACCAGATTTTATTGAAGAATGTGTCTTTCCAAGGAGACACCGGCATCCCCTACCCCACCCCAGAGTTCTGCGGGGAGCTGTTTTCCTTCCATGTTTAATATTGGATGCTTAAGATATCAAAATAGTGAGAGAAGCCTCAGCGAGTGCAAAGGGGGAAGGGATGGGGGTCCTGGAGCCAAGGAGGGGTGGATGCTGGGCTGCAAGATCCCGTAAGAGCTGGGTGTTAGTGGGCAGGATGCAAGCTGGGGAGGGGGGTGTGTGTGAAATAAATGAACTTTGAAAGCTACAGGCTCAATACTAGAGAAATGGAAAAGTTACAAAAATACTGCAGATCTTGGAAAACAATGCAGGCACTTGGGAAAGAGAAGGAAAGCATTGCTGGCTGGGACCAAAGACAGGAGGGGGAAGTGCCATGGGAATGCAAAGAGCAGTTCCATGGGTGAACCCATTGCATGCCTCCTTGTCCTGAGTGGAGACACTGTGGCTTCCAGCCCTGCTACTCCCCAGAGGGGCTCAGGCTGAAGAAGATGCTTGGGGAGAGGGAGTGGCTCAGTGCTTCCCAGGGAAGTTGCAGAGGAAGAGCAGGAGGACTCAGCCAGCGATAAGGCTTTGGAGGTTAAAGGCAGCTCTGTGTGAGAGCTTGTCAAGGGATCATGCTGTTCCCCACACACCACTGCACAGGAGAGAGTAAGCTGCCTGACTCTCCTGCTCCCACACAGAGGGAAGAAGAGTAAGGAGCACAAGCGGAAACAACAAAGGCACACAGAAAAATCCCCATCAGTGAAGAGCTCTCCTGCCCTGCAACCCATTGCTTGGCAGGTGAGCCCTGAGCCGGTGCTGCCTCAGCTCCCATGCCAACCCAGTCCCTGCAGACACTCTGGACATGCCCGGGGTGCACATGGGAAAGAGGGCTGGGTGGCAAAGCAGAGTTGCTGGTGCAGCACCGGATTGGAGCAGCAGCTGGGTTAGTCCCAGCGCTCTGGGTGCAGGCAGAGCTCTGGTCTAGCCTAGGCAGGTTGTCTTAAATAGGAGCGGGCAGGAGGGCAGCAGTCTGTGCAGTGAGCAGCAGGAAGATGCGGGGCTCAGTTCTGCTCCTCATCCCGCAGCTCCGAGGGCAGGAACTTGTACTGCTGCTGCCGGATCATAGCCAGCTTCTTCCTCGCTTCCTCCAGCTCTCGCTCCTTGCGCAGCATCTCCTCCTGGGCTGCAATGATCTGCCAGGAAAGAGACCTGGCGTTACACAACTGCCTTTGACAGGGAAGCCCAAGAGCCTCTGTCACAGAAACATTGACCCCAGAGCTGGCCTCCCCTTCACAGCCAGGGCATGGACTGGTGTGAATCCAGGCCTGGGGGCTGTTGTCCCTGTGGAGAAATCAGGGTCCTCTGGAGGGAACAGGGGGCAGCACACCTCCCAGTGCTTCAAGTGCCCTGTGGAAAGTCTCTACTGCAATCCTATGGACAGGAGGCAGCACTGGGATGTTTAGTACCTCATACTGAGCAGCTTTTACCCCTTACCCAGTGCTCTGCCCTTCACATGTATACATGGGCACTGCACCAAGGAGATTCCAGGATGTTTCACCCCTGGAGCATGCACCCACACTGGCTGCGCCCACTGCTACACATGGTAGGACGAGGGTGCAGCCAAAGTATTTAAGTGGTGCTGGATGGGATAAGTGCATGCCCAGCATCTTTGTGAGGATCTCGGGCGACATGCCCCATGCTGGCAGGTAGCAGAACACACTCCTGAGGTGGTGGTGGCAGCCTGAGCTAGGTCTCTCCCCACCAGACCAGCCCTGCTCCTCACCTGCGCAATTCCTCCAACCATCTTCTCCTTCACCACCACCGTTTCATCATGGTCCTGGAAAGCAGCTGCCTTCTGTGCTGCCTTCACCAGATTGTCTGATGCTCTCTTTACCGCATTGCCAGCAGCCTGCAGCAGGAAAGTGGGGTGGGAGTTTAGCACAGGTCACAACCCCAGAATATGACCACTGCTCAGGGCTGTGACAGAACCCCCTGCCTGGGATGGGCTGGCAGGCAGGCCAGCAGCAGCATGCTGGAAGCCGCAGGCAGGGATTTCTTTACATGGCCCGAAGCCTTGTCACCCGCTCATGACCATTTCAGGCACTGCTGCATCCAGCCAAGCTCTGTGTCATGTCTGACCACCTCACACGGCACTAGGACCCCACGTTAACCCCTCAACGCATGGGTTTAACCTTTGTGTGCCATGGCCTCTGATATTTAAAAAAGACACTGCAAAACATGCCCTCCAATCATTAACCTCTTGAACACTAGTGATGCAGTGGAGACATTTCAGGCTCTCCTGTTCCAGTTCACCATCCTGAACACTGCTGGGCTCAGCAGCCCAGCATCACTCATGCCTCTGGAGGCAGCTTGCATAAAGTCCAATCTGACAGCATGTAGGCAGGGACCATGAGCCCTGAGGAGAACCCACACGCCCTCAACCCTTCTCCCACCTACCAGCTGGGCCAAGGCGGCAGTCTGGGACTCACCTGGAGACGCTTCATGGCTTCTGAATCATGGTCAGCCTTTACCTTGCAGGCCACCAGGAGCTGTGCTGTGGAGGCAGCCACCTGCTTGGCAGACGAGATGAGCTTCTCCTCACTGGCATGGCCCTGCACTGCTGCGTTGGCAGCTTCACACAGGTTGTTGGTGGCAGCTGCCACCATGCGTGCCTGCAGCAAAAAAGGCCGTCAGGGGAGTACAGGAGTTTCCCTGGGGAGGTTACGCTCTGATCAGTCCCCCAAAGACACTGTGAGACATGGGATAGCAACAACCAACTTCCAGACCATGTCTCATATAGTGGTTAAGAGAGAACAAGCACAGCTGCTTCTCCCCTCCAGGACCACCACAAGGACAGAGCATTACCACCTTTGTCACACAAGCTATCAGCAGGATCCCCACCATCCCCCAAGCATGACCTTGATACTCACGGCTGATATGAGTCCTTGGGACCACTGTCCATCATCCACTGCATTGGCTGGGATGGCACCCACCTGTGAGAAAGAAAGGACTGAAGGTCACAGACCCACACACAGAAAATGAGGGCTATGAGCAGCCCTGTCAGAAAGGAGAACCCACCACAGCCCTAAATTAACATTTCTTTCCTTCTTCTAGCCTTACCTTTCCTTGGGCCACTAATTCTCGCTGGGCTGCTGAGGCTGCCTTCACCAGGGCACTTGTGGCTGCAGCAATAGATTTGGCAGCTTCTAAGATCTGCTCCTCAAAGTTCAAACTCTCATCTGCTTGCTGTGGGTAAAAGCAGTGTGAGTCCCAGGCAGGGTCACTGAGTCAGAGAGAGCAGACAAGGGTGATGGCTGACAAGGATGGGCAGAAGATGGAGTGGGCACAAGCAAAGCTGTATGAAGGACTGTGTGGTACAGGAGGGTGCAAGCTGTCTGAGAATGGTCTATCTGGGGATATGGGAGATAGCTGGAATGCAGAAAGAGGGACTGGTTTGTCAGACAGGGCTTCACACCTGGCTGAAGCACATGCAAGAGAGTCTTAGCCTAGCCCAAGCTGAGCGTAGAGCTCAGCATCACTACCTTGGGCTTGGCTCTTGGTTTCAGCTGCTCCAGCTTCTTGGCTGCAGCTTCAATGGCAGCTGCTGCCCCCAGCAGCTCATTCTCAGCGATGACAGTTGGGTCTTCTGGGTCAACCCACTCTGTTCCTAGAAAGAATGAGAAGTGAGAGATGTTCAACCTGCATGCACACTCTGGTTTCTGACTTGCCCAATCCCCTCTATCAGCTGATGAACCCTCCTCTCTAACCCCAGTCCTCAGTCCAACCCTCTGAGCAGGACCTTTCCTTACCTTTCATAGCCTCAGCTGCCTGGATAAGCTCAGTGACAGAGCTGGCCACATGCTTGGAGTAGCCTGCCAGCTGCTGCTTCAGCTCATGAGTTGGCTTCTGTAAGATCTGAAGGGAAGAGCAGATATAAGCATCTGGACAAGTACCTCAAAGGTCTTTTGGGGGTGTGGTCTCCAGGGAATGAGTGTGGGCAACCCTCAACTCCCCATCACATTTGTACACAACAAATGTTCTCTGTGATTCCTTTCTGAGTGACCCTAGCAGGTCTTACCCTGACCAAGGATGGGAAGAGCTTCCCCTTAAGTTTTCTGCATCCACATCTTATAGGACATCCTGCAGATACAAGACTCTCAGCATAAACCCTCCTGCACTCAGCAGATACCCCTTCCAGGATTTCTTCCCCCAACCCCTACAGTATTTCAAGCTCCAGAAGCATTTCCCCTGTGCTCTCCCTGTTTTGAAGATTTGTCTGAAAATACAAGCTGGGCAAAGAGGAGGATCCTGGAGCCACATCCTAGCCCAGGAAGTGTGGCCCAGCTGGGACAAGGTGGCCTATGAGGGTCATTCATCAGGGTGCAGAGACACACATGCACACACCACAGCACATGTGTGTGCACACACAACATTCATAAACACAAGCAGAGCTCACTGCTGGCCCTCACTGCACTGCACAGGTGGCAGCTGCCCATCAGCTAGAGCAGTGTGAGTATGCACACAGACACGCAGACCCTTAGATCACACACAGGTGGCACCCCAGCACTGGGCTGGGCACGCAGACAAGCCGTGAGCAAGGCTCATGCTGAGGTTAGATACCAGCAGGCACCACAATGTTGCCTTACTCACCGGCTGAAAAGGAGGAAGGGAGGGAAGGAGAAGAAAGAGAAGACAGCAGTGAATGGTTGGGACATGTGGTTGCTGAGGACACGGAGTACACGAAGGGCAGAGAAAGGTGGGTGCTTTCCAGTGAGGGGCAGCCAAGAGGAGAAGTGGGAATGAAAGATCAAAGGTCCTGGGTGAAGAGCTGTGCTGCCATCATTACCTCATACTTTAGCATTGTAGGACTGAAGGAACTGGTGCACTTGGATGCAGCTATCATGACTGGGGGAGTCACGCACATCCAAAGTGGCCACAGAGCTGCTCTCCTCCTCACCACCCTTTACACCACATTTCTCCCCACCCTGAACTGCTACTCTGCAGTTTTCAGACACTGCATCTCTCTGCTTTTGGAGGGAGAGACTATTGTTACCACACACCAAGTCTCTGTGGAGTTTCAAATTCCTTCCCCTCCCCAGTGAAATATGCAGGCTTTCCCACTCCTCTGCTTGGAGCTACGTTTTCCACCCTGAGTCAACCCTCTGTCTCAAACTCTAATGCCACTTTTCTTCACCCTCCAAGCAAGGCACGGGTTCCCAGAAGACCCAGCAATACAACAGAGGACCTTGCAACTGCTGGGGAGCAATGCCATTCCTCCTCCTGTTCTCCAGCATGTTTCCTGCTAGCAGTTTTCCAGGAACTTGCTGCGCTCTGATGAATGGGACTCATGAGCTTCATTTCTGCTTTTGCTAACCAGAACACTGTGGAGGCTGGTGGAGGGCTCATGGATTTACTCACATGAGGCCATGCCAGCCAAGTCACCAGACCAGTGCACAGCTCAGAATTAAGTGAGCTGATGGCACACAGCAATGCCTAGTGTGTCTTCACAGTGCACCCAGAATGAATGCTACATTACTAAGTCTACTGGCTTTGATGCTGTGTTTAAAACATCTAAATGGTCTCTGTCTGGAGATGAAGGCACCCTGAAGCCTAAGATGCACCTCCAGTGAACATTACACACAATGTACTAGTCTACAATAACCCAGAGACAATGCATGGCAGCTGGAGGATTGTTACATTCAAACATAACAGGACAGCATGTTCCTGCAAGCAGGTTGACTTTAGGTGCTGCCACACTAAGTCATTAGTCCAATCATCAGTTAACAACAGGTCAGTCAGAGAATTTCTCAGCACTGTGGCCTTGGCTGCCATGGCTTACATGCGGCTGAAACATCCTCCAGACATTTGATCTCAATGCAGAGCACCAGTACTAACTGCTCCCCTTGGAACTGTACTCCAGTAGTTGCCTCCTTTAAATAAAACCATGATTTGACTTCCCCTCTGGCTAGTTTTACTTCTAGCCATCAGTTCTGCCCACCTTCTCTTTAGGCAGGGTAGCCAGGACTGGCAGCATAAAGTACCTTTCCTTGCAGGTAACCAGAACCTGGGCCTATCTGACTCCTATCTGCTGAACCTGAACAGCAGACTCCCACCAAGCTCTTCTAACTAGCTTAGTGAAACCCTGCCAGAGCCAATTAGCTCTCAATCACTGCCCTGACCTTGGTTTGAAGATTCCCACAGCACAGCAGGTCCCTTTGGTTCCCATGACACTACCTCAGTTACCTTGCCAAGAATGCAAACCACTGGAAGGACATCACTGAATCCTTTCAGCTGCTCAATTTGTTTCTTGTAAACTATGTCTATCTTGTAGGGCAGCTAATTAAAGCAGCCAGATTAAGTTATTGGGAGGACTTGAGTAAGGGAAAGGCTGGATCAACAGGGTGCACCTGCCACTTGCAATCATCACCTGTGGCTGGTACTGCCCGTCTCCCACTATGCTGTCAGCCTAACAAGCTCTTTTCACACCACCTGAATTCCCTTACTCCACCACTTTTATTGGAAGCCACTTCAGGATTTTGCTCCCATGTTGTCAAGTTTCAAGGCTCCACCTGTTTACAGCCAGTCAATCACTATCTGTTGTTAAACAAATGTCTTTCCTCAGAGCCTGTTCATATCTCCAACATTTGCTCACACAACAAGGGCTCCACAATGTGCTGTGCCAACACAGGCAGATGAAGGGAACCATGTAAAGCTCTGTGGGTGGAAGTGTAAAGCCCAGACGATCTCATGGATTTGGAGAGTACCCTGGTATCCACAGGCAGAGGCTGCCCACCCTGGGAACTGGGGAGGGGGCACTCACCACCAGCACATGCTCCAGCAGCTCCAGATAGCCATCAGCACACTCCTTGCCAAAGCGCAGCGCCCGCTGCCGCACATCTCCGCTCACCTCTGGGTGGTAGGCAGCTTCCTGGAACCCGGAGACAGGGAAACTCAGATTCACACCCAGCACTATCCCAGCCAGAACATGCAGCCACACCACAAACCCATGCTCATGCTCAGACCCACATCCCCTGTCCATCCCACCTTGCAGGCACGCAGCATATCTGCGATGGCACGACGGCTCAGGTTGGCTGTGGCAATCACATCCTCCTGTCGACATGAGTTGCCAGCAGCCACAGCTTTGGCTGTAGCCATTGTTATGCCTTTTGTCATACGGATGAAGTCCTCTGGGGTGGAGACTTTGGCGGGTGGCACAGGGGAGGAGAAGACCTACAGGATGAGAGGCATCGGTGAGGCATGGGGCAGCCTGCAAACATAACGCCACCCACAGCACTAAACTCACTGCCAGCTCCTGGCGTATGTGCTCTATTGTGGCCTCCAGAGCTCGTGTCCCCTTTGTGGCCTCATCCTCAACAGCCTTCACTGTCTTCAGCAAGGAAGTGACATTTGTCACCATCACCTGTGAAAGAGAGAAGACAGCCAGGTGAATTCCCACATAGCTATGGGCTGCTGCTGGCATCTGTCCCTCCCACAAGGTTTGGTTTGAAACACACACACTACCATATCTAGTTCTTCCTCTGCGTGTTGTGACACAATTTTTTTGTGGGGCTTCCTTCCTCATCTTTGTCAGACTTTAACATCAAGTGGGATGGCTCAAACAATTGTAGGCAAATAGAAGATAACCCATGAACAGGGTAGTAGTAGGAATCCTGCACCAGGTAATGTTCCCTATGGGAACAGAATCTGCAGAGCCTAAGAACATGAGTTTTCCTCCCTCAATGACTCATTTAAGGAAAACATTGGCTGGTAATGAGTCTAAAAGGGAGAGAAAGATTTGAATGGTGCAGGGTGGCCACTAGTCCTCTGCAGCCAGAACGGGACACTGACAAAAGCTCTGCTGGAGACACTGAAAATCTGTGAAGCTGAGGAAGCAAAGGACTGATCACTTATCACCACCACCAAACTCCCTGCCGTCCAGGAAGCTGACACTGACTGAGAAGACAGCGAAAGAACAAAGGAGTTTCTCCAGAGATCTGCAGAGAAAAGAAGCAAGGCAAAGTGGAAGAGCCAGAGTCTGCACTCCTCAGAGTTGCTCTGATGTCTTAACTATCCCTTTTCCCTTCTTCTACTCCCTGACTAGTGCAACTAGTAACTTCAGTGATTTGTGCCTTTTGGGTTCAGAATCTTATAATTTCAGTGAACTTTAACTTTCATGTGGACTTATGGAGTAAGTTTCCTTAATTCAACCTGAGTCACTCCCTTTTCTTTTAAGATCAGGATCATGCTCTGACCGCTCATGCAGTTGTCCTCCTGCCTCCAGACAGGCAGAGAAGCTCCTCTGCTGTTTCCTGAGCATCTTCCTGCCCCATCCCCTCCCTTGCATCACACATGCATCTCAGACCTTGGCAGAGTTCTTCAGCTGGTAGACAGCAGGGTCATCTCCAGCTTTGCCAGCTGCTGCCTTGGTGGCACCAATCAAGTCCCCAAGTGCCTTGGCCACATCCTTCACTGCATTGATCAGGACTACCTGGGGAGAGCAAGACAGAACAACAGCTTGGCCAAAGCCACATTCAGGCTAGGGCTGGTGTAGCCCAGCAATAGGAAATGTGGTTACCCTAGAACACCCAGTACACAAGAATACAGCACAGTGCTGTTAGCACAAACCAAAGCCCAGCCAGCCCTTGCCACAAGAGAGTCCAGCTCTGCAACACCTCCAACCCTCAGTTCTTTCAAGCAAGCTATTGTTCAGTACGACTAGCCTCTGTTTACACCACAGTCACCTGAGTCTCCGGGTCTTCTGATCCCAGGCTGGCAGCACCCAGTTTAACCACCTCTGCCAGGCGGGTAATGGTGGACACAGAGGACTGGGCAGCCTGGGCCAACTTCTCCTGGCTGGCTGTGGCATTCTGCACCAGTACTTTGGTGTCTTCCACCAGTGCTTTGGCTGTCTTCAAGATGCCTTCCCTGGGAAGAAGAAGGGAGTCAAAGAGGACACAGACCTCTACACACACACACACACGTTCTTAAGGTCTAGAGAGACTCTGGACCTTGCCTTCTGCATGTACAAACCAGAGGGAAAACAGAGACACTGAGACCTGAACTTGCAGCTCTCCTTGAAACTGGTACACAGCTCCAAAACATGTGAGACCATGTGGGATGTTCTGACATCCCACCCCTGGCTGGTCAAATGCTGGGCAAGGTGCCTGTGTACCTGTGGTCAGCAAAGGTCTCAGAGTTCTCCCGGTTGAGGGTTCCTGCTGTGGCAAACATGATGGTGGTGTCGAGATCAGCAATGATGCCAGAGACAGCGCTGGCTGCTGTGATGCAGGCTTGTGTCCCACGGTTCCCAGCCTGCAGGGCTGCCAGCACATGAGACACCTGTAAGGTATGAACAGGGTGACTGGGGAGAGAGCAGGTCAGCAACCACCCCATCAAACACATCCTTCAATACCTCCCTGAATTGAGCTGCTTCACATCAGGATGGAGAAATCATGTGAACAGCCCTTCTTAGCTTACGTTTATTTATTTTTACCCTGTACTTATTGTGCTTGGTACTCCAGAATATACTGGGGAACAAATTCCAGGATGGAAAACAACCTTGGAAACAAAGGATCTTCAGGAAGTTGTGAGCGTGCAGGCACATGCTGGGCACTATGGACAAGTGTTTTGTACTGTTGCTTACCAGCATTGCTGCTCTATCATTGCCCTTTCAGCTGGCTTTTTTGCCATGCTTTCATCTGTTATTCAGAAATATGTTGTTTAGGTTGACCGATGGACAACATACTCTCATTACATGAGCAAAAGACTGAAGATCCAGCACCCAACATGCAGTCTGGGCTGGAGAGGCAACAAATGCTACGCCAACCACTACAACAGCTGATTTGAATAGTCCTGGGCTGCAGCTGGTGTATAGATTAGTCTCCCCCGGCAGATCACCAACACACTGGTTGGACATCGTGCTCACCCATCACAGTATCAGTTGTTGTTACAGTGCCTACAGAGGGGAATCCATCTTCCATCTCACCAGTGGGGCATAGCAAGTGTAGCTGAGAAAGCCAGCAGAGCCCAACAGGACAGAGGAGAACCTAGTGTTGTGGCTTCAAGGGTACATAGCTAAACCCAGCATCTCTTACCCCTCACCACATTGTTGTCCCTTTCTC
Organism: Upupa epops; assembly: GCA_013397515.1. Classification (NCBI taxonomy): domain Eukaryota; kingdom Metazoa; phylum Chordata; class Aves; order Bucerotiformes; family Upupidae; genus Upupa; species Upupa epops. The sequence goes on along the minus strand of VZRI01012580.1, from coordinate 32,528 downwards.
CCAACTATGTACCTTCTCAGAAACCTTGCGTGCACTCTCTATCAGCTCCTTCTTGGTGTAGGCATCACTGGGGCTGCACTGCAAGGCTCCAGCTTTGGTAACCAGGGCTGCACAGCCATGACCCAGCTCCTGCACCCGGCGCTTGATGTGCGAGCCAATCTGGAACAAAACATGTATTTTAGAGGGCACAGGAACTAAGTCCTGCACCCATGATACCTGTTGGGAAACATAAGCCACCCCCACCCAGCTAATCTCTCAGTGCTCCTACTCAAGATGAGGGAGAAAAGCAAACGTGGCTTTGCTCCACATTTCCACACCATACTGCATGCTAGGTATGAATGCTGCTAGCCCCCAGCTTGAGCATCAGGTTTGAGTGCACTTGTTCTCTACTCTCACACTCGAGGAGACCTGCCCTGCCCCACAGCATGCTCCAGTGCTGCCCCAACGCTCACACCTCCTCATTCTCAGCGGTGAGAGCAGCCAGCTTGGCTTCCTGTGCCAGCTGTCCATAGTCATTGGTGAGCTGGTTGGCCAGTGTGCCCAGCTCGTCTGGGTTGGTGGTGGACTTCGTGACCTATCAAAGGAAGAAGAGCAAGAGTTGGAGGGGCCCTGCATTGGGATGGGCAAGCAAGGAGGGCAGCTGTCCTGCCTGGATGACAGGCAGCACTCTTAGAGCACAGGCTTGCTTGCACTCACCATTTCTTGCACAGTCACTGCAATGGCTTTGGCTGTCTTCACCATTGTGGTCTGGTAGTCCACAAACGTCCCCTCTGGCTCACCCATCGGTCCCTCATCCAGCTGCAAGAGACCATACCATCAAGATACTCTGGCTCTAGCTCTGGCCCAAAGACCTTGTAGGTTTTGACCCTGACTCTTCCTCTTCTCCATCCCCATCCCTGGCAAGGTCCACTCCACAGTCCTCTCACCTGATTAATGGCCTGGGTGATGGAGTCCACCATGCCTCCCACAACACCTGCAGCACTGGCTGCTTCATTCAGGGTGGTGGTCAGGTCCTCCACTGCTTCCTTCATCATCTGCACAGCCTCCTCCAGAGCCTCCTGGGTGTGGGCAGCTTGCTGCAAAGACAAAGCAGAGTGAGGGAAGGCAAGTAGCAGCTTCCCTCCCAGTAGGGATGTTGCACACTGATCAGAGTACACCACATAGTACCCACATGTCAAGAGGAGCACATCACCAACATGTGCATCTGCTCACCTTGGGGTTTCCCCCAGCCTCTTTGGCTGTGTACAGCATCTGCAGGGCAGACTCAGCCAGTGTTTTGGTCTGATCAAGGAGGTTCATCTGCTGCTGGTGGTTGGGTGTTTTTGAGGCAGCGCCGATAGCTGCCATAATGAGTGGCTCAAAGTACTGAGCCATCTGGGACACCTAGGGAAGAGTAGCATTAGTACCAGCAGCTTCTAGCCCTGGCTGTCTCATGCTCCTCCTGCTGTGAGCCCCTCCAAGTCTGCCAGTACCTTGTCAGCCACTCCCAACCTCATATTACCTTGTGTCCCAGCTGTGAGGCTTCAGCCCGTGCTGCACTGGCCACAGGCTCAATCAGGTTGCTGATCTCCTGGACAGCTGTGATCATCTGGTTGTGCAAAGCCTATTGCAAAAAGAGTGTATCATGTGAGGCTGCAGCAGAGTTGGAGTCAACCCATGCAGCTGGGGGCTCAGGGCAAGGATGCCAAACCCCATCAAGCTTGCTGAAGGGTCCCTGGCCCACCTCCTGGGAGATGTCTTCTCGGGGAGCCAGCTGTTGGCTGATGGCAGCAAGAGAAGCCTGGTCTACTTCCCGCATGCATCTGTTCAGGACCTCGATGGCCTCGTCACACTCCCGTTGTCCTGGAGCTTTGTCCCTGTGTGACAGAAGCATCATTCCAGTGCTGACAGCTGCTATGCTGCCCCTTTGTCTCCCAGCCTTGGCTAGTTCTGTTGAGCGGCATGACCCCTCCCCTGGGCACTGGGCATCCCAAAGCATCATAGAGGCTGGGAATGATGGCATCGTTCCCACCACCTTATGCTAGGGCTGGAGGATCAGCTCCAGCACAGGACAAGAGGAGTGGCATCTTCTGTCCCATTCCTGGCATCCCCACTGCCAGCAGTGGCCAAACCGATGATAAGCTAGAACACCCTCATGAATGCTTGCTAAGAGCACCGGTATCAGTCAGTAGGGGCACGGCCATGGCCAAGATAATAGCCTCACCTCATGTTGGTGATCAGCTTCTTGATGGAGTCTGAGACAGTGCGAGAATGGCCAGCCAGCACCGACCATTGTGGTGGGTCCTTGGGGTTGACAGCCAGAGAGCGAGCAGTTTGGATGAGGCCAGCAGAGCTCTCCAGCATAGTCTTGGCTGAAGAGATTATGGGCTCCATGGCTCTGCGCCCCTGCACAGGGAGACGATGGGATGGTGAGGCAAAGGACTGTGCATGATAAATTAATCCCACTCTTACAACACCTACCACTTTCCCAACACACTCCTGCAAGGCATCAGCCCTGCACTGCGGCCCCATCCCAAGCTTGGGGAAAATACAGGTGGAGCTCCTCTCCACCCTACAGCAGCCCCTGTCACAATCAGGCCACATCCTCCCTGTCCCTGCTGCACCTCACCTCCAGGCTTATCTGGGCGGGAACAGTGGCAAACTCTGGGTTGGAGGCAAAGGCTGTCAAGTTATCCACGGCCTCTATGAGAGGGGCAGTGGCAGCACGACACCGCTCCCTGTTCTCCTCACTGAACTCACCATCCAGAGCCTAGCATGGAGAGATCAGAGCAGTTACCCAACACCCACCATACTCCAAATCCTATTCCCACCACAATGGCCCAGCAGCACACAGCACCTTGATAGTCTTCACCAGATTGGCTGTGCTGTTGGCCACCTCCTTGGCTGACTGGACAAACTGGCGCTTGGCCACAGGGTTGGCAGTGCGGGAGGAGGCCAGGCGGCATGTGTTGCACAGGGCTGAGGTGTGTTTCGCTACAATGGTGGCTGCTGAGAGAACCTGTGAGGAAGAGCTGGGTAAGGCAGGCGCCACAATGACTTCCCATCCCCACAGTTAACCCTTCCTGACAGCTGCATACAGGACACCAGTGACCACAGGAGCCCCTCTTGGTACCCAGGAAGGATCACCAAGGTTCTGCATGCCCATACAACCCCCAATCTGAACTGTCACCATTGCACCAAATGTGCTGGTTCCCAGTGCACCTGATGTGGCACTTGGCATAGTCTGGATGATCTCCTGACAACTAGCTTCACAGAATCACAGAATTATTTAGGCTGGAAAAGACCTCTGAGATCATCAAGCCCAGCCTATGATCTAACATCACCATGTAAGTTAGACCATGGCACTAAGTACCACATCCAGTCTTTTCTTAAACATCTCCAGGGACAGCAACCATTCAGAACCCGTTTTGTGCAAGAAAATGTCTGTAATGGTGTCCCATCTCATACTGACCTGGGACTGGGTGCAGGCAGGATCTACCAGGTTCTGGCAAGCCATCTGAATGGCTTGGTTAGCTCTGGCAAACTGAGTGGGGTCTACCAAGCCCTGCTGTCCAGCCTGGCTGTTGGGGTCCGAGACTCCCACAAGGTAGGCAGCCTGGGAGCACAAGAAAGGCAGTGAGAGACAGCTGCATGTGGCAGGGATGCTCAGAGTGGGTATGGGCTGAGGCAGACAGCACCATCCCACAAGGTCAGGCTTGGAGGGTCAGGGAACAAGTACATATGGCAACTATGTGCTGGGGTAATGCTCAAGGCCTCGACCCAACGCTTCTCACCTGGGCAGCTGCCTCAGTCAGCCCACAGAGGGCTTTGGAGGCGGCACTGATGGACTCACCAAACTCAGGCAGTTTGCTGTTCTTGGCATTCTGTGAGATGCCAGCCATGGACTCACCCAGCACCTGCAGAGCACACCACACAATGGTTAAGAAGATTGCTTCTCACTCACAAAGTGCTCCCAGGCTCAGAGCTCACTGTGCTCCAACACCTGGAGCGAGGCTGCCTTTTCCTTCACCTTCATATCCTTCACAAACCCTTCTCGTTTTCTCTAAACCTTTGCTTCCAGCTCAGGACTCACCTTGGAGTTATCCATGACGCTGTCAAGGCAGTTGAAGTAGGACATGTCATTGACTGTTTGGGTGGGGTTCTCCAATAGTTCTTTCACTGTCTGCAGGGACACAGGTGTCACATCCACAGGAAGGGTCCATGCCCTCCACTTGGATCTCTTCTACTTTGCTCCCACCTGCCCCTTGCAGTGAGGCACACCTCCCTCCCCACCATCTCAGCCCTTCTACTGCCTTATCAGGATGTGACTTCTCACCTCCAGCTCCCGCAGGGCATTGTCACATTCCTTCTGTCCTGGAGCTTGCTGGGTGCACATGGTGATCAGCTGGTTAATGCTGTCAGTCACAGCCCTGTGGGGGACAAGGGAGAAAGACCCACAGATCAATGCCAGCTCCACCACCATACTCCAGTGCTACAGCAAACAGCTCACAGAAAGTGGTTACTCTTACCGTGCTGCTGCCGCCAGTTGATTCTTAAGGTTGGGGGCTGTGGGATCCGCAGAGAGTGCCTTTGCAGCCAGCAGTAGCTTGCTGGATGACATGGAGATGCTCTTCAAGTTTGACACCACCTGAGCTTGGTCTTCCTTATTCTGCAAGGAACGAAGTTACACACAGTAAGTTTCCAAACTCCCACCCCAGGTCTTCTCCAGCAGTTTTCAGGCCAAGCCATTTCCCGTCATCTGACTTGTCTGCCAACAACAAGGCACAGCAGCAACACTTGCTGAACTAACCCAAGCCACCCTCTCCCTGCTGGTGTGGTTTTCCAGACCCTACCTCACTGGCTGTGGTGGTCACAGCCATCCTCACCACCCTACCTGTGGTCAGCCAGCTTCCAAACCCAAGGCCTGGTCAGCCAGGCATTCCACACCTCCCACTGTATTTAGAATCCCCCATCAGGCATCCACTCTCACCGGGGACTGACTGGCCATCTCCACTCCTGCCTGTAGGAACTCATTGAAATCCTGCCCAAATTTGCCAGAGGACTTGGCCAGGTCTTCAGGGGTGCCACGTGATGCCTGCACCAACTCATTGGCAGATTGGTTGAGCCCTGCAGCTGCCTGGTTCAGCTGGCTCTGTGCCTCCTGGAAGCTCTTGGTGCTGGGAGGGAACTGGAGGCAGACAGAGAAATTAGGAGTGGCAATGAGAAAGATGAAGATGGAGGATGCAAGTATGCATATTCTTGGGGATATGCTGCATGGGAAGCCAGTGTGGACAGACTGGCTTGTATCCCATCCCTACAAGGCTTTCCATTTCCCCAGCTCACCGAATCTGCAAGAAGTTTCTTGCTGGCCTCTCCAACCATGCGGATGGCAGCATCCACGTCCCGCTGCCCAGGCAAGCAGTTGACACAGCGGCTCAGGGCCTGTGACACTGCCTTGGCCACCTGCAGAGCAGCAAAAGGCAGTTATCATCACCAGCCAGCTACACACCCTTCCCACAGGCTGGCTGGAATCATTGGGATGCCTACTTCCCCTACCTGGGCCAGGCGCTGCTGGCTCTCTGGGTCACCAGGCTTGGCCACTGCTTTCCGCGCCTCCTCAATGAGGTTGTTGGCTTTATCCATGACATCACTGGCACACTCCAGCATGGCACTCTGTGCCTGTGGGTCAGGAGTACTGGCTGCCACACCACGGGCTGCCTGGCTGAGTGCGCGTAGCGCCTGGGCCACCTCTCGGGCAGCAATCCCTGCAGGGATGGACAAGTCAGTAGCTGTTACCATGCCTCTCTCCCCTAGCCCCAGCACAGATGCCAGTACCTGTGTAGTTCTCATTGCCCTGGGCCACCTCTCCCAAGAGGTGAGCAATAGCAGAGCTGACAGCTTTTGTGCTGTTCCCCAGGTCCTGGGCACACTTCTCCATCTGCAGGGAGAAAAGCGGAGATCTGTTGATGGGCTGTACCTCTGGATTCCACTTCTGTAGCTCTCCAACTCCAGCTCAAACACCTTACCATCCCATGCTGCCCTTCCCCATGCTCTCACCGTCTCTCCTGGAAGAGGTTTGAGCTTGCCATCACGGGCAGCTGCCTTGGCTTCCTGCAAGTCCCTCTCCAGGCTCTGTACCAGACCCAGCGCAGAGTCTATCTCCAGGGGCCCGCAGGCCTCCTGAGCCTGTGATAGGGGAGAAAGGAAAATAGGTGAGGAGACCATGGGCCCACCCTGCTGTGATAGAGACCATGACCTGCAACCAGGCTGTCCCCACTGACTCCCACCCTGGTCTGCACGACTGAGGTTCTGCTGTGGAATAAGACTCAGTTTCTCACCTTCTGAGCAGCTGTTCGGAGTTCAGCAAGAGCTGCAGCCAAGTTCTTGGCACACTGGCTGAGCTGCATCGCAGACGCTTGGTCTGTGATGGTGGGAACAGTAGCCTTGGCTGCAGCTACCATCTTCCCACCAGGCTGCCAAAAGAGAAAGCCATTAGAAGGGGACAAACACACAGCATCTCTTCACTGCATGTGGCTAACAACAGAGCTGTCATGAGAGGGAAGCTAGGAGCAGCATGAATACCTGCAGGAAGTTCTGGCTGGCAGCAATGAGAGCCAGTTGGGCGCTGGGACTGTCTGGCTGGGACTGACTTCCTCGTACGCCCTGCACCAGCATCGGGATCTGCTCTGCGACCACCTGCCAGAAAGGATAGTGGCTGGAGAGGCTTGTCTGGGAGGAGACAGATCTATTCCAGAACTGAAAGTCTGGCTTCTAGGGTGCCACATGAGGGCCCCAAGGTTCTCCCTGCCCACTGCAGCTGAGCATGGAACTCCAGTGCAGGTGGATGGGAGAAGAGACAGGGAGAGGCAGTGTGGAAGATGTCAGGATGAGGACCTTACCTTGCAGCTCTGCACTAGCTGTTGCTGTGCTGCAGGGTTCTTGTTGGAGAGGGCAGCATGCTGTGCGGCGGCGATGGTCTGGGTGGCAGAGGCAGCAGCTTGCTTGGCTGCATGCTGGCAAAGGGAGTCAGGAGTTAGTACTGGCAACAGGGAAGTCTACCCCAAGCAGCGGGGTACCCTCAGTGCCCAGCTTCTAAAGGAGCAAAGTTGTGAGATCTCTGCAGGATATAGCATGGACACTGTACATGAAAAGGACTTTATCCCCCTAGAGAGCAGAGGGATGTGGGGTCTCCTGGCCAGGTTCTACTTGCTGACTGTATCTGCTTGCCCTCATTTCCAGGCATCTCACCTCCAGCTTGTGCACGAGCTTCTTCTTGATGGCGTTCTGGGCTGCGGCGTTGGTTGCCATTCGGAGCCCCTCTGCTGCCTCACGCAGCCGCTGTTGCTGTTCCTCACTGTCTGGGTGGGCTGCAGCTCCCTGAAAAAGGAGGAAACCCATCAGAACTTGCAGGTGCCACTGGATCCCGTATCTTCTTCACACAGCAGCTGTGCTTTGTCCTGGAGACTGGGGAGCATTACCAGACAGCATGGCTGCCTGTGGTGCTGGAGAGATGGTCAAAGCCTCTTTGAAAACATCCAGCAACAGGAGAGCAAACAGCTCATCCACTGCCACTCACAGTGCCAGGATAAGGCACAGTCCATTGCCCAGGTCCTCAGCTCAGCACAGGGCCTTGCTTTGGGAACTGCGTTCCTAGGCAAGACTGCTCCCCTCCTCAGCAGCATCAAGCTAACAGCATTAGCTGGGGTTGGGGTTCACCTTCCCTCATGCCACTGACCTTTGCAGCCTCCACCATCTTGGCAGTGGCATCAGCTAGGATCTTGGCTGCACTCAGCAGTTTGCGTGAGTTCTCCAAGTCTGTCTCTCCCTCTGCATCGGCTTTGATGGCATTGACAAGGTCAGAAGTGGCCTGGGCCAGAATACGAGCCTGACGCACCATTTCCCCTGGGGCAGAAAGGGGAAGTGGCATGTTAGCCAGACCCCTGGACTACTTGCCACCTCCCCATCCATCAAGTTCTACCCTGGTTGCCATCAGCTTTTCTCACCAGCATCACCCATTGAGCTAAATATGTTCTCGGTGACATTGAGGATGGTGTCAGTGGCCTGGTCGTAACGCCCGATGGGCTGTCCACCCAAAGCGTGCTGCTTGATGTGCTGCAGCAGGTCGTTTAGGGCCTGGGTCACTGCTGTGGCTGCCACTCCCACCTGCTTCAGGAGCTGGTCATCACTGGTGGCTGCTTTAGAGGCCTCCACACAGCCCTCTGCTGACTTGGCTACCAACTTGCCAGCCTCAACCAGCTGCTCCTGGCAGACTGGGGAGCTGATTGTGGGAGCCACTACCTGGAGGGGAGAAGAAAGACTGGGCATGAGTGAGGTAGGCACCTTGCAGGGGCCATGGAGGGACAGCTGCCCCAGCTTCTGCTCCTCCAAAGAGGATATTCATTGCTTAGGCATAGTGGCAGGTACTCCAGCCTGAGGCAGCCCACCCTTCTGGCACAGAGACCTCCAATGTTTCACTCAAGGACGTGTGGTCCTGGCACTACCACCTCACTGTGGTTGCCACCAGCCAGGTGGTACTTACAACCATGCCAAGGCAAGAGTTTACTTTGCTACTTACCTTTGTGCAGGCCACCAGCTGGGAGGTGGAGAGAGCACACTGGGTGGCAGCAGCTATCACCTGTGTTTGCAGCGCTGAGTCCTCTGTTTTCTGAGCCACGTTCTTGGCTTTGAGCACCAGTGCAGCAGCAGCACTGGCTACTGCCTTTGCGAGCTGCATGAGCATATCCTAGGGGAGGATGTAGAGGGTCAGCACAGGAGCCACAGCAGAGGGGGCACTGGCAGCTCTCCACAGGGCCCTCATTAGATATTCAGCAGGGAAATGTGAGCGTTTGGGGTCTTTCATCCACTCTGTCCCAGCACCAGCAGTCCTGAACACTGGGACAGGCTGGCAACACTATGACCCTATTTCTGGTGGGTTCCACAGCTGGCAACACAGCTGTAATCTGGTCTTGAGCTACAGCCTGCAGGACAGCACCACTACAAACACTGCACAGAGAGGCTCAGGCAATGCTCAGCACCATCCCAACACACACAACCTGCTTACTGCCCCTCCCCAAGCAACAACCCATGTTCAGTCCTTGACTGTACCACAGCGACAACCTGATGCAAGGTGCCACTGGCAGTGCCTTTGCACGGGGTGCAGAGCCAAATGGCAAAGGAAACTACAAGCTGTAGTGCTCCAGCTGAACAGTTGTCAGAAGCTGGCTGTGGCACAGCCACACCAGAAGCAGCTGTTCGCCCAGAGGTTCACCACACCTACAGGATGCTGTGCACACTGGTCGCCTGTATTGCAGCTCTACAGGAGAGGTGTGACACAGCAAACTGACAGTTCCAACTGAAGCACCAGCACTAGAGAGCAAATGCCACATTGGAACACAGTGCAGTATTCTCTGCCTGCAGTCTTCCTGCCATGTGGTGCTCACAGCCAGCACCAGGTGACAGCTACACCTTCCTCCACCAAGCCAGAAGTGTCACAGCACTGCCTTGCCTCCTGCAAGCCAAGGCCACTTTTGCTGCCATCCACTTTTCCAGGCAGGAGAGACCAGAGAGTTCATGCACCCAACTCCAGAATCCCCAGACTGCTGCATCTGAGCCCAAGGAGGGAAGCAGATACACTCGGGTCTAACAGCTGCAAGTCAGAGCATCCTGATGCACATGTGCAAATTGTTTTCTACATCCTAAATCTACCCCTTGGGACTGCTCTGTCCTGCCACTGCTCCCTGGCTGAGCATGGCTTCTTGCCCTGGTGCTAGCTTTTCTGCTCCTTTTGGCTATCTGCCCAGGCTTTTCTGCTTGTGCTGAGGGTGTGTGGCCATGACAAACAGAAGCAGGTTCTTTCTGAAGTCTCCTTTGGTTAACACCACAGCTTGATCCTCCTCTACCCGCATGATATGCTGCTCTCTCCCTCGTGATCGTAGAAGCAGTGGTGGGAAAGCAAGCTGTATGGGAATCAGCTTAGCCAAAATAAATCACTCCACAGGTAACCAGTCACCTTGGATATCTATCTGATAGGGACTGGCAGGCAGCTCACACAGGCACGAGCTGAAGTAGCTGCAAAGTTGGACTCCCAATGCAGAGCATGGTGAAGAAGCGACCCGAGTGCATGGACTTCTGAGAGCTTACCACCAGAAAAGAGAATTTTGACAAGAGCCCTTCACCACAGAGTTCAGATGATAGTCCCCAGAGGAGTACCCCTCACTATGGAGAAGGTAAAGACCACCAAATCATGCCTACAGCCCCTTTTACCGTCTTTGGGTCAGAGGCAGTCAGGATCCAAGTATGCCGGTTTTCCGGGATCTACATGGGAATCCACAAGATAAAAGGTGTAATATCACAGCAGCTCTATGGACTGAAACGGGCAATGGCCTGCACCCTCCCTCTGTAAACTCACTGCTGGGCACCAGTGCAGAGGTCTCCTGCCAGGTATTGTGCAAATATTGATGATTTTAGAGAATGGGTGTCCCTGGTTGCCACTGGATGTACTCACCTGGAAACGGGGGTCAGTGTCACTCTCCCCGATTTGCTGCAGCAACTCCCCACTGGTCTGACCCACAAGGCCAGCAGCCTGCAGGAGATTCTGGCGAGGCTGCAAGGAATGAAGTAAAATCAATACTGGGCTCAATAAACAAGCCCTAAAACCTCACCCAATGGTTCTCCTTGGATTCCCCCCTCCTCTTGGCCCCACAGCACTTCCTGTTCCTTACCTCAGCACTGGCAGGCTGTGCCGTTTTCAGCAGGTCTGAGACAGCACTTGCCAGGTTCTTGGCTGCCTGCAGAAGCTGCCGTCCATTCCCTCCCTCATCCTCCATCAGTGCAGCCAGCAGCTTCACACCCTTGGACATCTCCGTTAGGTTGGAAGAGATGGTGGTCACAGCACAGCCCACAGCGGTGTAGTCCGTATCTGCTGGATCCCCTGCACAGGGAGGAGATAAATTATGATAGGATGCACTTCAACAGATAGTCCAAGAACATTCTAACACCTGTCACAAGTATGATTCTCCTTCCTAGTAGCTGGGGGAAGACAGTCTGGTCCCTATGTTTGAAAAGTTGTTGCATCAGCTGAATTTGAGCAGGAGAGACTGGGCAAAGAGAACTGCACCCAATCATGCCTAGAGGGCCATGGCAGGCCCTATGGCAGGGACCAAACAAAATGCTCCTGGTCCACTGGATGACTGGGAGGAGGCACTGGGCTGGGCACAGGCAGGGCAAGCTGCAAGGGCATGCCTGGCTCTACAGACACATTAGCAGCAGCCAGGGCTGATTTAGCTCTACCTGTGGCAGACTGGCTCCTCCAGTCCCTGATAGAGGGCAGGAGCTATGATCTGGAGACCAGGCCTTCTCCAAAGATCACATATCACTCTTTTCCTACTCTCCATGTACCTGCAGTGAGGTTGACCACTGAGGCTGTGCCAGCAGTGATAGCATCCACTTGAGAGTGGATCTCGTGCTTTGACTCATCCATCTTGTTTTTACGCCATGCTTTGGATGCCTGAAATAGGGAGAACTGGGTAAGGAGGTGATGGTGGAGGTGGTGGGTAGCTGCATCCACATTCACAGAGATGCAAGGATGAGACAAGGAAGAGAGATGGAAGAGGTATAACCATACAAAACTCCCCACCCCATCCTGCCCAAGCAACACAACAAAGTGTCCCCTCCACTCCTATCCCCAGAGTGGGATACAACCCCATCTCTTTGTAGACAGCAGATCTTCCCAGGAGCTGCTGACACATCTCCTGGAAATGCATCCAGCCTAACCCAGAGCAGCCAACAACCTCCACCAAAGTCATCCCCAGTACCCTGCCTTCACATGGCACTCACAGCATCATGCCCAAGAGGTGGCAAGGTCTCAAAGTCATCCAGTGTGGCCTGGGCTGCGTGCACAGCTTGCATGCTGGAATTGATGGTGCCAGTCAGGGCTTGCTGGGCTGAAGTCTGTGACACAGAGACAGGTTGAAGTATACTGGGGCCTGAAATCTAAGCTTAAATACTCGAGTCATACACCCCCTTCATCATGGTTTAATATGCTGCTAATGACAGTACTCTAGGAAGGCAAACTCTGCACAGTAGACTGCATCTAGAAAAAAAGAGGGTCTCTTCCCTCTGCACCTCCCACTGGAAAACACCTCATCTCACCAAGGGTACAAGTGAGTCCCAGCTAACTAGCTCTAAGAAAGCGAAGAGCAGATGTGCTGGGACCTTAAAATGCTTTTATGGCAAGCTCCACAGCAGCCTGGGTGAAGCCAAAAAAATCCAGCCTACTCACAACCTTTTCCAAGCACTTCTCTAGCTCCAGATGATATTAAAGGCACCCAAACCAGACACAGGGATCTGCTGCAAATTACCACACTCATGGGACCAGACAAGAGCTCATGGCAACCCAGCCTGAAGAAGTGACTGAAGCCAACAAACAGGGGAAAACACCAGGGAATAGCCCATGTTTGCAGAGTGCATAAAAGAAGTTGTCAGCTCAGCCAGGCCAGTAGGCACACGGGGTCAGTGGCACAGAGCCTCTCCTCTTTGTGTCAGGCCAATGCCTGGCCATGGACCCCAAACACATAGATCTGCACGAGTTTGATGTGCATCTTCTGGAACTTATGCCCTAGGGCAGGCACAGGGAGAGCTTACCAGGGGAGGCATGTGCCCTCGGTGCATCTGGCCACTGGTGATTTGCAATTGAGGCTGTGGCATTGTGCCCACCTGGAAGTTTTCTGGCCCTCCAGCACCTGTCCGCATGATGGCAGGCAGGGCCACTGAGCCCAGCTCTGCTTTGCCTACATGGTTAAACTGCTGCTGCAATACAGTTGACCTGAAACAAATGGAAATACCAGGTCAATGGATGCTGATAGCAGAGCACCACACTGTAGGACTGCTTTTCCTGTGGCCTGGGTGGAACTTGGTCTTCATTCAACTTCTGAAGAACAAGCCTTAAGAAGAGCAGCTGAGGGAGCTGGGGATGGTTAGTCTGAAGGAGGCTGAGGGAAGACCTTATTGCTGTCTACAATTACCTGAAAGGAGATTGTAAAGAGGTAGAAGTTGGTCTCTTCTCACAAGAAACAAGTGCTAGGACAAGAGGAAATGGCCTCAAGTTGTGCTAGGAAAGTATAGGTTAGACATTAGGAAAAACCTGCTCACCGAAAGGGCCATCAGGCCTTGGAACAGTCTGCCCAGGGAAGGGATCAAATCACCATCCCTGGATGTGTTTGAAAGTCACAGAGGTCTGGAGCTTAGGAACATGGTTTAGTGTAGGACTTGGTTACAGTTGGGCTGGACTCAAAGGTCTTCTCCAACCTAAACAATTCTGTGATTCTCTGCTTCACAGCTAACTAGCTCCTGGAGGACTTACTTCTTTGGTGAGACAGTGTCTTCCAGCATGGTGGACTCCTCATCCCCCTCTAGTCCAAAGTGGTCTTTGCTCTTTTTCTGCAAAGGGAAAAAGTGTTATACAACACATACCTTCCAGTCTTTTCCTCTTCCAGCAAATAAGACACTGTACTGGGTCCATAGGGTCCTCATCTCCAGCTCTGCCAGCACCACTGTGTGCCAATGTCTGTCTGGAGACAGCTGGAAGGCCATTTTGCATCCCTCTCTGGAGACGAGCTGGTTGTCAGTGCTCTTACAAGCACAGTCTCACCTTTTTGAGGATAATGTCAATGTAGCCAGCAATCAGCTGGGCAATCTGCTCTCCCTCTGTCGTCTGCACTGAGTAGTAGCCATCTTGGTAATCTCCAAAATCCTGCAATGGCAAGGCACAGGGTAGCACTGGAGCAGGACACTGGAGCAGGATCCTAAGCCCCTCTGGTACGCATTAAGCGCCCAAGCACCAGCCTCCAAAACAAAAGTCAGGAGACACACCAGAGGAGGGCAAGCCTGTCTCAGCACAGGGCACTGCCCAACAATGGGGTCTGGTGTGAGAGCAGACACTGGAACACTGCCAGGGAGAGGTTGGAGTACCAGGGCTGACTCCTACCAGGGTGAAGCTCTTGGGAGAGGCTGCCCAACGCTTGATGTTAGTCAGGCTCCACTCCTGAATCACTTCCTTGGTCTTCTCATCCACACGCATCACACATTCCTTGGTGATCCCCAGCAGCCGTGGCACCAGCTTGTTTTTCCCTTTCATCTTCTCCTGCACACCGTAACAGAAAGGTTGCAGGCTGCCTCTGGGATGGATCTTCCCAGGCAGAGACTGTTAAAGCCTCCCATGGCTACCCAATACTCCCAGTATCACAGTTTCAGGCAATGACAGCTACGGCACAGGACTTGAAAATGAGAAAAGCCATGACTTCCTGTGTGGGAAGGTGGGTTAGGCACAGGTAAAGGCAAGAATAAGGAGAGGCAGGCAGTGGAGATGCAGGAAAATAAGAGCAATGAGAGTTAACAACTGGAGACATGACAGATAAAGGGATGCTGGAAGAGAGGAATTATGGTTGATGAGAGGTGGGGATGGGGGGCTGCTGCTCTACCTTGACCAAGAAGAAGGAGACACCATAGGTCTTGAGGGAACGAGCAAGTTTCACATAGCGAACTTTAGCTTCAATTTCACTCATGTTCGCACAGTTCTTATGGGCCTGTAAGAGCAAAGACAAAATACCACACTGTCCTTTTGTTCCCCTGGCTGTGCCACCAACACCGTGTCAAAGCCTTTCCACTTTTCCCACCCGATGCCATCCCCTGCCTCTGCTGCAAGCATGCCTCTGAGGTCTGGGACCTCAGGAGCTGCCTTGTCTGCCCACAGTTTCCTGCTCCTGTTTCTCATCTGCCAATCTGCTATGTGTTGCCTTCAGAGACAAGAGCAGCCTCAACCTATAGCAAGGAGGAACAAGGAACCCAAATCTCAACATCCCCTTGCACATACCATGAAGATCTTGCGCTCCCCCTTCTGCTTGATGTACTCCTTAGGCAGGAAATCCTTGAGTCTGCCAAAAGACAGCCAAGACAGCTGTTAGCAGCAGGGCCCAAAGCCAGCATTTGTCTTCAACTACTAATGAGCCCAATCCAGAGCCTTAGAGAAACCCCTGTCAGGGCACAGGCTCTGCGGTTTTGTGAGCAGTCAGGATATGGGAGAGGTTGCTGCAGTAATGAAAGTGAAGTAATGAAAGCTGCCCTGCTGAGAGCTGGGTAGAGATGCAGCCCTTCGTGCAGTATCAAGGAATGCCACAGGGTGGGTTGATGCCCTCCCCATCAGAGATGGGTGACAAGCCTGTCCCTGGGAGTGCCAGAGGAAGCAGGATGGACCTCCATGCCTTAGCACTGCACTGGAGCAAGGAGAGAGGTCACTTCAGAGACATGTGCATCCCAAAGCCCAGTGTGTTAAGTTCCTTGAACCACCTGCGGCTCCTCAGGACACTCACTCCAGAAAGCCAGGCTTGTGCTTCTGTTCATTGTGTGGTCCAAACTGAATCTGGCACTGGTAGCCAGCAAACTCACAAGCTTTGTCAAATGAGACAGGGTGAGAACCATTCAGGATATCGTCACGAGCCTATATGGGAAGAGAAAACACAACAGGCAGCCACACAGCCCTGCCATTGCTTCCCTTCACATCAACCAGAACCTGTTCTCCAGACTTAAAAAAGTGGCCTTAAAAAAAAAGATCTAGGAACAGGCTGTCTCCAAGAACCATCACCAAGCCTGGGAGAGGAACAGCAGGAGGACTGGCTCCTACAAGACAGAGGAGACACAGAATCCCCTGAAGAGCTCTGGTATACACAGAGGCTGGGATTTCCAGCATTGGCTCTTATCCAGGAGATAGCTGGGCATCCTGAGAAGTTCCCCATGGTTGGCTCTGGCCAAACCTTTCAGTCACCAGCCCTGGCAGGGAACTAGCAAAAGGCAGTGGAGTGAGGCACCAGGAACTTTACCTGCACATACAGCAGATTGAGCTGCACAGGATCTCGTGAGTCCACGTTCTGGTCAGAGTAGAAGAACTTGCGCCGCAGCAGCAGCGTTTCATTGTCATCAATGCCTTGCTCATGCAGGGTCCGGCCATGGTCCAGCCAATTCACTGCAGGAACACCAGAGAATGAGCAGGGACAGGCACCAAGGCACATCCAGTCCTGGCCCCAGGACTTGCTCACACAGAGCAAGAAATGGATATCCATCTGATGCATCCCAAATTCTCACCCCTCTGTCCTGGGCTTTCAGACTGCAGACACACCGGGGACTGTGGACACACATTCCCTCACTGCGATCCTCTCCACACCCCTGGCTCTTTCCCTTGCACAGATTCCTATTTCCTTGCCTATTGTCCTCAGCATGGGCTGACCCTGTTACTGGCATGTGCAGACACCTACATTCGTCATCTGTGTGCAACTTCTGCTTGAGCTTCTCCATCTTCTTCTCATCTCGCAGCAGGGTCTTGTCCTTCTTGAGGGTGCCTGTAACCTCCTCCTTCTTCTCTTCCATAATCTCCCGAACAAGTGAGTATTCATCATAGTTAGTAATGCCTACAGGAGAGCAGAGGACCAAGCTCAGCACAACTGTGCTGTCAAATACTAAGCTTGAGGGCTCTGCAAGACTGGAGTACAGAGCAGTATCCCCTCCCCAGCATCACGCACCTCTTAGAACCCACTACTAGGTCATTTGCCACAAAGCTGCTGCTGCTTACCCAGTACTATCAGACACTGCCATCTCTCTTTACCTTCCTTCCTCCCTTCTGTTGTTGCCCCTTGCTCTTACCAATCCGGGCACAGATTGTCATGAGCATGTCTGTGACAGTTTTGGAGTCATCCACCATCACTGTTTTCACTGTTCCATCCAGCATGCGGATCTTCAGAGGCCGCTGCTTCTTTTTGTACTCCATGGTGTCCTGTAGGCACAGCAGAGCACAGATCTCAGCAGCAGCGCCAGCACAGGGCAACTACTTCCTACCATCCCACTGACAGTTCCCATTTACCAGGTGCTATTGGCAGGGGAGACATAGGGTACTGGAAGGCACAGTGCAAGGCAGCAGGGAAGGCCCCCCACACCATCTCTACACTGCAGAAACATCCGACCACAAGCCAAAATGGGTACCAGTCAGAAGGATGTGGGATGGATGCTTACCCCATTGCGAAGCATGTAGTAATCCAGAGCCTTCCCAGCTTCCAGCCATATCCCTTTCTTTGGATCTTCATCCGAGAGGAACAGCCCAAAATCGTTGGCTGAAAAACAGGTGAAGTGTCTGCCAGGGTAGTCCCGTGTGGGACAGGGCCACCAAGATGGCAGCCTGTTCCCAGCAATGTGCATGGGCACAGCCCAGCAGCATTATGAATACTGAAGCCTACGCCTAAGAAGTGGGCAGGAAAACTAGCGAGCGAGCTTCAGAATACAGGTTTCATTATGGCTATCTATAGAAAAAAATCAGATGAAGTACAATGCAGAACTTCAAACTGACAGTCACAGCAGAAGGAAGAGCTTGGAGTTGAGGTTGGTAGTTTGCTGAGATCTTTGGAACAATGTACAACCATGGTGAAAGCAAGGTAACAAAAAAGCTGGGGATCACCAGAAAGGGTGTTTGGAACTGCTCTGTGGAACCTAGGCACACCTACAACCTGAGTGCTCTGTGGTTGTGGTGGATACCTGCCTAGAAGGACGTGTCAGACTTTAAAAAGATACACAGAGGGGCAACTTAAGTGACACAGCCTTGGTATGGGGAACTAAAATAGCTGGGATTCCTCTGTTTGGGATGCAGGAGGATGAAGAGGACAGGATCAAAGTTTACAAGGTGACACAGGTGGTGAGTAAGTGCTGTTCACGAAATCCTGTATCCTTGGAGCTGCAATACCCAGTGAAAGCAGTACTGCTGGAGGTTGTGCAGTAGCACCCCAAATCAGACCCAGGATAGACCTGTTTTCCTGTTGCAAAAAGCTAGGACCACACCTGGCTTTGCACTGGGAAAGGTCCTTCGCTACCTCTGCAACAATTCTGTGCCGCAGGCTGTCTTGGCTGGCTATGTATACAACGCGTCATCTTGTTGGCAGCTCTTCGCAGGGAAGGACAAATTCCTGAGACGCCCTGTTCCTGCCTGGCTAACACTGCCGTTAGGATCCTACCAAACAGGGAGCAAAAAAACTACAGGGGCTTGCCATTTATTTTTAAATTTAAAAAAACCAGAAAGCTATGTTCTAAGTGAATTCCAAGAGGATCACTCTCAAGCACTGAAAACTGAGCAGCCTGCCCTAGATCCATAGCTTGGCACTTCCCAAGAGAGAGCAAGCACAGAGGTAGAAACCCGCACCAAAGCTCTCTGAGCCCAAAGGGGAGAAAAGAACTATGGGACAGCTCAAAAAGAAACCTGAGAGCCAGTGGGTAAGGAGATAGAAGCAAAAGCTGTAATGAAATGATAGGGAAAGAAAAGCTGTGAGCAACTGCAAAGGAACTCGGGAATAAGCAGTTCCCTTTAAGGCTTTCCCCTTGCCCTGTTTTTTCATTACAAGCAGGCTGTCTCACACCCAGGAGCAGGAAATGCAATGCTCCTTCCAACACAGCTACTGCCCCAAATCCACAAACATCCAGTTTCTCCAAAACAGAAAGCTGTGGTGCACTGGACAGCTGGGCACAGTGTGAGAAAACATTTCCTTCCATCCTCAAGGAATCTAGTGCTCCCAGATGCGGCTGCACTCCCCCTCCTCTTCCCACGACTCCTGACCTCCTGCTTGCTGCCTCTCCCCTGTGGCACAGCTTTCTGAAGCAGTGGGGACTCAGGAGAGCCCCTGAGACAATGTCCCAGAGCTCTAGCCCCCACCATCCAAGACCAGGACAGGCCATATCCGTGTGGGTGTGAGTCACATCATGAGCTTGTGAGCCATAAGCTTAATCCTGAGCCTGCTGGCAGCAGTGAAACGTTTACACCAAAAAGGCTGATGAAAGTAATGAAACAGTGGCACAGGTCTGGCAGGAGCTGCTGGCAGGGTACAGACCACTCTGAGGATTGACGGTATGTTCTCCAAAAATGGAAAAATTAACTTCTGCAGTTTGTTAATGCTCACTACAACCCCCACAACTGTTAAAATCCACCCTGTCCTGGCTAGTGGTAATGGATGTAAGCAGGACAAAGAAGCAGAGACAGAAAAGGTCAGCACACTCACACTGTTCAGCAAGCATTTCACTCCTAAATGTGGTTTCCTGCCTTAGAAATCCCCAAATTTCTTTTAGCGTGTCAGGAGGGGAACCCAAGGAGCTCAGCCCCTTGCCTCAAATGGACAAGAGGACTTTGATCTCACCTGGGCACAGAGACAGGAGAGGAGAAGGAGGTGCATGAAATGCAAGCTGGGGTCACACTGGTAGAGCAGCCAGCCCCACCATGGACTTACGCTGTCCCATCTGGGCCTCAGGCACCCGCTCCCGGATCATCCGACAGGCATCATACACCATGGTGGATGGCTCAAACTGCATCGTCTTCACTACATTGCCGATGCTGATCTTCAGTGAGAGGGCAACCATGGTGGCGGCTAGGCTGTTCCCACTCCTGTGTCACCTGCTGGAGGAGACAGAAGGGTTAGCTCTGACTGCAGGCCACTGCAGTGTGCAGAGTCCTTCCTCTTCCTCTCCTCCCACAGCACCTCTGCTCCCCAAAAGCTGGAATCCAGCTTTTACTAGCAAGCAAGGGCTGCACTCTGTTCTGCCAAGCTTGTGAGGGGGTCCTGCTTTCCAGGCCCTCGCTGACCCAGGTTTGGTGGCCAGCAGTAGGACCTTGTCTCCTTGTCTCAAGGTTCCAAAGCTGACGGTTATTCGTCTGTGGGAGTAACAGCAGCTGGTACCTGGTGGAGATGCTGCCATCAAGGAGGAAATGAGAATGCAAGAACACACCCAATAAGCTGGGAGAGCTTGACAGAAGGGTTTATAAATAAGCTTGTCATGACACAGAAACCACAAGAGGAAAACCAAGCTTTGACCCGGAGCTGGCAGAGCCCTGCCCCAACTATCGGGGGCCTCCATGCCACCAGCAGACTATGCTGAACTGGCAGCCTGGGCAGAGAGGGACGGAAAGCCTGGAACCATTCGAGGAGTTGAGATAAGGGCACCAGGCACTGAATTTGGTCATTAATAATAATTACCCAAAGAAAGCCCTAATCACACTGAGTGATAGCTCAGAGATCAGGGTTTGCAGCAGCAACTACTGCACAAACCCAGAACTGGGGAACCTGCCACAGGATTATGCACAGGAGGGCAAGGGAACAGCCGCTGCAAGTCTCACTGCAAGAGGACACAAGAGACACAACACAGCATCTGAAACTCACTAAGCCAGGTTCAGCTTGAAGAGTCAGCTTCAAGCTTGAAGAATTGCATAGATCAGCTTCAGACCAAGTACCCTTCAGCAGGGATCCAAAACATCAGATTTCATAATACCTAAATAGAACTGTGATATTCTTACAGTAGAGTAAAATCAAAGAGAAGTAACAGAAGGAGGTTGTAAATAAGCATCCGCTTGCCTGACACTGTGTAGGGCTTGTAAGAGCTCTTTCATTTGGGTTTACCCCTAATGCAGCAGCTTTAAGTGCTTTCCCACGTTGACACGTGCCTTGGGGTCCCTGCTTCCAGTCTTTCACACTGTTCCATTACTTCCAGCCCTTCTCAGAGTTCCCAGTCCCTGGCTGACCTCAACCAAATGTTTTCCAGTTTCTCCTCTCCATGAGAAAGGGTCTCCTGCTCTGTGTGACCCAGGCTGCCTTGTCATCGAACGCCAGTCGCTGCAA
This sequence comes from Upupa epops, assembly GCA_013397515.1. NCBI lineage: Eukaryota > Metazoa > Chordata > Aves > Bucerotiformes > Upupidae > Upupa > Upupa epops. Next base: position 11,862 of record VZRI01012580.1, on the reverse strand, counting down.
GGGCTCAAGAGCACCACTAGGATACACCACATCTGTTTGTTCTCTTTTAAACTGATTTTCTCCTACCAACACTCATATTACGGCTCTCAGGGAATAGTAGTCACTGGATACATTCATCCCTAGCCTGGCCCAGAGAGTTTGTTAGGCAAGGCATGCTGGCAGATTCCCTTGCATCACAGCAGCACACAGAGAGTCTGTACATCCCTGGCTGGTGCTGCCAGGTCCAGTACCCCACAAAAGAGGGTACACCAGTGTGAGTTGCTCTCAACCACAGATCTGAGTGGGCCAGGGGCAGGATCTGCAATGAACAAAAAGCTTCTGCATCTGGTTTTGGCCAGAAGCAAATCAGAGGGCAGGGGTCCCAGTCCTGCAGAGCCATAAAAACTTGCTGCTTGGTGCAGGGTGGGAGGTAGGGATGCCGCCTCCGCCAGCACATGGAGTGGCTCCAACTCTGCATTCCTGAGCCCTTCGTCAACATTTCAGCGGAGGCCTGCAGCCCCCACTGGCTCCGCTGACAAGGAATGTTTGGTCTGAAGCGAGGGAGCCTGGCCGCTTCAGGAAGGAGGTGGCAGAGACCTGTGCTATTGTCATCTATCTGGGAGCACCAGCACCACCACTGCATAACCAAACGGACGAGGAACACTTTGCTCCAGTAAAGGCTTTCTGAATATTTCATAGGCAGGGCAGGCAACTGTGGTCACCAGGCTATCTTCTCTACATCTAAAAATATTCTCAAGTATAAAGCTGCTTTCTGTCCCTCTGCAGGAAAAGAAGAACATGCCACTGCCACAACAAGGTCAGACACCACACAGGAAAGGGAGGGGAGGACCCTGGATGGCAGAGAGGAACTGAGAGGAGCCATGCCATGCACAGCCATTTTTGCAAATTCCTCTTGCCCTCCCAAAGGCACCCAAAATCAAGCACTGTGCCAGAGCTATCATCAATCACACCCTTCATGGAAGCCACCATGCCTTCCGAGACCCCACTGGAGGATCACTGCTCAAGCCTCCCACTCCAAAACCAACAGAGTTCAGCCACAAGGTGATCAGGGAATCAAGGAAGCCCTCAGAGGAAAGGAAAATAGTTCATTTTAGTTCCCATTTTCTACATAAACAGATCAGACCCCAGAAAATGAACTTTGCTGACATCAGTGCCTGAAGCAGAAATGCTTCAGAATGTACAACTTCTCAAATTCTGAAGAGATCTGTCAGCAAGCATGGCCATTTACCATATGGGGTTTGCAAATATGCTGCCTCCTGCAAGGACACCAACAGACCTCAATCCCTGCGGACCTCTCCACTCTGGATACCATGTGGGGAAGGAAAAGCTGGACTACACATAGCAGATGAGACAGCAAGGAAGCCTGGCATGTAAATCAGGAAAATAAAGGAAAAAGACAGTGAAATTCAAGCTGTCCCTCTGGAAAGTGAAAAAACAACCAAACTTTAAACCAAGTCTCAATGAACACACACCAAACTTCTGCACTGGCTCATCTCCAGAGAAAGTAAACCCATTCTCAATCGGTTGTTGGCATGCAAAAGCAGATAAGGCACCAGAGCAGTGAGCCAGCCAGCCAGCTAGCAGACAGATTAACATACTCCTGTATTTTGTAGCCAGCAGCATGCAACCCTCTGAGCCATGAGCTTGCTCCGGAGCTGGTCCCAAAACGGTGGTGTTGTGGGTTCTGCCTAGGGTCTGGCCTCCCCCTGCCCCAGCGGAGCTATCTTAGCTGCCTCCATCTCACCCTGCAGTAGGTGAGCAGAATCAGGACTGCACTCTTGGGACTCTAGTTAAAGACAAGGAGGGGGCATGCAGGCAGGGATGGCCACAGGCAGGCAGCGCCCAAGGAACCAGTGCGTCATTGCCGGGACCACTGAGAGCAAGTTTTCCGTCACGTGACGTAACTGCTATATTTGTACTCGCAGAGCTAAGCACAGCAAGAACGGCTACACAGCACAGTTCCTATCTTGAAAAAGAAGCAAAAAAATTCTGAAAAACATAATAGCAGCCTGCAGGCACACTCACCGCAAGTTTCCAGAACGAGCTGCAAATCTTCAAGTGCAACAGTTTTGCCATTTTTAACAAGCTCTTTCCAAGGCAGACTCCTCCAGATAAGGTTGAGGCTTGCTGTGCGTTTTGGAGTTTTTTTTAAATAGCAAAGTCAAATTTCACTCCAATCCACCCCTAGGCTGGGCAGCGGGTGCAGAAAGCTTTAAGAGTTGCAACCCACCCCTCCACTGGGGTTTTCCACAGGCATCAGGCAGGTACCAGGCCACCACAATGCCTGCCAGCAGCCTGTGTGCTTTGCTGGCACACTGCTGTATGCACAACAGCACGATGAAGCTAGTCAAAAATTAACCTAAGAGGCTGGGCCAGGCTCTTACTGGTTTCCCAGTACAGGACCAGCACACACAGCCACAGCAGGCGCTGGGGCCTCAGGTAGCTCAGACCTGAACCGAGAGGAAGGCTGAGCCAGTGACCCCAGCTGGTGACAGCGCTACGTGCAGCCGAGCCAGTTCAGTCCAGTTCCTCTTTTCCATGTCAGACAGGAAGATGGTTTCTTCCAGCTGTGGCTGAACTTGTGCCTGGGGAGTATGAGCGGCCAGCAAGCCCAATCACACCCGTGTTACTCACAGCTGGACCAGAAGCACCCTCCTGCCCCAAAAGGGAGGGCAGGCCCACCTGGGGTAAGAAGTGGGCAAGGGACCAGCAGCAAGACCAAAATGACAGTCCATCTGCAAGCTCACCCACACCAGTGTGAAGCAGCTCTGGATATGTCAGCATTCCCCACACAGTCCCAGCCCTGTCCTTTCCCAGCAGACATCCCCTACCCTCCAAAGAGAAGGGAAACAAATAATGGCAAACCCAGTCTGTCCACTGCCAAGTCTTGGCTAGCAGCTTTATCCACAATCTCTTTTGCATCCTTAGCAAACTAACCCTCTGACACAGCACCCCAGAAGCAGTACTTAGGGGGTAGCAGATACTCCCACGACTTCTGGAGACCATCAGGTACTCCAATCCTGGCATCTGGGTTTCCCTGGGTGATCTGCCTGCTGCCATGCCAACAGCCATAAAGAAAGGGGAAAGCAAGAATGACAGTCAAGTTTTGGGGAGCACTTCTCCAGTCAGCAGCCTGCAAAGCTCAGACCAAAAAAAAGGCACCCCTCAGGTTGCTATACACCTGCCAGATGTAAAAGTGTAACAGTGCCAATGGGGAGATGTGAGTGTCTGACAGAACATGACACTTTAGGATGCTCTAAGCTCCTTCCACGGCCATTCAGCTAGCGAGCTGCACACTTGGCCAGTGCTCACCACAGACAGTTGCCTGCTCATTTTACACTTTGGGGGTGGTTTTCACCCTATGGTCTGCAGGGAGGTTCTTGGAGCCTTTACCAGACAGCTCACAGGCTTCAGCAAAGCTAAAAATCAAAAAAACATGTCCCCTCCCCTCTTCAGCAGCAAGGAGAAGAGCAGAAAGGAGTAAACAATTATTGCTACCAAATATGGGTCTAAGAACTAGCGATGAAGCCACAGCAGAAGCATGCAGACATCCTGCCGGTAGATTCAATGGGCCAGGGAGCCTGAAAGGGAACGGACAGGATTCAGGAGAGTGGGGCAGAGGATGGGGCAAAGCCGGGCTGGATGGGAGTCTGAGCAACCTGGTCTAATGAGAGGTGTCCCTGTCCGTGGCATTGGGGTTGGGACTGGATGATCTTTAATGTCCCTTCCAACATAAACCGTAGTTCTGTGGTGGCGATCCCAGACTCTCCCCAGAGCACACATTACAGCCTTATATGTCCCACCGTGAGGCTCCACAGGATCCTTTGCCTGTCCCGGGATGAGCGGTGGCAGCCGCCGGGATAAGCGTGTCTCTTAGTGTCCCCACCCAAAACTCGCAGTCATTCTCCTCGCTCCCCTCCCCCCGGGTAGGATCACGATGGGCTCCGGAAAACTCCACCGACGCGCCCAAGGCTCATCCACCGGCGGCGGCAGGGGCCGTGTCCGCGGCCAGGATCCCCTGGCACAATCCTCGGGGACCCCGGAGCGGCGATGCTGATCTGGGCCTGGCGAGCAGAGACCTCGGGTCGCCGCCTGCAGAGGCTCGGTCTGGGGCAGGTCTGGGACCAACGGGGCCGTGCCACACCGAGCCCGCCTGTGCTGGCCCGGGGCTTCCCAGCGGGCGCCGGTTTTGGAATGCCGCCAACGCCACCCCGGGGACATTGGGGCGCGCCCTAACTCCAGGCCAAGGCGTGTCGGGCCCTAGGCAGCCCTGGGGGGGACCGCGCAGAGGGGTGCGGGCCCCGGGGCCCTCGGTAACCAGGACGCTGTTTCTCCATCCCGCCATCCCCCTCCCCCGGTAAAGCGGTGGAGGGGAGAATGCTGGCGGCGGAGTGAATGCTGGCGGCGAAGGGCTCCCCCAGGACATCCGTTTCCGGCGGCCCCCTGTTGCCTGTGCGCTGCAAGTCCCCGAACCCGCGTGCTCCGCCTCTCCGCCCCCGTTACCCCGGTGTCTCCCCGATGTTCCCCGTCCCGGTACCTGTGCGCGGCCAGCAGAAGCGCGGCGGCCCCGCCGAGGCTGTGCGGAGCGAAGCGGAGAGGCACCTCCCGCTTCCCGCCCCGCCACCTCCCACCGCGCATGCGCGGGCCCGGGCCGGCCCGGAACGGTGGAGGTCCGCACGACTCCCCCTTCCCGTGGCGGGACCGCGCGGTGTCGGTAGCGACGACGCTGTCGGTACCAGCGCGGCCCGGGGCTCTTCACGGCTTCGCCCCGCCCCTGGCACTCTCGGCCGGCCCTGTGCTCTCCTGGGACTGAGCATCTTCCTCTATATCGCTGCCAGAGGAACGGTCGGGCTCTGCCGGCATCAGTCAGGCGTCACGGATGAGGCAGCGGTGTCGGGCGGTGCATAATAAGCGGGAACGGGACAGCTCAAGTGCTCTGCGAGCAACTCTTGCGGGGGTCCCGAGGGTTCCGTCTCGGCATGGCCCCCGCACCCCTAGTTCCAGCTCTGCTGCAGCTCCTTCCGTGCCTGTCCTGCACCGGCTGCCCTCGAGGAAAGCGATCGGTGGGGTCCGGCATAGCCCGGGCGCTGCCCAGCTTCGCATCTTCGCGAGTTGCTGTTCTGCGTTCTGGAGGCTCTGCTAGCCATGACACCTGCTGCGCGCTATGGGTTGACCCCAAACCAGGACTACCAGGGCAGTCCCCGGCACCACTTTCCTCCTTCCCGGCCCTGTGCCTGGGGTCTGCCCTGGCCGACTGGTTTTGAGTGGAATTTGTTTGCTATGTTTTGAGGCTTCTTTGTGATACCTGCCAGATGTAAAAGTGCAACAGTGCCAATGGGGAGATGTGAGGGATGCCTCTGTGTGACCAAGCTAGCAGCACTTTGGTTCAGGGGGGACTGACAAGCAGGGGGCCTGCCCGATGCAAGCCTTATGCAATGCCAACCTTGCCCGATGCTGTTTTTGCCTGATGCCAGCTCCTCTATATAAACATGAGAACCGTGTGAGGCCACATTTTCTTAGGCAGTGAGGAGGACGAGCCATGCCTTATCAAGAGATAAGAACACTGTCTCAAGCAAGGACTAGACAAAACTAAAACTGCCACAAGTGCGCAAACACCAAGGCGGGGTTTGAGTCCAGATCCTGCGCCTCGCACTGTAAATCGTAGATGCCTTGCTGAACCCACAGAGTTCGGCAAAGCAGCAAGCTGCCTGGCAGTCTGATCTGGAACACAGGTGACTTCTTGAGGCTGAGAGACAATTTACCCAGCTTCTAACATCTACAATGGAGTAAGTGGTATTTTAGACAGGCTAGAAGTATATTGTGTGCTAGTGATACTCAACTATAGCTTAATTTTTAGAAGTGTTGCAAGTAGTAGAGGGTGTGTTTGCTGCCTAAATCACTGTTTAAATCATTACCAAATCACTGTTAGGTTAAATTAATAATCATTTAATTATTGTTTCATTTCAATTCAGTCATTGATTACCATTTGATTGTAATTTAATCATTAGTAAAGCCCTATTAAAGCCACCAGTCTTCTCTAAGAAGTACTTGGGGGCTGGTTGCTGTTGCATGGGGAAGCTTTGTAGAGGTTTAGGGACGTCTTGAATGGCTGCTGGTGTCTTCCCCCTATGCCTGTGCTCCCTTTGGGTGTCTTGCTCAGATGTCATTCTTAGACAAACTGGCTGGTGTAGCAGGTGAAGGCTTGCTTGACTGTTTCCTTAGGAAAAGTATTGCACACTCTGAAGTCCCAGTGGATGAGGACAATCTGCTAGAAGATGGGAACCTGATAGAGCCTGATGTGAGTTCTTTGGGAGGAATTGTTGCTAGGCTGTTGGTCAGGAGGTTTGGCTTCCTCCTGAAAGCTTTTTCTCCACAGCTTCTGGATGCAGATGTGAAGGACCTCATCAACTATGTGATGGCCCACAGTGAAGAAGAACTAGACATTCTGCAGGGTTGTTTACCTGCTGACGATGATGGCAGCATTTCTGAGGATCAGTGTCAGTCCTATGGGTCAGACAACACTGGCAGTGACTTTAACAACAGCTTATATAGCTTAGACAATGTGCAGATTGATCACAACTATTGCCTCCATCTGGATTCTTCTGTGATTGAAAGTATGCTGTCTGACATGACAGAGCAAGACTTTTTAATGGAGTCTGGTAAGTGAAGTGTGTGGGCTCTTTCTGTCCTGGCTACAGTCATAAAAGCAGTCCCACATTGGGGTTTTTTTGGGTGGGTCCTGGACAGCAATGAAGAGTGCCAAGTGTGGTGTCTTTCTGCTTTGTGTTTCTTGCTACTCAAAGCTCACTGAAGCCCAGCATTTGACCCTCGTTTCTTTTCCCAGAGCCATGGATGAATCCAGAAGGCACAACCATAGTATCAGAACAGAACTCTAGTTTTCCTGTTGTTGCTAATGTGGATGCTAGATCCCAGCTTGTGCCTCAAGACATCATGCAGGTATTGATTGCCATGCGTGTGGGTTCAAGCCTTTGCTTTCTGCTCACATCTCTCCTCTCATGGTTTGATCTTGTGAAGAGAATCTCTGAGAAAACATAGTAGTGCACTGGGAGAGGTGATCCCCATTCTGTGTGCTTTCCTTGTGCCCTCTCTGCCATTGCATTCTTTGAGGGCATATTTTTGCTGCTTTTCTAGTCCACCTTGCCAGAGTTGGCACTAACGGAGGAGGAGAATCAGTTCCTGGAGAATATAGCTGCTGTCCTAGCAACCTGCCTGCCGGAACCAATAGTGAGTTCTTGCTGCAGCCTGTCACTCCAAGTCTTGGACCACTCAGATGCTTCACCTAGAGTAGACTTGAAAATACCACACTGTGTCTGGATTGAGATCACTGGTCCAGATGCTGTGTCCAGGGTGGTGTGTGGCAGGGCTTGATGTGCTTGTCCTCCTTTTGAGGCCTGGGGGGTGTTCACATGCATAGCAGCCTCTGCCTTGCTGATCAGATAGATGCAGAAAGCAATGACCTCTGCCTGCTGTCAGTCTCCCAACACATGACAACATGCAGAAGGCAGTTGCACCTCAAATACCTGCAGTCTGTTTTTTCACACTTGCCTAGTGGCTTGTGAGCAGTGTGCTTTTAATCTCCCTTAGGTGTTCCTCGCTGCTGCTACACTGGGGAAAATGCTAGCTGCATCAGCAGATCAGAGTTTGCCTTCCATTTTTCACCATCAGTGGCGTTGAACAGACAGAGGACAAAAGCAATTGGAGTGAGACGTGTACAGGGTTAGTAAGGGTGGGATTGACAAAACTGTGTCAATGTTACTAATGAGAAATGATGCTTGCAGGCTGAAGAGCAGCCTCTGATGAAAGTGAGAGGAACAGGCATCCAAAAGACACTGAACAATAATTCATCCCTGGAGGTTCACCACAATATGGATAGCATGGAAGAGAGGTATGGGCACACTGCTGTTTCACCCAACACTGAGGAGACAGGCAGTTCTTTCTCGGAATCCTTGGCAAAGTGAAGAATACTTTAAATTGTAGTTTCAGTTAAAACTGTTTTCTTAACATGTTGTGGTTAGTATAGCACAAAATTTGTTATTAGAATGACACAGGATTTCTATAAGCAGAACCAATGTAGCTCAACCTATAAGCAATGTAATACAGAATTTATAATACAACTTATAATTTTGAATAATAATAATCCTAATACAACTTATGAGTTCTAGTCACTTGGACCCTCTGAAGATCTAAATACATGGTTTGTTCTATCAATGTAATGGTCACAATCTATACTTGAATGCAAACCACTCATTCAGTCATAGGAGGAAGCAGATGATGATTAAGGTGTCCCTGGCCAGGGTAGGTCCCAGATCTCACTGTCAGCAGCAGTTGCAGTCAAAGTTACACTTTAGGACTTGTAGCTACTTGATTTTATGGATAGTGCTCTACGCACTGTTAGAATTCCCTGCACTGTGCTGGGATGGTCAACAACACTGGGCTGGCCAGGTCCTTGGGATCTTCAAGACTAGTAAGGGAGGAGTAACAAGCCTGGCAGTCAGAAACTGTGAGGCTTTTGTAGAAGAAATTCCAATTTTTGTCTACTCATGCACAGGCCCTGAAAGTTCTAATAGTGAGGGGACAGGAACAAATATGCAACCTGCTCAGCCACAGACAGTGGCTGATTTCTTCATTAAATGGCTTGTTGAAATGTGCGGACCACACTGGCAGGGAGGGGTTGGGTGCAGGGAAAACCTGTCACAGGGAACTCTAGTACTGCTGGGGTCTTGCCACCTTAGATGGAACGTGCAGCCAGTCCTGTGGTGCAACAACTCTCCTCAGGTGGCTTAGAAGCGTAGTCTGCCCTTCTCTCCTACACTTGGAAGTGGCCCAGATCTTGTTCTATTGAAGCCAGGTGCTGGCCTGCCAATGTATTTTCCAGGTCAAGTTAGTTTGCAGTAAGTACAGCCTACTGTTACAAATCCACAGGGTTGGTATGCAGCTAGAAGCAAGCATCCTTAGGAGTTAGTCTGTGCCTCTCTGTGGTACTAGGCAAGGCTCACCCCTCACCAAACTTCATGTGAGTTGTTGCTCTCTGGTGTTTGGTTGAGATGATGCCAGGTAGACCGCGGGAGCAATTTTGTTTGTCCCAGCCACCCAGAGGTGGTGGCTGATTACCTAAGAGGAGATGAGAAATTCTTGCTGTTGACTAACTAAAGCTCCCTATTTTCCCTCTGTGCTGTTTGTCTTTTCTGAAAAGGGTGGCAGCCTGCACAGCTCAGACTCGTGAGCTGGAGAAGAAGATGCAGCTGCTGCAGAACCAGGAAAAATGTGTTCTTGGTGGATGTGGCAGATGTGATGGGGAAGGCTGTTCCTATTCTTGGTATTGTGGCCCGTCTGTGGCTGCAAAGTGAAGAGGAGAGGAGCATGCAGCTTTTGGTACAGCTACTGCATTAACTTGTGTTGCCTGTTCTCCTGCAGATCACTGCTTGAGCAGTTGTGGGAGTTGCAGATATTGTTGGCAGAGCCAACCACCCAAACTCCCACCTGCAGCATAGTGAGTGACTTCAGTCCCAGGGTCTGTGAAGGTCTCTGCTTTCCTTGTAAGTTTGGGAAAGGTGTTTACTGCAGATGATGATGCCCACGCATATTCTTTGCTGTAATCTGTGGTGATCTTTCTGTTTTCTAGGTGATGGTACTGCCCTTCAAGCTCATTCTCCCCTTCAGCTTCCACTCTCCTTGGAATCAAGCGATGCAGCTGGGGCTCAGAGGTGAGTCTCTGGGGACTGAGGGCTTTGCAGCACAGCACCTTCTTCAGAGACAGACTGATTCCTGGGGTGCTTCTAACCCACCATATCCTTGTTTGGGGTGACAACTAAGTTTGGTTTTGTTGTGTCCTCCCAGCTCTGGAGTTACCCTCAGCCTTGTTGCACTGGTCTGCAGTGGGCCAGGAGCAGTACAAGAACTGGAGGGATCCAGTCCCTCTTGGAAGCACAAGCTGTGCTGGCAGCTGTGCAGCATCCTCTCCCCACCTCCCTGGGGGGAGGCAGCCCTCACTGAACAGGTTATTCCCCTATCATGGGCAATGTGGGGTCAGTGCTCAGAGCAGGGGAAGTGAGGGGCTGGTATAACAAGGCTGATTCTACCTCTCTTGCAGTGCTGTCACAGAAGATCAGCAACTTCCCAAACCAGGCAGCATCTGATGTGCAAGTGAGTGCCATGCTGGAGGGGTTTAGCTCAGAGCCCTAGCATTTCTTGCTGTCGGACAGACAGAATCAATCACAGGAAGCAGAACTGAGTGCACACAACCTCAATATTTCACATTATCTCATCCTTTGACAGTCCTGCAGCAGTGGGATTTGAGCTGTATCTTCATCATTCTCAGGAGCAAGCACTCTCAGTGCACAGCAAGCCTTTGCAGGCAGCTGTACCTTCCAGCTTCCTGTCAGGCAGGCACCCTGCTGAGCAGGGACAAACATTTACCTTAATAGATACTTTATGAAAGCAGATTCTTCCAGATGATCAGGGAGTTTACCTGTGAGGAGTCTTTTTAGAATTAACCTGTTCTGACACTGTACATGCGTAGTGCGTCTCTGTCTAAGATGGTGTAGGAAACTTTGGGAATTGACCTGTAGTCTGGAGCATGTCCTGTATCTCAGAGGGATGAACTATGTCATGGGGATGTGTGTCTGTAAAGATGAGGTGCCCATACTTGGTTTGACAGGATGCATTTGGTGATGGAGGCTTCTGCTTTTCTTCTTTCTTGCTCAAGTGGAGTTAACAGGCTGTGTCCTGCACGTCTTACTATGCCTGATGGCCACAAGCATTTGTCCTTTGTTCCTTTAGCTTAATCCTGATGTGTTGTCTGATTTCTAGGTGTGATTTAGCAAACTGAGCTTCAGTGCTGTTACAGGGACTGGTCCTGCTGGAGTGACAGATGCTGTGGGTTTGCTATTCCTACTGATTTTTGAGCCACAAGCATAGCTCCTGGCCTGGCTGTAGAAAGTAATTGTAAAGTCCTTCCCAAAACATGAGTGCCTTTTCTCTTCCATAGGGGCTGAGCTTTTTATCTCTCACATCCATGGAAGCAGGGTTTCTGGGCCCCGGAGAGGAGCCATGCCTTAAACAGGACTGCTGAGGGCCTATAGAACAGAGCAGCAGAGCTGCCTGCCCTTCTGAAGGCTTTTCTGGTCCCAGGACAATTTCACCGAAGTGACCTCAAGTGCCTGAGCCACACTGTGCTCTCCTGTGATGCAGATAGCTGGTTCTGATTACTCCCCAAGGCTGAGCAGTAACTCTTAAAGATGATGAGCGCTGTCTTTCCTGAGTGCATCTTAGTGGTACCTTTTGTGCATCCCCTTGTTCTACTTCAGAGCATTTCATAGAACCATAGAATATTTTAGTCAAAAGGGACCTTTGAAGGTCATCCTGTCTAAATCCCCTGCAGTGAACAGGAACATCTTCAACTAAATCAGTGTAATAATTACTAATGTCCTTATTAGGAACATACAAATAAACTTTGTAGATGTGTTGCTGTGTCCTTTGAGGTTGTTTTTGTCAAGGACTCTGTGGAAGGCTGCACCAGGGTCTTGGATTGTTTTGAGAGAAACCCAAGGGAGCCTCAGAGGTCATCACTATCACAGCCTCACAGAGGCACACACTGCCTTCCTCTTCTGTGCCTGTGCAGATGGGCTTGCTGAGGCACTGTGCAAATTTGTGGGACAGTTGCTTTGCTGTCACCCTTCTTGAACTCTGCAAAATCACTCTTGGAGAGTGATTTTTGGAGACAAAGCAGACATGCCTTAGCAGGACCCGTGTACCCACCTGAGCTGCTGGTAGAGTGGAAGTGACAGATTCTCTGGTAGGAAGTGTGACGACAAGCCCTTTTCTGTCTCTCCAATCATCTCC
>VZRI01012579.1:30551-70879 GCA_013397515.1 Upupa epops | reverse complement strand
AAGTCCACCACCTCGCCTTGCTGATCTGTCTCTCCTGAAAAGGACATAGCCGTCCATGACCACATTCCAGTCATGCGAGCTGTCCCACCAGGTCTCTGTAATTGCCACCAGATTATAATCATCCGACTGGATTTCTAACTCCTCCTGCTTACTCCCCATGCTGTGTGCTTTGGTGTACAGGCATTTTAGGGAGCGAGCTGAGTGCTGCAATTTCACCCCAGGACAGCAAGAGGCAATGGATTTACCTTGTTATCTTTAAAGAGGCTAAGATGGTGACTAAATCTGGGAAGAGATGTGATGTGGTCACAGTACCTCTATTAGCTTCTCAGTCAATCTCGTCAGAAGACGAGTATTCATCCTATACTAGAGAAAATTAATATGACGAACTTAATTCCATATAGCAGTCGTATTATTGCTGTCTTTGTTTAGTGTGTCATGCATCCAAGGCAGCTAGCAGGGCAAATGTGAAAGAGAAGTTATTTATTTATTAGAGGTAGTATCTTCTTCAGAGCCATACAGTTTCACAGGGTATGAATCCTGTACCAGATAGCATGGTTTGAAAACGTGTGATTCTCTACTAGAGAAGTGCTAATGAGCACAGCTTTTTACCCAAAACATCTAGATGTCTGGAGTTGTTGCAAATTTGTTTGTTTGTTTATTAAGAAATAAGATTGCTCCTCATGCTGAGAAATTGCAGCAGCAATTGAAGAGGCTGCTGTAGGGGGAAACAAAGAAAAAAATGTAAGTCACATTTGGCAGCATCTGTTGTTACACATAGCAGAAACCTGCATTTAAGCCAGTGCTTGCTAAAGCAAATGAACTAACAGTAACAGTCTTATCCATCAGCACCACTGCATAGGTCAGAGCAAGCGGATGCAACGTATCAATCTGACCCAGGAAGCTGTCTCGACCTCAGGAGGGCTGTCACAGAATTATTCCAGTAACTCTATATGTCTGAGGCTATTTGAACTGAACAGCAGATGCAGGGATAGATTATATTCCTCTCAAAGATTACTTTTGCTGGGAATGCACTAGATATCAAAGAAGGAAAGGAGTGAAATCAAGACTGTCTTTTCCCTTCTTCCCGAAGCAATAGTATAATTGTTGGGGTGCAGGTCTGCAAACAGAAACATCTTTAACATAAAGGATTCAGTCACTGTCTGGATCACAATTCAGTTTGTGTATAGAGTCACAGCATGAGATCTGGGGCAGTAAAAATTAATTTAGGTAGGAGAAAAATTTAGTGCTCCTTCTGGTACTCCTTTTGTTTCCCAGGTATGTTTGTAAAGGTTGTGTATCTCACTCGATAAAAAAGTATTATTAAAGAGAACAGTATCAAATGCATGAAAATACTGCAAAACTTAACTCCATGATACTCAACAGAAAGGCACAACAGTGATCAAAATTGTGGCTTTCTCATAATAATAAAAAAATTAACATATTTCTTATAATAAAAATAAAACAAACCAACAAACCATCATTAACAGAAAAGGGTGACATGAATGAAGACTGGACCTGAAGACAGTTGAAATGTGAAATACAGGGCAGAAAGCTCTTTGAGTTTGGTAGTGTTACACAAAAACAAGATAGGTATTAATTTGGAGGGGACTCACTAATACATAAAGTTACTTTATTTCTGCTTGGGAAAGTCTATATAGAAGTATGTATGCATGTCTTGTGTACTATGTATCAGTAAAATAGGTAACATCTACTGGGTGCACACAGCAAATTTGATAGTTTCGGGGATGCATAGCCTTGTGACTGAGTTAAGGCAGAGCAAAGGACAACTTCAGCTGATCTCATCTGCCTGAACTGAAGTCATGCCCAAACAAAATGTGGGACTTACAGCTACCCTGTGGTTTGGGTCACCTGAAATGAGTCTTGTTGCTACTGGTGGCAACTGTCACTCTGATGGTTGCAGACAAAGGAAGTTTGGAACTTTCAGCCCAATGGATTTAGTTTTGTTTATACTTAGTTCACAATAAATACCCTCAACAAATCTATGTTTAACTAAATAAAGCAAATTCAGTTGTCTGGATGTCTGATTATCATTTATGTCATCAGGGCATGTTCAGCAACCATATTTATTTTACATCTTATGCAGAAGTACATATGCTAGTATAAATTAGAAACATTTGTGTTTTCTGGCCTTCCTTCTAGTTACATAAATGTTGAGCTATGTAGTCAGCTACTACCCCTCTAAAACCATTCTTCTGATCCTAGCTCAGCTACAGTTTGCTGCATCTTGTTTTCATTACTCAGTAAAATTAAAGCAGTGGAGCAGGATGGCTTTGAGAAAACCATTTGTTCAATGAAAAGACCTACAAAAATGCAAAAATGTTTTATTGAATTCTTATGCTTGGAGCTACACTCTTCTGATAAGATAATAAAGGAAGTTTATCTCCTGATGGAATGCATTTCCATTTTTACAACACACAAAGATATCAGAGATAGATGCTGGATTTACTATTAATATAAATATATTCCAAACCAATTAGCCATTCTACTATGTCATAAATATAGTTCTGTTTTTATGAGTGTCAGAGCTTTTGCTGGTTGAGTGCCAAAATTTCTTCTCAACTATTTCACTTTCAAGATAAATTGTCAGTATTCCCAGTGGCATGTATTAATTTATAGATGAGCAGGATCTTGATGGGATTACCAGCTGCTCTTCACATTTACAACTTTTGCCAAGATAATATTTCATAATGTTTTCTTGAACCACTCAATTACATGGAAATATCTCTGTAATGACTGTGCCTTGGCTCCTGTGGAAATACTACTAAAGCACAATTCTGTGGGTTGGAAAAAATACAAGATCTAAGACTTGTCTCTGAAATACCTCTCTCCTTGCACAGGGACCAGTACTCTCACGTATCTATCTCTCTAGATCCTTTAGCAACATTGTTACTAGTATTATCATAGTAACTATAGACAAGATTCTGTGTGAAGTACTTCTCATATGACACATAAAAGATGTCCTACATTCCAAAAAGCTTTCCTTGTAAGTGTAAAAGAAACAGGAGACAACAGCCATGTAAACAAGAGAGAACAAAGAATCAGCACAATTGCCCTAGGCTGGTACCTTACAAGTGCAGTGCACATCTGAAGTAGAGTTTTGAGAAGGTTTTAAAAGAAAGATTGTTGTTGAAGCCTGGCTGTTTCCGAAGAATTTTCCTAAAGCATCAAGTCCTGAGTAAGAGAAATAATAAAGGAATTTCCTTAAATCAAGGGATTTAAGAATGGAGATATGGAAGGCATGGCAATGTGCTAAGAGAAGACTGTAACAAAGGCTGTTAAGGAAGGTGCAAGTTAGCCCACCAGTCCAGATTGCCAAGGGCCCCATCCAACCTAGCCTTGAACACTTCCAGGGAGTGGGAATCCATAGCCTCACCACTCTCATAGTGAGGAATTTCTTCCTAAATTTTAATATAATTTGGCCCTCTTTTAGATTGAATCCTTTCCCCCTTGTCCTTTCACTAGACTTCCTTGTAAAAAGTTCATCTCCAGCTTTCCTGTGGTCAAGGAAATACAGTTTACAGGAATCCCCTACATCCCTTTTTTCTCTCTTATTCTATTAACCTTCAAATAATGAGTTTTAAGGGAACTTGTAATACAAGGCATTCTTCTTTATTTGATCAGTACAATGAGATTTACATAATGCTTGAATTTTACATCAGTTACCTCACTTAAAATAGTGTTTCATATGTCCAAATACCTTCTGTGCTTTTTCAAGTGTCTTCTGCTGACTGGACTAAGAGTCAAAGATCTTGAGTCCTGAAACGGATCATTAACCTTCAGGTCTTGTTTTATAGCTACTTCACACATTGACAATGTGAGCTGCAGTACATGAGTTTTCCTTACAATAAGGTAAGCAGTTAATGTATAGCACCTGCAGTTGTGACAGACAGAAAGGGGTCAGTAAGGAAAAGACTGTTATCTACGATCAGTCCTGTTCTGGATGGTAAAATGAAAAAAGTACCAGGAAATCATTTCACAAGCCAAACCACTCTCACTGTTAACTGTTGCTGGTACAGAACTATCACCTTTCCTATAAAATAAGTCAAAACACATACATGAGAATATTTTCATTTAACTTTTGAAAAGCTTAAAGACCATGTAGCTCTCAGTACAACTACACTTCACACAAAAACTATATATTTCTTATAATCTTCAAATGCAGCTTTGCATTTAAATTCTGTGGGCACCAGCATTGTAATGAATTTCCTGGTCAGTTGGAAGTGATTTACCTTTATGATATTTTGACATTTTAGTGGGGTAGAGGGACTACAAAATGCAAATACCAAAGGACTCAAATTTGGAAAACACTATTTCCATTCATGTTGCCAAACTCACTACAGACATTTGAAAACCCACAATTAAAAATAGCTAGACTAGATGCATATGTGTCAAGCTGCAAGTGTTCCCAGAGGATAATCACACAGATGTCCAAGCTCACACAACGGAAATTACAAGGCAGGGTGACTGCCACTAAAGAAACAATTTTTAGTTGTTTCAGAAGAAACAACTTCATCAGAAGTTCATCAGAAAAATGCTGATGCTTTGTTCACACAAATGAAACATTCAAGCCTCTAAGTGTTCTTATTCTAGCAACAACTGTTGAGAGTAATAAAGACACAGTATCTTGAAAAGAAACAATTCTTCCATAAAAACCAAACCAGCATTATTGGAAATCTAAATACAAACAAATTGCAGCTGAGGTCAGAATGTTGCTTTTGGTTCCCATGCCAAAGCTTCCAAAATCAACATTGTGGTTTGGCTGTATGTTATCAATAACTGCTTGCCACGCATTCATATGACATGACTCACTGACACTCTGCTTCCTTCCTGCACTTCCTTTGGCTCTCAAACATAGCTCTGTATTCAAACTTAATTAGCAATGATGTCACATGCCAGCCTCTCATAGCAGCATCAAGTCAAGCCCTGCCTAACACAGAAGCTGACAAGTAGGTATGGCAGCTCAAGCTGGTAATGTGGTTGGCTTTTGAGAGCCTGCCAGGAAAACACAGAAGAGCATTAAGTTATCAAAATCTGAATTAAGAAATAAATATTCTTTATAATATTGATAAATATTATTTAAATAAAACTTTCAAGTGTCTGAACGATTGATTATTTCTGCTCCACTTCCAAATGTATAGATGCAGATGAGGAGCCTATGTTAGCAGGCAATGTGGTTTGGGCATGTCAAATTTTATACTGGTTACCTGCACAGTAAACATCTTTAGCTCTCAAACTTTCTCTTCTTAAACAGGAGTATATGATTCCATTTGGTGGTTTTATAAGACTCAGAGTGTGCTCCCAACAGACGTTTTTTGAAAAAGCAGTAAATAACCAGAAAAGCCTGTTGGGACAATGAGAAAATAGAATATGCACATTATCCACAGCTTGTCTTTTGCCAGACTCCAAGTCTCATTATTTTGGCAGGTAAGCAATATGAAGCTGTAGCCACTTAAATAAATAAATACATAGATAAATAAATAAATACATAAAAAGTTACTGCTGACGAAGTCCATGGAAGACAGTTGTTTTAAGAATATCAGCTTCCAAGCTGCTTTGCTGAACGCATGTTGTTGTTTGGAACAACTACTTATTACTGGAGTGTTTACCAGAAAAGTATAGCAAATATTAAATTAATTTTTAAAAAAAAAAACACCAAAAAATCAGCAAGAAAACCTAAAACAGGTAGATCAGAATTTGTTTCTGGAGAGACCTTTGATATGATTTTGCTACTGCTAAATGTTTTATACAAGAAGCTTTTTAGTTTCACAGTTCTTCACAAACACTAAGTAAAAATAGACATCTGCCCTTGGATCTTAAGCCAACATAAAATATTTACAAGAATGGCATGATAACTAGTATGCTTCAGTCTCTGTAAGAGGTTGGAATTCTCCTGGTAAGTGGGGCTGCTGTGGAGTGTTATCACACTATTTATGTGTTATAAATTAAATTCTTCTGGTGAGATACTTTTATCCAAAGAAAATGCAGTCTACATAATATTTTTACTGTTAATTTCCAAAAAATTTCACTTTTTTTCCATCTGTCAGCAAATTCTTTCTAGTCCTTCTGCAGTTATGTATTTATCTGAAACAGCACATTAACTACATAGAAATAAATTATTTTCCACAATAAATAAACTGACTCCATGTCAATAAATTCGTTTGCTGTAGAGTTAAAATGAGGTGACTCTCATGAGGTGACCCATATTACAGATGAAGCATAAACAGGGACTGACCAAGCTATGTTTGATCCAAACAGATCCATGCAAAGCCTACTCGGATGTCTATGTTCCGTATCAGAATCACACATGAATGTGGTGCAGAGACACGCTAAAGGCTCTGGGTAATGTTAGCCAGATAAAATCTGGTTTGTAACCTCACTCAGTTCTGGATCTCTCAGCAAAGCTAGGCATAGAGAAGTAAGGATTCAGCATGGATGTGATGGCAATTATGGAAGAAAAAAATAATAAAGAAGTGAAACAGTATGCCTGAGAGAGATTTTTGTGAGGATCTGAAATAACAAGACACAAAACACTATCAACATTCAATTACGTAAAAGTTGGAAATGAATGCTTTAGGTGTTTCCAGTGGTGCTGAACTTTCAGTCAGGCACTGTGCTCTGAAGTCTTGAAGAAATTCCTGTAGAAGGACTCCTGCTGACCTCCATGGGAACAAATGTATTCCCAAACCCCCAGGACTAGAACTACAACTTTCCTTTGCACAGTGTCTTCTTGCATCATGTTCACAGCACCATTCTCCAATATTCAAGCTGCTGTACTTTTTCCTCTTTTCCCATTATGAACAAAGCCTTTCTAAGTTATAAGCATATGTCTTAAATTATTGGTCTCAATGGTAAACCTGTAATGTAGCAGTGATTTGCAAAACAGAGAGCCTTTGGAGCCTTCAGTTAATACTAGGAAGTTGTACAACGACAAGATAAACACCCAAAAGTGATGAATCAAACAGAACAAATAAGCCACAACTCCAAAACCAAGGGAAACAAATTAAAGATATTCTTCAACAATAATAAGTGTTTTGCTTGAAATTTCCTGTTCAGTCTTTTTGGCTTTCCACAGATAATGTTCACTAAGCATCTCTTGCATAAGGTAGGGTAAACAGAGAAAACATTGACTTGGTAACGTTGTTGCATTCTTGAAAGCTCTTGCCATTTTGAGCAAAGGCTCCTGAAGCTCACTGTGCTTCTGCAGGGACTGCACTTCCTTCAGCAAGCCACTGTGCCCTCTGATATTTCTATCCATTCCCTGACAGCCTGCCTGTCTACTGCATAGCTGTTTCTATCTTTGTAATGGAAATTTTTATCTACTGTACACCTGCTGAAGAGTGAGGTCTGATTTTCACAACGTGGGATTCAGGGCACCATTTTTCAATATAAAAACCAGCATAACAGTACATCGGCAAAATGTCAGGTAAATACATAGGAATAAAAGGCAGCCTGGGTTCATACACACATCATGCAGCATCACTGTCAAGTGAAGTCTGGGCAGAAGAAACACTGAGAAAGGAAACTCAGAACCAGAAGTCATTATGGTCATAACTCATAAGCAGAACAAAGTAAATTGTTTATTTTAAAAATGGTTTAAAATGAGATATGCCTGAACACATAATTTCCCCAGGGACAGCTGACAGTCTCTGGCAAGCACACAAAGCATCCATGCTCCTAGGATAAAGTTTTTTGTGGTCACAATGCTACCCATATTGATTACCATGAGAAGGAGATCTACTTAATTTTCAAAACACATGATTTCTGAAAGTTCAAACTAGTCAAGAGAAGCAGTACAATGTGCCAAAGGCTAAGATGGACACTGCTAGGGTATCTGTCCCAGTCTCTTAGGATTTCATTAAGATTTAAGAGGAATAGAACTAATAACAAGGTATTCTGTGGGCAATGCAAAACAAAACCAGGCAATAACAAACAAATCCCTAAATCCCAAGACATCTTTTCTATTTTTGCTCTGTCTTCTTAGAATAAAGATTCATTGTGCATGAACTGCACAGCTCTCATAAGTTTAAATAATTCTGAAATAAGAATATGTCTTTCTCACCCTCAGCTGCAACTCTGCCTTCTAGATCCTCCCAGGACCCAAAAGGGTTCTTCTCATCACACTGTTCCCCTTGAAGTTCTCTGGGAGTTTCAATGACTGCAAATCTGCCAGGTATGTGTCACACACCACACAACAGGGCTATTTCTTCATTCCTAGCAATCCAGTGTCCTTACTAGAGGTGTCCACTTCTTTTCACCATATCGTTACCTCTAATAACTCCAAAATTCCTACACAGATTCCAGCTTTACTGGCTGTTGCTTTAAAACGGAACCATTTTCCCACCTGAGTAGTTCTGTAAATTCCTTTTCCCAGTCTGTTTTCCACACTCCATCCTGCAGCCTATGTGGGAGCTGAACATCCTGATGATCACAGAATCAGTATTAGAGTACTAGGAGTATTAGGGCTCGGAAGGGATCTGAAGATCATCAAGACCAATCCGCCTGCCAGAGCAGGACCAAAACTAGGGCAGTTGTCTCAGAAATGTATCCAGACAGGTCTTGAAAGTCCCCAGAGCAGGAAACTCCACAACCTCTCAGGGGAGCCTGTTCAAGTGCTCTGTAGGATATGGTAAATGTAATTGCAGTTATTGCCATCTTAAAGAGAAAGCCAAACGTTCATATGCCTAAGGGGAGTGGTTTAACAAATTGGTATGCAGATGGAAGCACATTAAGAGCAAACAGCTAGGCATTGACAGAATAAATATTCCTGTAATAAGTGCATAACTGTGAGGGAAGGTATATGCAAAGCAGATGGCAAATCTGCACAACTAAATGTGTGGGTCTCAGCAGCTACATTTAGGCTAACACTTTCCTTTTCTTAGACTCTGGAAAATTCCAGTACATTAACTACTGATCCAACTGAATGAGAGCTGTTAGTAACACACTGGAAAATGATGCCCCATGATGTGCTGTGATGAAATGCCTACCACAATGTGCACCTTTCCATTAAGTCAGGGGAACTGTTAGCCTTAAGAGCCTCAGCACTGTACTCCAGCTGAGTCAAGCATCTTTTTACTTGCCAGAGACTTTGCTTTGCAAATGCAGCCTCTGCAGATAAAGCAGGAGGTAAAATGGGAGGCTACTGGATGCCAACTATGTTATTGAGATGCTGAGTGGCTATAAAGTGCAACTACACTGAAAGCAGCAGGGTTCAGGACTTCCCTTAATGCAATTTTAAGTCTGGAGTAAAAGGTATTATAAAGAATGTTACCTTGTATATTCTGGGCTAGGTAAGAAGGAATAGAGGAAGTTGTTGATGGGTGTATGCAAGAGAGTTCTGCACAAGGAAGACAATCATGTAACTGACAGTGCAGACCTAAAAATCAAAAGATCCAGTTGATCCTTTCAATACTGTGAGAATGTGGGGTCCTGAGCAATCACGAGCATTCTGCCCTTCTGCCTTCCAGGTGCAAAATGAAGGTAGTGAGGAACACAAAGCATACTTCTTAGATCTAAAAACTAAACAGTGCAATTCAAACCTTTGCATGTGGCCATTGTTCTCCTGATACAGAAAGCTGGGGATGCAAAAATTCCAGCAGCAGGTGGAATGTATTGCTACAGAAATGCCCATCAGAAAACACAGGATGTTAATGTATAATGCTTTCAGGTCTCCACTCTAAAATGCTAATCATAGTTACAGTTTATAGCTTAAAAGGTCTGATGACTGCTTTTGTACAGTTAAAAGAATTTAATAATTCAGTGATAAACCAATACTCAAGAAGCAACCTTTCAGTTGTTTGTCCTCTTACTTCTCTCACAGTCATTTTTTCAGCGACATAGAAAATTTATGCCTAGTTTGCTGTAAAATTTGTTGTCAGCAAACACTTTCTACAAAATACTGAATATATTAGATATGCCATACAGTACATAATTTTTGCTCTTACATGATGAACCTGAAGACTTCAGAGCTGGAGAATGTCTGACACAAGTAATTAATTCCAGAGCTAGGGAGGGCTTATTGACCTAATTTTTAATATTTTTAAGTAATACATATGTTAGGGAAAAAAACCCCAACCCTCTCAGTTTGATAAATGCTATGCTGTTAACGAGCTAAACACACTGTACAGCTGTTAGTATTGCTAAGTGAAACAAACTTCAAGTAATGGCTCTTCTGTGTACTTACAGAAAGCTAATTCTTACTGTAAGAAAAATAAGTACCTGTGACAGTGCAACCAGGGGATGGATCTACCACAGACTTGTTTCATATGAGCATGTCCACCATGCATACACGCTTCCTATCAATGCCTGCTCCTGCAAGATTACTGCAGATGATGTTACTATCTGGTCATCTTTTAGAACATACTGTGGGTTTTTACTTTAGCCTGAGATCAAGAACTAAACCAGTGAATTCCATCCTACCATTGACTTTGTGAACCTCAGAAACAGTGAAAAAAATTGAAGTTCAACCACTTCAGGCTGTATCCCATATTTTCTGGAGATTATGCATATTTACTTCTCAGATAAGATCACTTCATGCTGACATCTGCTGCGAATAAATCAGAGGTACTCCCAAGAAGCCCACACAACACCCATGATACCACAAGCAATGGGATAGTTAGGTTGGATGTTAGGAAGCACTTCCTCACAGAAAGGGTTATTAGTCACTGGAATGGACTGCCCAGAATGGTGGTGGAGTCCCCATCCCTGGAGGTGTTTAAGAAAAGACTGGATGTACACACAAACGAGTGGTCATTAGAAAAGGTACATTCATGAAAGCCCTTAGAAAAAAACCATCTGTGGAGAGAAATGTCAATAAATTGATTCATAGCTACCCACAACCCAAAACTTCCAGAGAGATCACAACAAAAGGACTCTGCTCAATTACACAAAGCCAACAACCATGCAAACTCCTGTCAATCCAGAACCAGGCAGTCCTGACCCTGGATTGAATCCTTGCTGTGAAACAAGGACTCAAAAGCAAGCTCTTGGTGAAGGTCCAGACATGTTTACAGAAACCAATACCCAAAGAAATCAGGCAAGAAGACCTTGAGGCTCTAATACAGGTAGAGCTTGGAGATTAAAAGTAAAAAAAAAACCTAAAAACTTCTTTTTCTTTTCTTTATATCACTATATGGGCTAGGACTAGGATGAACAAGGCACTCTTATTTGTCCAGACCAGACTCCCTGTCAAAAAAGCTTTCATTAAAAAGTTGGGGTACTTTCATACTGTGTTAAAGTTTTCAGGTGTTGCCTAAATTCTCACAGAATTCTCTGTGCAGAGTGAATGACTGACATAAAAACAATGCAATGCAGAAAACAGTTTGAAGAATACAACGAGTTAGCTAAACGTTCCAACTGTACAGACCAGAATCACCACTACTCTAGAAAGACAGTCCAATCTGATATCAAAGGAGTGTTTGTTATGTTAGGATTGCACAGCCTGGATGATGAGCAAAGAATTATTTACAGAGCCAGAGCTATAGATAGACAGCTCATTAGGCAGATTATCTGAGCTGAAATGTCAAGAACCTTTGGTAAACTATTTTTATACACGAATCAAAGCTGACTCCACAAAAAAAAGAAGTGATGAAAATAGGTCAGGGCTTTGGATTTCACACTGCATCCCGACCTGGAGTGACAACAGAGCGATACCGAGCCCTGCTGTGAGCTGCTCCCTCACCTACCGCTGATGCAGAGGGAAGAGTGCCACCTGCTGAGAACCTGGTCAGGCTTCCACTCCTGTATGGGCACCTCATCCTCCTGCTGACCACATATGATCCTCCTCCGGCTCCTAGATACTGCATGCCTGCCACAGACAAAGATTGTTGCGGTGCTGTAATTACTGGAGTGAGTGAGGAAGAATACAGTCTGAGAAATTTAAAAAGAATAGGATTCCCTCTTCACTTACACCAGCATACATGAAGTGTGAAATCCGAACAAGACTGCAGATCTCTCAAGATTCACTGCCTAGCAGTAAACGTGCTGTGATTAATTCCATATTTTATCTTCAGAGAGAGCACTCTTACAGTAGGCAAACATGGATCAAGTATGGTCAGTTAGCACGAGCTACAGTATGTTTCTGAGGACTTTCAAGGTCTAAGGACAAGTAGGCCATGGGAATTAATATTAATAGGAAATAGATAATTTTTGCAACAATGATCATGGAAAAGATGAAAGAAAAGAAATATTAAGGAACAACAGATAAGTTCTCTGATTTTTTGTCTGTCTGTTGTGTACTTTGTTCCTCCTTTGCTCTTTCATCATTTTCATGAAGCCTTTGCCTTTGCACTGAGAACAAGTGGCCTCCTTCCAACAGAACTACTCAGGGCTTGGATTTCGGTACACTCAGAGTACTGTACATTTCTTCAATATAGATCATCGCATTTGCAAGTCTATCTCCATCTGAGGTCCCTTTTGGTTACTCCTAGATGGGCCATCACCATTACTGTGCAATCCTCACAGTTAC
Source organism: Upupa epops (assembly GCA_013397515.1). Taxonomy (NCBI): domain Eukaryota; kingdom Metazoa; phylum Chordata; class Aves; order Bucerotiformes; family Upupidae; genus Upupa; species Upupa epops. The sequence goes on along the minus strand of VZRI01012579.1, from coordinate 58,395 downwards.
ATATTATTTTATTTTTCTCGGTGCTGCTGGTAATGTCTAGCTTATGGAGAGCAGCATACTGCTGTCCATATTCAAGGGTCTATTCAATCCACCAGTCAATGTCTATTACAAAGAGCTGCAGACTCTGCTACACCCTCATTTACTAAAAATGTTTTGGTTTGTATTTTATAAAACAGGATTGTTCAAATTACTACCTAGTGTGCAGATGAAGACACCAGATGGAACAAGTAGTCTGGAAATTGGACATGCAAGGAAAACCAAGATGAACCAGTCAGGCCTGAGAAAGGAAGGGGTAAGAAAGACACAAATTACATATCCGTGCACCTTGTTCTGCATATTGATGGTGAACACAAGAAAACACAGCAAGAAAGCACTGTAAAACTTTCTAACGATGCAGTAGCGTACTGGCATGTCATTTAAACATGGTCTGTCATCTGTCAATGGTATCTTAAAAAAGATGCCACACAAACCTTTGTTAGGGTCACATAGTTATAGGTAATTCTGGTTGCTCCAGTTCTTCTCTGAGACTGTGCTAGCTCTGTTTCACACCAGATTCACAGTCGTAGGTGCAGACTTCAATTTGTTAGCTCAGGTTTTAAGACATGAAAGTGCCTGTGGGAATTTTCAGCGGCATTTGCAGAGTGCTGGCTAACCCACAACATTTTCCACCTCTGCTTTAATGGCTCATCAGAGAATTTGTATTAGGACACTTTGGATTACAGACATTTCAGGCACTTGTATTTTCTGAGCACTTTATTTTTGCATCAAATGATTAGTCATCATAATATTTAAACCATGAAATGCCAATTTAAAGAAGTTCATAATTATGACACTTGGCTGCTTCAAATAATGAGTGACCTTTCTCCTACTTCGGATTACTAGCAGGCCTCATCTAACAACTAGCAGTTCATCTCAAAATCACTAATTTATCACCCTGTATCCAGTTCTGGGAATTTACCAAAATGTCATCTGAATGGTAGCTTGAGAGAAACTCTTTGCAAGTAATTTTTCTGAAGTTGTACTTCCCTTCATACTCTAAGAAATTATATGAGAGAACTTTGATGAAGTTTCTGTATCTTATCCCATGTGTACACTAGGCAAATATAGCAGTTAATACATCTGAACTTTCTCCTGCTCAGAACAGACAAACTGGCTTCAGTAAAAATAAATGAGGAAATAGAACCATGGAAGAACATCAACCTATTTTGCATTCTCACTGTGTACATTGTTGGAAAGATCTTTTTCTGTTGCTTAGTTATTTCTCTCAGAAAAGATATTCTGAATAAAACAAACAAACCAAACAACCAAATGGTCCCAAGCTTCAACTCATATTACATTCTCAGACCAAACAACTACAGTTTTGGATGTGATTCTATGCTTCCCCTTCAGGAGCTTCACCAGCAGTTCATTTACAAGACCCCAGTTATTTCTGTATTCTGCAGGTAGCTTTCCAGATCTTAGGGACAGGCAGCTCTCTTCTGAGACCAGCTTGGAGAGTTTGTATCTTCACAAAAGCGATGATGAAGTCTGCTGAGGGGTTGAGCTCCACGCTGCAATGTGCAGGCATGGGGTGTAGAATCACAGAATGGTTTGGGTTGGAAGGGATCTTTGAAGTCATTCAGTACAGCCCAGTGCAGTGAGCAATGACATCTTTAACTAGATTAGACTGCTCAGAGTTCCATCCAACCTGACCTTAAATGTTTCCAGGGCTGGGGCATCTAGCACCTCTCTGGATAGCATGGTTTCACCACCCTCATTGAAAAAGAATTCTTAGTTACATCTCTAGTCTCAATCTACCCTTCTTTAGCTTAAAACTTCTTGCTTTGTTGCTACAGGCTCTGAACAAAAGGTCCATCCCCATTTTTCTTGTAATCCCCCTTATAGAAGTCCTGTCCCTCATCCTGTTCTGGACATGCTTCACAACTCTGTGTTAACAGGAGAAGCACTTACCACTGCCCTATAATCTCTGATTCCCATGGAATACATACATGGGCTCTACTCTGGATAAGAAAGTGCATGCTGTGTAGCGCTGGTCCATCTCTAAAAGAGCTGAAGCACTGTAGCAACTTCTCTAGAAGCTAAACTTGGTTCAGTGAGACAACAGTGCACAGGTTACTGGCTGCTGGAACCATACAGCAAACTACCTGTGTACTAAAGTCTATCAAACCCATACATGTATATATAGTGTGCGTATAAGAAATAAAGAAATACATGTATCTTTTTTCAGTTGTTTTTTGTGGTTGTTTTTTTTTTTTTGAGAAAAAAAATAAGGGCTTACAGAAACTCGTAAGAAAAGTTCTGAGAAGCTATTTGATATACCTGAGAGAAAAATAAACAACCTAGAGCTGTTTGAAAAAGATGCTCAAGTACAACAGAATCTTGTGCTTTTCTGCACTTTCAGCTTTAGTGCACATCACTTACACAACCGGCTGCACAATCCCATTGCAGTGCTGTAACATACCACAAATCCCAAGGTGACAGGATGGCAGTTGGTAAAGATACTCCCCCCAGCAGAAGCACAAGAGAAAGTTGTACCTTGAGAGGGATTATCTCTGTCAGAAAGATGGGATGCACAATTTGCTGAATTAATTTGTGTAAGAAATGTATGGTGCCGGACTCTGTCTCTGGGCTGTTAGAGGTGGAACTCCCTTTTCCCTAGTGTGGGAAACAGGAGAGAGCAGACTACAAGCTCTCCAGAGTACAAAGAGCCTGGAGGCTGGTATTATGAGAGACCTTTGTAGCACTGCTTAAGTGGGACTGGGGGTCTGAGTCTACCCAAAGCTCCAAAGCACCATACAAACATTTAGACAGTCCAGGCAGGACACATTTCTAACTATACAACCCTGGTAATGTTTGAATCCCTCTACTTTCCTCTTGCTGTGAACAATTACTGTAAAATTTGTCCAACCAACATGCGAAGCAGCTGGAAGAACCCTCCTGAATGACAAAAGTCCCAAAGCAGGAGCCAAGATGGTGACAACGAGTAATAGCTACGCTAGAAGAGAAAATACTTTGATAAAACTATACACATAGAACATTTTCATTATTTTTTTTTAAATGCTGTTGTAACAAATAGACTACAGGGTCAGAAAAAGAGTCAGCAAAAGCCTGACAGCTAGGTAAGACAGATATGATTGTCCCTGAAAAGAACTCTAATCAATAAACAAAACACAACAGTCTAGTAGGGTCCAATCCAGCTCATGCCTGCCAATCTCACCCATGGGAGCCAGCATACTCTACTGCTGTTTCTTTTCTGTGTCTTCTACAAAACACACAATAAAACTGTACCATCACCTAATTAAATAAAGTGTCTCATATTTAAAAGCACGAGCCCAGCTGTTGAAATAAGACATGCAAGCAAAGGGAAAGAGATCAACTGCATTTCATTGAGTACAAAGTTAACTGTATGGAAGTAAGGGGACCTCTCTTCCTATTTGCATATACATGGTATTACATACTGTTATGATTCTTGACCATACACATTTATAAAGATTCTTATTTTGATAGATTGAGTATGGTATCTACTGACAAAGAGGACATTTCAGTCTGTCCTTGAAATGCCATGCATTTCTAAGCCTGTGTTGTAATACTGAAATGTAAGTCAGCAGTTTTTACGTCTATCTCTAGTAAGATTGCATTATAATGAAAAGTGATTGCAAACAGTCCACGTTACCAGAAATACAACACAGAAAACAGCACTGCAGAGTACTGGTACCTCCCTGCATTACAGTTTTTGCAAAATAATTCACCTAGAAGTTCTGAAAATTAACATAAAAACAAATGCCATTCCGGAATACAGATTATTTCAATTTACATATGATGCCTGTAAGAGCAAAGTAGCATATGTAGGCTTAATTTGGTGTGTGTATATACTAATTAAATCATGCCTGCAGCTCTCATTTTATTGCTACCTAGATGGCAAATCTAGGGGACTTGGACAGCTCAGAAAGTGCTCATTCTATACATTTCACAAACAATCTCTACTCACTGCCTGCTGACCTTGCAGAGGTGCATCACCTCCATTTCCAACTGCCTCTGCTGTCACCTGCTCATTCAAACCTTTACATACAACCTAAACAGGTGTTATCAATTTGAACTGAATAAATAGCCAAGCAATAAAAATAATCAGGTTTGGTTTCATACCCATACAGATTTGGACTTCTTACATCTTTTAGATTACATCAAATGAACTCTACTCCAAAATGAATTGGAAATGTCAATTTTATCTTACATTGTACGCAAAAAAAGACTATGAATTATCTTGTCTACATTTATCCAAGAATAATTAAATATTAAATTATTTCTAAGGCCATTTTATGAATAAGGCTAAACAAGCTCTTTCCTTATTATACAGGTAACTCAAGGAGATTTTTTTAAAAGATTACACAATGCATGTCTCAGTTCCAAATAATCCTTTTAAAACTAAATTAATGTAACGAATCTGATGCAAAATAATTTGTAAAAAAGATGCAGTTAATGTAATTTGGAATTAAATAAATGCTTTCATAGATCAAGCAGTTCAAGGCAATATTAATTGCTGTATAGCTGCATTAGGATTATCATGTTCAGCTGACTTAAACATTTTTGTCAGAAAAAAATGGAACAGAGCTAATAATTAATAAAAAAGTATGTTTAACATTTAAGGGATGCTGTGAAATCTGTCAAACTATTTGATAATTACTTTTTGTTCAGTTCACCACAATTGGCTCCTAAATGATTCAGAAGGATTTAAAAGATTTCACTTCTTGGAACTGACACCAACATTTCAAGAATGTTTTTAATCAGTAAGACAGTGGGTTTTCAGTCCATTTAGGGTTCAGAATCACTACCACCAAGAAATAAACCAACCTCTTTGTTACCCAATCATCTGCATGCAAAGCAGATGCCATGCAAGGTGGTGTCTCCTCACTAAAACACTTCAAATGACATTTAAAAGGTAGGTGGCAAATCAGAACAAAGATGATTTATAAGTGTGCACTTGGAAACAATTTTCGAGCTGTGCATGTTTGCAAGATTTCTGTTTCTCTTGTCTGTTCTTATATTAATGAAAACAGGGCTGTTAAAACACCAAAGAAAGAAAGTGAGCTCCATACAAAACAACCCATTTTTAATTGTAATCAGATAAATGCAAAAGCAAAATTGAATGGAGAAGCTGTAAAAAAAAAAGACATATAACAATACTGTCCTTCCTCAAAAAATCATGTCATGATTATATGATAGCATTTCTTACTATTATATGTAAAAACTGCAATGTCAAGTTCCAGTTTAAAATCTCTAAGAATTATAAAAAGGATCCACAGCTCAAGATGCCATTTTTACAATTAAAAGGCAGTGGCCTACCAGATGGCCCTGTGACCTCTATCTTTATGGAAATTTTAGGTATGAAAATCAGCGAGCATGTGTAATGCAACAGTTTGGAACGAGGCAGTCCTGATAAACACAGTAACTGTACACTGTTCAGAACTGAACCCCAGAAACAGTCTTTGGCATCAATCCTGCAAACACTACTCAAGATACTTGATCTACTCAGTGCGACAGATTTAATGTTTTGTGTTTTGGTATAGATTCATACTCTTGATTCACAAAGCCCAAACACATTTTCATTGAGGTTTCACTGATCTGCAGAGATGGGCAGGCTGAGAATTCAGACCCACAATTTAGGACTGTTTAGAAGATGGTTTAGATGACATGTTTATTTGTACTTCTTTGTTCAGAAAGGAACTTTTGAAAGTTTACCCACTTATGTACAAAATATTTATAGTAAGCAAAGCTAAAAATTGTACCAAGTTTCCCTTTGTTCTCTGAATTCATTGTAGCATCCTCACTTTGGTATAATGTGTAAGCACAATGTTGCCTTGTTCACAGCTTTGTGTGAAAGAGCTGACTGATGGGAGAAGAGAATAAAGACAAAAGGGAAAAGAGAAGGAGCTACACTGGGCTTTTATTTTTGCAACCATTACTTCTTGGGAGCAGACTGTCCAGAGTGCTGTCAGGTTCACTGGAGGAAAAAGTGGATGAGAAAGTCTGGAGTATTAGTTATCTATCTATATGGGAACTTACAGTTCTTGCTGTTAAAAATGTGGCAGATGGAAGAGAAAGGGGAAGAGAAGTCATATGCTTTTCACTCCCTATTAGCCCCCTTACTTTCCTAGAGATGGTACAGGCTTTTCCTGGGATAATTAATTCCTCCACTTATCAAGAAACTTCCTAATTTCAAAGCTGTTCTGTCTGTCTTTCAGGAGCACTTAATTGTCTCAGAAAGGCCTACAAGTCTGGAGTGCTTCTGGGCAAGAAGAGTCATCTCCTTATTGTTCTGGTAGAGGAGGGGAAGAATGGAAACACAGCCATGATGTTCAGGGATGAGAATGTCCACTGTAACGGGGTACATCTGGAAACAGAGTAGGTCACTTTACCTGGATATTTCACCAGGCTTCTGACTCAGTGAGATACTGGAGTAAAGGGCACAGTTTGAAATCAAAACTGATTCTGTGACTTCTTCCCAGAGAAGGTGATGAGGCACTGGAGGGGGCTGCCCAGGGGGTTTGCGGAGTCTCCTTTTCTAGAGACATTTGAAACCCACCTGGACTTGGTTTGGGTGATCCTGCTGTGGCAGGGGGATTGGGCTGGATGATCTTTCCAGGTCGCTTCCAATCTGTAATGTTCTGTGACTTGGTCTAGGTGTCCTGCTGTGGCAGGGGTTTGGACCAGATGACCTTTCAAGGTCCCTTCCAATCCCTGATGATTCTATGATTCTAAATCTGTCTTTTTCAAGATTTGGAACAACTGGATTTATCACTTTTTATAAGTAAGGATGGTCTGGAGGCAAAAACACAGGCCTAGGATCACATATAAGTTCTGTTCTGGATGATGCAGATGAAGTATAGACAGAAATCTTCCAACAAAGCCAAACATTTGCCTTCAAGCATACCTTTTCTTTGAGAAAATGGAGCATTCAACACAGTGTCCCCCACTCTGGTCTAGGCTTCTAGTTTAATCTTCTTGCACTTGGTGCATCATACAAAAGGGCCCAATAACAGAATGGGCAGAAAGTTCCCTGAAGAAATCTTTGGCCACATACAGCAGTGATGATGTGTGAAACTTACTTCAGAGCCATGCTATATACACTTATCTTCTAATCTCAGATGTAAAATGAAGACTCTTATATATTACATCAAGAAATGAAGCCTAAGGTCTGTAAACAGGAGTGCAAAATAGCAACTGGACTGAGATGTCACATTATAACTCTCTTCTGCAATGGATGTGGTAGCTATTTCACAAAAGGCTTGTCACAAATGCTCACTAACGGAATAATCTCTGATCTCCACTGGTCCAGGGGCAGCAACGTTTAACAAGTAGTGCCTGAGAAACACAATTATTTTTATTATCCTCCAGCTGCTTTTACTTTTGAATTTCTCTGGCCTCAAACAATGCTAGAGGGTCAGGCAGGCATCACACTGCTTGTAGGCAGATAATGACTACTATAGTCATAGATTAGAGTATTATTACTTTTACTTTTCTCAATAATGTCAGAAGACAGCAGACAGCTCTGGAACCTCTGATACAAACTCAGAGACACTGTTTATAGCACTAAATAGCATTTCTTTGAAAAAAAATAATATATTCTCAAAAGAATCACAAATATGAGGGTTACAAGTCACTGTTTTGCCACCCATTTTTGCAATCAAGTGACTTGGCACAGATGCTGAAAGAAACAGCTCACCATGTCTCATCCCCAGCCACTCTGACCCTCTCTTGCACTAGTCTACATATTCATGTGGCTGAATAGTGAACTAGAATAAGAAATTTTTAAAAACTATTAATCATACATTTTATCCCTCTCTGTTCAATGAATTCCAGCTATCTGTGGATGGAAATAAAGCATGAGAAAAGAAAATCTGTGATCATTGACTGTACTTATAAAGAAAACATAAAGCAGACTTACCACAGACAAAGGGAAAAAAACACCACATTTTTAATATATGAAGTTTTGTTCCCTTGCTAATTCAGAGAGTGCATACTGCAGAGGATAATGTGCCATCTGCAAGAGACAGAGTCTTCACATCACCTGCTCTTAGACTCATAAATTAAGACTATCTGGGGTCTCAGTTTCCTCTCTCTGCATGTGTGGGGAGGCAGGAACCGCCCATCAAATGCCAGATTGTAACTTGTAGGCCAGGAGAGGGATTTAGCTCACCCAGCCTGGGCCAGTCACTCCAGCTTCTTCACTCAAACAACCAATGTCAGCACTCTGGAGGCACAAAGCACTTCAATCAGCTGATTACATTCAGACAACTACTTCAGGGCAAGCTGGATCTTGCTGTACAAGTGCTTTTTTTCTCTCAGTTAATGGCATCTCTAAGATGTAGACATGGGCTTACAAATGCCAGCATTTGAGAAACTGCTATTTGTTTCGCAGGCTCCTGACTTTCCTACTGCCTTAGGTACATATTTCCTTTAGTACCTCACAAATAACATGAACCAACTTTTAGGTGGCAAGGAAGGAGACAAGACATGACATGATGCAACACTACTGTAAACCCATGATTTTCACAATTTTCTGTTAAAATGTTGTAACATAGTGTGAGACATCTTGTAAAGATATATAAAGAGTACCTACTGTGACCAAAGTTAGCAAATGAAACCTTCATTGTATATTTTCAGCTGTCAGCATAGCTGACATCCATGGAAGTGTGCAGATAACATCATTGCCTTGTACTGAGAATAAAACAACTGTGTCCTGCATAATTATCTGCATGTTATTCCTGAATTACAGCATCCCTTATATTTCTAATTCTGTTCTATGATGTACGCACTAATCTCAACATCATGGATCACTGAGTTCTCTAAATGTCTTCATATATGAGCTTTTGGGGAGTGGAGACAGAGAATCACAGAATCACAGAAAATAAGAGCTCTTTTTTGACCTCCAGGAAGAGAGGTCAAAGAAGAAGAAGAAAAAAAAACCCAGTTCATCAAGATACAACAAATCTGATTTATCTCTGCATTACTCCCAAGTTGTGCATTGTACCACTTGGATCATAGTATTTAAATGGATACGGCCTGAGTTTGACACAGAAAGGATTAGTCCTTCTGTCATGTGGAACCACCCTCTTTTACTGTAATGTGAGTAACTTTGGCATGCCCTCTTTATTGAAAAAATTGAAAAGTCTATCTTAAGGAATAAGTAGTGAAAACTCACGTATTAGAGGAACATGACAGACTCACACAGACTGAATGCCTGGAGCTAGACATGGCTTTATTTATATTTGCTTGAAATATAGCACATACATCAAAAGCAGCACTTGGAAGAATTAAATTTGCAAACAACTGGTTTCAGCATTTATTCCTCATTTAAAGCACTGACCAATTCAAAAAACACACCATTAATTTTTAAAGAAATTCTGTGCTCCAGTAGATTTCTAGAATAGATGTTGCCATACGCAACAGTAGCACTGCTTGTATCACACTGCTGTTACTACAGTATTGTAAAGATGTTAGATACAATACAGGGACTTTACTGATGAAGATACATGGAACTAATTATATTACTGGTGTTTTCTGAATTTTAACAAAAGGAGAAACAGAGTTCAGAGAAAAAAAACCCAAAAGTCCAGAACTTACTTTACCTGCCTTCTCTCTCACACACTTCTAGCCAAATGAGGGTATTACTAACCTCGCTTCAAAAATATTTACATAATATCAGTGGGAAGGCAGTTAAGCAACAATACTTGTACATGCCTAAACATTTGGCCAAGGTGAAAACCAAATAAAGTTGGCAAATACCTTCTTGGGGAACTCTACTGAGTATTCCAACTAGAACAAATGACAGATCAGACAAATGGTTTGTGCTTCTGCAGAAATGGAAAACAGTGAACTTATTATCTAAGAAAAGGAAATAGCTTATGGGAAGCAAACTGTTTTCAATTAGTAAGCAAGTTAAACCTACCTTCAAGTTTCTATTTCAGTGAACGGGAATAGGCTCATTTACTGAAACACACAATTCATACGGTGTCATGCATAGGATTTTTTGTCAGATGAACAGTATGACATTTTTAAAGACTTCTTTAATATAACAGATTTTGCTTTAATCAAAATTGTGTAGATGACTTGATACAAGCATGCCATCAGGAGAATGATAACTTTTAAACTATTGATTTAATATATAATTATTGCTAAAACGTATTGGCTTTGGGATAGGAATGGAGCTTGGCATATGTGATGTCAATAGCCGAAAATGCCTCTGAAGCTCCTTGTGGGAGTGATCCCAGAAGGACAGATGTGCATGACAGAAGCTAGGAGAAAGTATGCTTAGGAATAGAATAAATACAAGGATAGTAACACAGGCTAACATGTAAGGGTAAATATGACTTTTGGAGGCCAAGTTGTCTGAATGATCAAGCAGATATGGGTGACTAAGCTCTTACTTCAGAAAGCTTCTGATGAAGCTATCTATCAGAGCAGAACCATGCTGTCAAGGTGGAACAACAAAAAGACATCAACAAATAAAAATATCTTTGCATTGTTAACTACAAGTGGAAAAAAACCAGTAATAATTGGTTATTGCCTTTTACAGTGGCCAGATACCACCTGATGGTCTCACAGATTCATGCTGAATGTACTCACAGATGATGTGGAAAATAGAGGAATAAAAAGAGAAAGTTTTCTGATTATATTAAATTACAGCAGCTACCATAAACAAAAACTGGCCACCAATTGCTGTAAAAGGACCTCATGATGCTGAATGAGCCTAAGGTAAATACACAGCTAACATTCAGTGTCATTAAATACCACCAGATATACTGAAAAAACCCCATCCCAGCCTCAGGTATTCACTGGTTTCTACAAGTTTCTTAAGATTTATTTTTTCACAGGACAAGATTTACAGCCAAATTAAAAATCCAGTAGCATTTTTACAATGTGTTTTATTCACATACTCCACACTTAAACTTTGGAACTCATTAATACAAGACTCTCTGAATATCAAAGAAACCAAAAGAACAAATTAATATAAAACACATGACTAGTGGCAAAAAAGACCCTTGGGGGCTATCAATTATACAACCTCAATACAGTGTCGGGCTTCACCCTATTCTTACATTTCTGTCCTGAACATCCAGTGTTGGCCACTGTCAAAGAAAGGCTACTGGGACTGTAAGAATCTTTAGTGCAGCCATTTTTATGTTCTATGATGATCACGGACATTGCTGGAACACAAGCATTTTAAAACTGAGAGGCAAAACCAATCTGCATTTTGTAATCACGACACTGGTCCTCAAAAAAGCTTACACTTAGCTACCGAGAAAGTGAATAACAACCTTTTGCGAAAACTCTCTGACACATTTTAACGTACTTTGACTAAGGCATCATCTTGTGAAAAAAATAATTTACAAAATTCTATTAACTAGTTAGAAATAGAGCTTAACTAAACTTATAGAGCTCAACAGTTCTGCTTACAGAGAAAGAAGTGAGAAATCCACCCTTAACTGGTCATAACCAACAGCCAAATTAAACATATGAAGACTCTAATGCTAAAACGAGCAATGAAGAAAAAGATGCATTTGTGGCTCTGATGCCTGGAATCTGTCACATGTCCAGATGAGATTAATTGTCCTTGAAAAGTGCTCGTTTCTTTCCATTGACTGTAAAGGCAATTGAAGTGGATAATTCAGATGTTGAGGTCTTCATCAGTAATGTCTAAAATCAGATTAGAAAAATCGCCCAGCCCTGCAGTCTTATTAACTGAAGACTAACATTACTTTTACCTATTTGGCAAATTGAACTCCTCCATGTTGTGCAGTATTTGCACAAATGACTTCAAAGAAACTTAAGGACAATTCCAACAACAAATCATAAATATTGAAGTTACTGAGTCTGAAATTCAGAGAACGTTGTAAATAAGCTGTAGCTACTTACATCAGTTTTAGGTTGTGCTCTAGTTGACACTGGGTAAGGCAAACAGTCCAGATCCTGGTAGCCTGCTCTTCTGTTTTTCCAATATCCCTTTCCTTGATGACCTCCATAAAAGCCTGTCTCCACTTGAAGAGGACACTGTAAGAGAATTTTAAAAACCCTGTAAATAAAGGCAATCATAAATATTTTAAATGTGAATTCCAAGATAAAAATACCGGGCATTTATCTCTTTAAAGCTTTTTTTGTTTGATGTACAATAGACAATAGTTCAATCTTCTGTTGTTAAAACCATATTTTTTAGATTTTGTTTAGTTAGACATCCAGATATTATTTTGTTTCCTTAGAAGCTAGAATACACAGCTGGAAAAACAAATAAACAGTAGTGTTAAGTATCAAGATAAATGGTTTATTAAAATCAATTAAAATTATATTTTCAGTTCTTTTTAATTTTCTTTTATCTAAATTAAACACAAATCCTGTAAAATCCCGTTATCAAGTCACAGACACTGAACTTCCACTTATACTTGTCACCTGAACCTGGAGAGATCTCACTCCCACACCATTCTTTAAAAGACACATGTCCTAACTTTGGGTCTGTATTCACCTAGCCACACTGAATACAATGTCAGGAAAAGTCCAAGTGCACAACATTCCCCAGTATATCCTGGCTTGCTTCAAAAGAACAATGAGGTGTACAAGCAAGAAGCAAGCCATGCTGCAATCCAACAGGATCAACCAGGGAACCAGGATCAGGGATGCACTGCAGAAGCACTCCCAAGCTGCTAGGTAGTCAAAATCAGCCCATTTCCCGGCTGCTCCTCCTCACAAGAAGGAAAATTTGTTGCTGGTCTTTAACAGCAACTGCTTCGTTCCAAGTTAGTATATTTTTAGGAATGTAAAATGAGGAGGCTTTGAAAAGTTAACAAAAGAATCAGTGTGTGGACCAAAAAAGTTTGACAATAATATACTATTGCAAAAGAATTAAGAGAATGTGTAAGTAAAAGTTTTGTTCAATAAAAATCATATTTCTAATATAAGATGGGATAATTATAACCAAACAGGATTTCTCTGTCACTGTCCATGAATGATTAAAGACTAAAATGCAAAACACGATTCTCATCCTTCAGATCAGTTGTTTGTTCTGTACTGAAACTCAGTAGTAGACATCAAATTATAATGAAATAGATATATTAAGCAACAGGGAAACACACTGTTTGAGCAAGTATTCTATCTGTGCTGTCTCATTTACAAAGTACTTCTATATTGCAAAGAGCAACTTTTTTTTTTTTTTCATCAAATTGGTACAGGGTTTAGAGCAGAAGTTTTTCCAAGATAGCAGTTTTGCTGTTAGTACATCCAGATACCCCATCTTTTCATAATTAAAGCATGTATTTATAGCATTGCTGAGAGGATGTTTCATAAAATAATTTGATCTCAAATAACTATTTCAGTGTCTTTTCTGGATCAGATACTAAGTCATGCATTAATGCTACTGCTCTGTATTTTCTCCCAATAAAAACACTGGCCAGCAGGAACTTGTAGTTTACACAGCTGTAAAGACAGGCCATCTCTTATGATTTGTTTAAAAGTTATTACAGTTTTGGAAAACACCTTAATGTTGTTCACCAAAGTTCTGCAAGACCCCCTACTATCACACAGAAAATCACATAAACGTTTATTCACCCAACCTATTTTCACTAGAAGATCTGCTACTAACTCTGCAGGGTACAAACCCATGTACTGCTAAGACCAACAGCAAGATGCACGATTCTGAGAGTCCTACTGTGAAAGACATGGAACCTAACACTTCTACTAAAATGAGGCAGCACCAAATAAGCATCAATAGCAAAGGCATTCAAACCAGATCACCTTCCAGGAATTTCAAGCCAGCACTAATATTCGGAGCTGCCAATCAAAACAAGTCTATCTTAAGAACTAACCTAATCATTACCTAAAGCAGAGAACAAACACTCGTCATGCTGTTCACGCTCCAGCTTCCACAAAAACTCTTGCTTACTCAAAAATTACCAATATAATGCCACTGCTCCTTAACCCCATTTGCCCTTAAAATAAGCACTTGGGAAAGCACAACTGACACCTGCCATCACCAAGTATTTTTAACTAGAGCAATGCAGCTCTAAGTCAAATAGTCCAATTAAAAATAAGAGGTAAAGATATTAATTCAACTCTTCCTCTTAAAGAAGACACATTGTGACTCTCCTCTTATGATATCTTTAAATAAACACAATCATTATAAACAGTTTAGCATTGGAACTTTAAATCAACAACATACTGTCTGAAAAACTAACACATACAGTCATCTGGATTCCAACTTTCCTCTAAAAAGCGTGTTTAGTGATTTTAAGTCATATTGAGAGAAAACTTACAAGTATCATCCTACAACTCTTCTGATTCTTTGGCTGTTAGCCATCTAACGAAATCTGAGATTTTAATATTGAGTGATATCTTTGTTGGCAACATGGACAGTGGAATGAGTGCAGTCTTAACAAGTTTGTAGATGACACCAAACCGTGCAAACCAGCTGACACTCTGGAAGGAAGGGATGCCATCCACAAGGACCTTGACAGTCTTGAGAGGTAGGCTTATTCCAACCTTGTGAAGTTAAATATACAAGGTTTTGCACCTGGACCAGAACAATCCCAAGCACAAACACAAGCTGGGCAGAGAATGGCTTGAGAGTAGCCCTGCAGAGAAGGACCTGAGGTTGCTGGCTGATGAAAAGTTCAACATGAGCCAGCAATGTATGAATGCAGCCCAGAAAACCAGCTGCATCCCAGACTGCATCAAAAGAATGTGACCAGCAGGTCAAGAAACATGGTTCTGCCTCTCTACTCTGCTCTCCAAACATCACACGGAGTAGTCTGTTCAACTCTGGAGCTCCCAACACAGGAAGGAAATGAACCTGCTAGAACGAGTCCATAGAAAAGCCAAAAATTGTAGAATCATCCAAGCTGAAAAAGACCCTTGCGATCATGAAGTCCAATGAATAACCCTACTCAACCACTTGAGCACTTCAAGCACCACATCTAAATGACGTTTAAACACATCCATGAATGGTGACTCAACCACCTCCCTAGGCAGCCTGTTCCAATCCCTGACAACCCTTTCAGTAAAATTTCTTTCTCTAATGTGCAGCCTAACCCTCCCCTGGTGCAGTTTGAGGCCACGCCCTTTTGTCCTATGACTAATTAGCTGTGAGAAAAGATCATCACCCACCTCTCTACAATGTCATTTCAGGTAGCTGTGAAAGGCAGTAAGGTCTCCCCTCAGTTTCCTCTTCCTCAGGCTAAACAGCCCCAGTTTTCTCAGCTGTCCCTTATAAAAATTGTTGTCTAGGTCCCCCACCAGCTTCATTGCCATTCTTTGCACCTGCTCCAGCACCTCAATGTCCTTCTTGAATTGAGATGCTCAAAACTGAACACAGTACTTGAGGTATGGAGAAGCTGATGAGAGAACTGGAACACATTTTCAAGGACAAGCTGAGGGAGCTTGAGTTGTTCAGCTGGAGAAAAGAAGGCTACTGGAAGACCTTATTGCAGCTTTCCAGTACCTGAAAGGAGCATAAAAGAAAGTTGTGCAGCATCTTTTTACAGGGGCTTGTAGTGATAGGACAAGGGATAATGGCTGTAACTTGAAAGAGAGTTAGATTTTATGTACAGAGGAATTTTTTCATTGTCAGGGTGGTAAGACACACAAACAGATTGCCCAGGTAAGTTGTGGATGTTCCATTAATGTGTTTAAGACCTGGCTGGCTGGGGCTTTGAGCAATCCAATCTAGTGGGAGGTGTCCCTGCAAAGCAGGGGATTGGAACTAAATTATCTTCGAGGTCCCTTTCAACACAAACCATTTTCTGATTCCATTAAAATTTTAACTTACTTCATCCTTGAAGCCAAATTCTTCAGCCTATTCAGAAACACAACCCAATCTGAAAACTGTAGCCTGATGACCATCTGATAGCTAAATGTCAGGAAACATCATACAACACAGACATTCTTACCAGTTGCTTTTGTCGTTTGGTAGAAAAAGTACTGGAGGGAGAAGAGCCTGCACTGAGAGCTTCTTCAATATCTAAGTTCAACTGTTCCAGTTTCTTCATAAGACATGACATAGAGTCTGACCATTCAGACCCCTTTTCTGGTTGGGTCTAAAAGAAGTCAAATATACATAAAGTGTTAAAACATTCAAGGTTTCTATAACATTAAGAGTCTCATTATACTTCTAGCCTTCAAGGAAAAAGCTGACAGCTTCTTTTCCTGTCCTTGAGTAACTCTTCTCCTTTTAGAAGCTTCAATTACCACTTCAATGCTGATGACACATATTTGTAGCTGTTCTTCATAACCAAATGATCACACTCCACTTCTATACATATGAATGGCTCTCTAGAACTTCATCTTGGGTGAACTACTGTCAGCTCAAGCTAAGCAGAATTGAGACCAAAACCAAAGTAATGTCTCCTCCTTAAGCGATTTCTATTTTAGCATTTTCTCCACTGACTGCATGTTGTCAATAAGAATCTGAACACTGAAGGTCATGTGGACTGTATTTTATTCTGTACTATAATTCCAGACTTCATCAAGCTCTGCAGCTTTCTTCTGCCCATTTGCTGGGAACACTTTATTGGTCTCACTTTCTATTTTCATGGATGCACATTGCCTTTCATCTGAACCACTTCACTGCATAATGAAAACATTAATCTATTGTATTGTAACTGCCAAAAATAACTTTTCTCATTCTTTAATTTCTTCAAAGTCATTTCCATTGAGGCCCTTTAAGCATCTTCCCGAGGTGGTCCCTGTGCATGCTGCTGCATTATGCTTCATTTTGTATTCAAATCACTTCTAATGATCCATGAAAAAAATAGAGTCACACTGACCTCCATGTCATCTCAGGCAGCTACCACTCCCCAGATAAGTCTCCGTCCTGCAGCTACTTCAGTTCTTTCTTACTTTCACAAACAATACGTATCTTTGCACAGAGGATAATTTCACAGCAAACAATTCCAACAGACTGAGCACACAAACAATACTGTGTTGACATCCTGCCAAAATCCTGAGAGTATCGTACCAACAGTCCACAATACTTGGGGGAACTAAACAAATATTGCTCTTATTCTTACCTGAGAAATCTTTATAGCTATTTCTTTCCTTCTGAGGGTTTCACAAGTAGGACAGAGAGATATTTGTAATTGCTCAGGACCAGGAAGGTCACTCCACAATTACACCTGACATATATTATTACTAACGGAATTACAGAATCACAGGATCACAGAATTATTGAGTCTGGACAAGACCTCTAGATCATCAAGTCCAGCCTATGACCTAACATCACTACATCTTAGTTGATGTTGTTAAGATCCCAGAACATCAGATCCCTGGTCCCACATTACATATAGATGTATGTTTCCTTCAGAGGGCCCAGAAATATCTTTGTGGGGATTGTTTTGAAGTACAGAAAATGAAATATCCAATCTTTAGTTTTACAGACCTTTATGTGAAATTCCAGAATGTTCACAACCTGTAAGTACTTTTCCTGGAATACTTCTAAAGTGCTAACTCTGTAGCTATTGAAAGCGTTAAAACAAATACTTTCATAACTTCTCTTTGCCTTCCCAAACATTTTGTAGTAGGTCCAGAAGAAAGCAAGTACCAAAAGACACTCCTCATGCTAAATCATGAGTGACATGATCTTACACAGGAAATGTTCACGTTGATATGTCTACACCAACTGTCTGTAAACAAAGACTCTACATTTTTCTGTAGTGACGCTTCCTCATGTACTGATCTTTCCAATACTACAGAACACTCAAAAAAACCTCAACAAAGGCAAAAACATGCAAAGCACAGAAAAATCCACAACATGAACACAGAAAGTCTGTCAAAATTTGTGTTCTAACACTTCTACTAATATTTCCATTTCTGGGTTCTATTTCTCAACTCAATTATCTGTAATTAAAAAGGGAGACATAAGAATGCACTTACTTATCAGTAGTAAACAATTCTGAGACAACAATTGCACAGAGAAATGCATATAACATGCTTTATTTCTGTAAGCAATGCAAGAATTGCACTTTCCAGGTGACACACACTGAAGGGCACATTAAAAGTTTGGATTGTTTATTTCAATACAAAATAGGAGTGATTTACACAACCAAATGGTCTACTTTCTGTTCCATGTCAGGAAAAAAAAAAAGCCTTTGGGGGAGCTGGAGAGGTACAACAGTAATTTCTTAAAAGTACAAGTCCTAAGGAATTTTCCCAAACTATAACTCTCCCAGCTTTCTCCATTCAGTTCTGTCTTTTTTAGTTCAGTAGACTCTATACTGTGTCTATTAAGGGGATGAGAAAAAAGATGGGCTTTCATTATCCTTCAAGATAAAGCCAAATGGGCCCAGTTAACAAATGACATTCACTAATTGGAAATTTGGCACAACATCACCATTTTAACTACTGCTGATTGGCTACTTATTTTCAAAGGTTGCCTGAAATGCCTGCTGAACAGTGAAAACATGATACTACTTACATTCAAAACTATACAGCCTGCACAGTAGGACTTCTAACCAGAGAATAAATTCTGCCTAATCCATTCACAAGGAACACAGCTCCCCAGTGTTCAGCTCTAGTAACTAGGATGGACACTATGAAAGTGCTCCGAAGAGCCTACTATCACAGTATCCTGCCCATAGCAACTACGGAGGTGAAAAGGTCAGAGTATCTCTAGAAGCTTTTGTATTTTGCCCTCCAGAAGGAAAAAATATACCACTCTAAATCATGTAAGACTCATGATCTGCTCTATTCATTGCTTCCTCCATAATAAGGTGCAGAGAAGGAACACTCCATTATATATAATGTCAAGGTCTCCTTTCTTTGCTGAAGCCAGTCATTCAGGAATGCATAGGAATGCTCTTATCTTCTGAACAACCAAAAAGTTTAGAGAGAGAATAAGGAACACTTTTTCTGTTACACAAAATAACACAGAATCATAGAATAATGTATTTGTAAAAGACCCTTAAGAACAAGTCTAACTGCTAATCAAGCACTGTCAAGTCCTTCACTAAACTGTGTCCCTAAACACCGTGTCTACACTTCTTTCATATACCTGCAGGGATGGTGGCTCAACAATTTCCCTGGACAGTCTGTTGCAGTTTCTGGTAACTCTTTCAGTGAATAATTTTTCTTAATATTCAGTCTGAATCTCAACTGGTGCAACTTGAAGCTGTTTCCTCTCTTGTTACTTGAGAGACCAGACCAATACCCACCTTCCTACAATCTCCTTTCAGTCAGTTGTAGACAGCAATAAGGTCTCCTCTCAGTCTCCTTTTCTCCAGATTAAAAACCCCAGTTCTATTAACTGCTTCTCACCTGTGCTTTAGACCCTTCACCACCTTGCTGCTTTCTTTGGGCCCTTATCAAATATATCCTTTGAGGCAGAGCACTCTTGGCTATGAAGATCATATCAATCATTAGGTGTCAATGACAGAGATTAGCTTTCAAAGTGAACCCATTCTGAAATCCCATATATTCAGTTTACACAAAAATAAAAAGAATAAAAATATAATAAAACTGCCAGCAATTATGCTTCAGACAGATACTGCACATGAAGAAGTAACCCAACTGTTTAATATTTTCAAATATATCAGCCAAACATAAAACTTAATTGTAGGTTTCTATTTCCTGCAGCAACCACATCCAGGTTCTGCATTCACTTCATGAATAAAATTTTATTACTACCTATAACAAATTACAGAGGTAAAACAGGGTGCAAGACTGTCGTCCATCATATAAATAATTACTTGTTCTTTCATTAGACCAAGTATCACATTATCAAAGTATCACAATAATGATGAGGCTGGAAAAGACCTTAAAGATCATCCAGTTCAACCTAAAACCAACCAAGTAAACCTAAACATCTAACATCTATATCATGCCACTCAGCACTTCATCCAGCCTAACCTTAAACACCTCCAGAGATGGTGACTCAACCAACTCCGTGGAAAGCCCGTTCCAAAATCTGATCACTCTTTCAGTAAAAAACCTCTTCCTAAAGTCAAGTCTAAACCTCCCCCGATGGAGCTTAAGTCTGTGACCCCTTGTCCTGTCTCCAGTGTCCAGGGAGAAAAGACCAACCCCCGCCTGACCATAACCACCTATTAGGTAGTTATAGACAGCGATAAGGTCACCCTGAGCCTCCTCTTTTCCAGGCTAAACAGACCCAGCTCCATCAGCCTCTCCTCATAGGGCTCACCTTCCAGCCCCTTCACCATTCTAGTTGCTCTTCTCTGGACTCGCTCCAGCACCTTGACTTCCTTCCTGAACTGAGGGGCCCAGAATTGAATGCAATACTCCAGGTGTGGTCTAAACAGTGCCGAATACAGGGGGAGGATAACCTCCCTCTCCCTGCTGGCGACACCATTCCTGATACAGGCCAGGATGCCACCTGGGCACATTGCAGAGTCATGCTAAGTTTACTGTCCACCAATACCCCCAAGTCTCTTTCTACCTGGGTACTCTCTAAGAACTCCATTCCCAACCTATAGTTCTGCCTGGGGTTGTTGTAACAAAAATGCACAACCCTACACTTAGACTTGCTAAAACTCATCCTATTAGAGTCTACCGATCTCTCCAGTCTGTCCAAGTCCCTCTGCAGGGCCCTCCTACCCTCCAACAAATCGACACGGGCTCCAAGCTTGGTGTCATCTGCAAATTTGCTCATGATGGATTCTAACCCATCATCAATACAATCAATGAAGATGTTAAACAGCACCGGACCTAACACTGAGCCTTGGGGGACACCACTAGTAACCGGTAGCCAACTAGATGCCACACCATTTACCACCACTCTCTGGGCTCATCCATCCAACCAGTTCCTGACCCAGCACAGTATATTCCTGTCAAAGCCCCTTGCTGCCATCTTAGCTGGGAGTATATCGTGGGACACTGTGTCAAATGCCTTACTGAAATCTAGGTAAACCACATCCACAGCCTTCCTCTCATTGACCAGTTGAGCCACTTGATCATAAAAGGAGATCAGGTTAGTCAGGCAAGACCTACCCCACCTAAACCCATGTTGACTGGGCTTAATCTCTTGGCCATCATGCAGTTGTTGCATGATAGCACTCAGCACTAACCATTCCATAACTTTGCCCAGAACTGAGGTGATGCTAACAGGTTTATAGTTACCTGGATCATCCTTCCGACCCTTCTTGTATATGGGGGTCACATTTGCCAACTTCCAAGTTAATACATTCCAGACATTTAACTATTTGTGCCATTTGGAACAAAGGCTTCTGCACCCTGTTTTTCAGCTTTGAAGTGTTCTTCACTAATCTTACTAGGCAAAAACATCTATGATAAAAGGCATATTTGTTTCAATGCTTTGCCCATGAAGCTCACTGCAAAAGGCATAATAGCTGCCAGCAAAGCTAAATTTAAACAGAAAGAATGTGGCGGAAATGAATAAGTCCATATAGAACACTCAGAGGTCAGGGTTAACCTCCTGCCAGACCTCATCCTATACTGGAAGCAGACCGCATCCTATACTGGAAGCAGAAAGACTTCCAAGTGAAGGGTTATGAGAAAATTACACAACTCTAAATTTATCTGATAACTTGTTTGGCTTTCATAACTTGTGGCTTTCATTTCAGAAATCTTCAATAGGTCCAATTGTTCTGACTAATGCATTGTACAACTTCAAGTGATAAATTGCTAAAATCCATGTAAAAAAATGCCAATGCCATTTAAACTCATCCCTAACATTGTTTGTTTAGATAAAATCCTCTTTGATGTACACCCTAAATCTGCAAATGATGATTTTGTAGAACTATTTCAGAGCCCAAACACCTTATTTTGCTCTTGCTGCATGTAGAGAGCTCCTCTGTTTTCAAAGAAGCTTTGTGTAAAAGGTCTCTCAGCCACTGACAGCTTTGCCTACAGGAGTTGGGGGAAGATACCAGATTGGTTTGTTATAAAAAAATCCTTCCCAAAAAAAGCATTTTGAAGACAAAGATCTATTTTGTTCTTGAAATAGATTTATATGTGCCTTTTATATTGGAAATACAATATATTGTATTGTATATATTGTTCAATATATTGTATATTGAAATACAGTATTTCAAATGGAATTTTCCCTCATACACCACTATGGTGTTGCTTAAGTATTTACAGGCCTTCTAGATGGACAACTAACTTGAAGCACCTTACTCCTGGAAAACAGGTGAAGCAAAGTGCAGATAGCAACGTTTCCACTTCTAAGAGCTGCACTGCTATCCATGTGAAATGATCAAAGAGAGTCCCTTCAGCCTCTCAAGTGAGCAGGCAAACCCATGTACATATCCACGTTGCTGAGAAAAATGAAAGCTCTTCAGGGACATCACATAAAATTCAAAGAAAACCGGATCCATCTGATCCCCAAAACAATAAAGTGTTTACCTAAGATGGGTTATTAGTATCTCTGCAGTTTTCCCAAACAACAGCTACACAAATACTAATATGAAGATAGTGTTAATTTAATCAATTTAAAGGAAATGCCTATTCAAGATGAAACCTTTTTCCACAAATTATAATATTTGCACTTTTTAAATATACTTTGATGGAGCTTTGCTCTTCCTTCCTGTCCAGTCACTTTATTCTTCATGCCCTTCTGCCTGACGGTGGGCTGCCCCAAGTTACTGATCTTTTCAGAAGAAAACAGACCCTGTATTTCTTGTGACAGCTTTTAATCTCTCAGACAAATTGGCAAATTTGTCCTTTAACATGCAATCAACACACTGACCTTGCAGAGTAATTGTACAATCATAGAATGATTTGGGCTAGAAGGGTACTCAAAATTCAACTCGCTCCAAACCTCCTGCAACACGCAGGGATGCCTTTCACATTGGGTTATTCACAGCCCCATCCAATCTGACTTGAACATTTACAGGGAAAGTGTATCCACAACTTCTTTGGACAACCTGTTACTACTCACACAGTAAATAATTTCTTCCTTACATTTAATCTAATTTTGCCATCTTGCAGTTTAAAACCATTACCCCTTTTTCTGTCACCACACTCTCTGACAGTGTCCTTCCCCTTCTTAGCTATAGGCTCCTTTTAAGTACTGGAAGGTGACTTGCCATAAAGGAATAGAGGGGCAAAATCACCTTGATCAACCTGATGGCCAAATATTTCTTGACAATGTCCATCGTAAAAAAGAAGATTCCAAAGTCCTATCCCTCTTTGAAGGTTTCCTGCATCAGTAGTATTGCTCTAAACTAAGCAGGTACTACAGCCCTGGTACCAAATACTAGTTTATGGAAATATTTTCCAGTTTAAGGGACCTAAGCTCATTTCTGCGGCTGAGGGCCATAAGCAGTATCAACACCCAAGAGAAAGACTGGAATTGGGGTGAAGGAATTCCTGAGGAAACGGTGTGCAGCAAAATGCTCTGGAAAACAACTGCACACCACTGCAGAATTTGTAAAGTGCGGCAGCCCTTTGTCCCAGACCACACAACATGGAAACTCTGATGCAAGTTTGTTTTCTTTCTAGCAAAAGCAACTTGTTTTGTAAGAGAACTTCCTATTTTAACAATGACAATTTAAAATGACATGTAGTCGGTTTTACCATGAAGCTATGGTTTGAGTTTGCTTCAATGATTAATTTTTTTTTTCCAGTTCACAATGCCTACAGCAGTCTTGCAGTCTTCCATCTTTTAACAAATTACGATGTCAACCAACACTGCATTTCGCAGTCAGGCTGTCTGACAAGCCCGTACTGCCAACACATGCTACAGAACTGGCACCTGAAAGGAGAGACAAACTGCCTTAAGTGACATCTGCTCCCATTTCATATATTATTCTCTTGGGTTATCCCAACTTCAGCTGCTTTAGAGCTGGTGCCAGCTCATTTCTTACCTATTCTACTGCTTCCTCCACATCATGAATTAGAGAAATTGCATTTTGTGTATCCCATACTCCTGCTCTAACCAGCAGAGTTCCTGATGTCACCTGTTTGAATTCAGTTTAGCACCAGTTGCAACACTGGTTGTGACAGCACATCACAGTCAGTGACAGTGAACAACAAAGCAATTTACACACATAAGTATTAAGATGCATTTCACTACTCCAAAAGTTACTGTTTGTCAGTATATCCTCCTCACACATCAGCAAAGGAAGCACGAGTTAGATGAGTGGGCAGTGAGGTGGCCTGAGAACTGGATGAAAAATAAAAGCTCAAATGGTTTTGATCAGTGGTGCAGGGTTCAGTTGGATTGTAGCTAGTGGTGTTCCCCAGGGCTGATCCCCAAATGGTCCACTCTTGTTCAACATATTAATCAACAACCTGTCACCTGAGAGTGACAGAACACTATGACAGGCTGCTCAGAAATGTTGTGGAGTCTCATTCTCTAAAGACTTTAACAACCTGCCTGGACACCTTCCTGAGTGGCCTGCCCTAAGTGATCCTGCTTTAGCAGGGGAGTATGGACTTTATCTCCAGAGGTTCCTTTCAACACCTACCATTGTGTGAACTTTACAGTACCGTAACCCTTACCATATCTACCTTGGAAAATGTAACCAACCTGTTTACAGAAGAGTCTTCTCCTGCAGTGTTTGTTGCCTGAGCAATGGTATGTTTCAGACTGGATTTCACAAAAGCCAAGGTGTCTCATGCCACTAAATTCACAGAAAAATTTGCCGAGTGTAATAGGCAATTCAGAGATCCTTCGCCCCCTGTGGTTTGGTTGCACCTACTGACTACCTTCTATGATGGAACAGGGCTTAATCTTAAAACAGAAATCTTTCTCTTTAGGTAACACTGTGGTTACTTATGCAGGTTTGTAGTAGTTTAAGGTATCAAGAACCAGGAAAAGTATTGTATTTCCCAAACCACACCCCCGCTCTCCTGGACTGGAGGAAATCAAGGGCCCAGCCTGGCTGCTCCACAAGGGAGGTGAAACTGCAGCCCCCTCTTGCAAAGAGCCTGGCCTGACTACAGGGTGATTGCTGCAGTCCTGCCGCAGTTCTGCCGCAGGGCCTAGCCCCTGGTCCGGTTTGGGTCAAAGCAAGAGCCAGTGCCCCCACACTGTTCTGCAACTTGATTGTCTTTAAAGATGCCAAGGACGTGGTGAGCTCTTAACCCTTTCTCTCCCACAGAACTGTGATCACTTGGGAGAAAGGAGGAGAGAGAAGCCTTGAGCAGGCCCTGTTTACCACAACAGGCATGACCTCGTGTGACCAGAGCCATGGGGCTGACACAGATGGTGTATCCCAGCTGTGCCACTGAGAGAACGAAAGAAGCTGAAATGACTGGTAGACAGAGGTCTTAAGCTGGGCTTGTGAAAGTTCCTACTGCTTGGCCACAAGTATTGTGCTAAAAAGAGCAGGTAGTACTGATCTCTTAAGCCTGTGGCAAACAGAAAGAGACTGGGGTTCTGCATCTCAGATACTGTTGTAGTCTCAAGATCATCCATAGGATCTGGTGACCACAGCAACATTGTGACGAGCTCCAAAGATGAGAGGAGTTAGAACCAAGGCTGAGAAGTACAGGGAAAGCTGGTGCCTGCAAAAGAGGCAGAAAAGGGATGTTGCCACAAGCATAACAACATAAGAGGGCCTCAGGAGCACTACTGAGTTCTATGGATGGAAGGGATGGCTGAATTCCCCCTCTGATTAGAGTGTATTTTTTTCCAGGGTTCTCATCTGAAGCCAAAAAGCCAATGGGTTAGCTGTCTCCCATTTCTCTCAGAGTGTGGGTAATCACATTGTGATACAGTTTCCATTATACATTTTTTGTTCTTTTACTTATTTGGGGATTTCCCCTTTGTTTCTTTGTTGCAGACAAGGTTACAGAATTCATATTTAACCTAACACATTTTATATCACCACACCATTCTAAAAATCAGCAGAGAGAAAAGTATCATTAATCCTGGGTTAAAGTGAGAGTACAAGAGGTTCCTCCTCTCATTCTTGCCAAAGAGACAAGCAGCATGAAGATCTACTTCATCAGCTGTCCCACCTATCTCGAGGAGGAACAGATCAGAAGAATTTTGAATTTTAGCCAGCAACTATGCTCTGTAAAGCATGTAAGCACTGTGATAAGAGTGGTGTGTTAGTCTTACAACCCTACAGACAGGACTTAATCCCTAGACTACAGCTTTGACTTGGCTGCATCACATGCAGTTTTTCTTATTTGTTCAGCAAGTATTATTCTTGCACAGGCAAAGTTCAAGAGAACACATGCCCACAAAAACTTAACATCAGAACTTCCAGAAGTCTAATGTCTTTCTAACAGCAGAAAAAGTTGAATCATTCTCCTTTAGGCAAGATGAACTGCTACATCATGGAAAATGTAAACACAGCAACTGTTTCTTTTACAAGGAGTGCAGCAGGTATCTGCTACATTTTACAGAAACCTTCGCCCTCAGGACATGCATATAGACTGCATCTATTAAAGTGACTCCAGAGTAACCACCGCAATGCATGTGCTGCCTCCCAAACAAGCTCAACATCAAGCTCATGGACTTAGAATCAACTGCATGATTTTGACATACAACAGGGAAAAATCAAGCTGGACACTTTAAAAATGAGAAAACAGTCCAGAAAGCAACACACACTCTACTTTTCCTGACTACCTTAACAGCCAGTCACAGGCAGAGGCCAACAGCTGATGTCTAGAGGGTGTTAAAAAACAGGAAATAGTATCACCGTTTTTCACACTGGAAGTTCTCCTTGTTTTCAATGGCATAAAGTGCAAGTTGTATCACTAAAGCAATAATTAAGCACCAAACAGAGCAAAACTTCCATGTCAAGCAACCAGATTCTGCCTGTGTCCTATTTGATCCAAAGCTACAAGTGTTGAAGAGGATGAGCCAACTTTCTCCCTATCAGTGTAATTCCTCAAAGACCCCTGTGATTGTCCCAGTACACCATGGAACCCAAAATCTTGGCTTCCAACTACACAAAGTTCAGTAGCACATTAATTTATTTTATGATTTTCACATACAAAACACCACAAAGGAGTTAAAAAACTTCATTTTAATAATGGCAAGACTCTCTCCAAGATCTGGACCAAAAGACAGTAGTGCTATCCCACAAAAGACAACACAGCTCTTTAATCAAAAATTCATACAATAGTAATCACAGAATTATTGAGGCTGGAAAAGACCTCTGAGATTATAAAGAAAGGTTTCCTCCACTTCACTCTAAAAAGGATTTTGTCAACACCATGAGCTCTGGGCCATGACAATTTTTCAGCTGGTTCCCTACATGTAGCCCTCAATGGTTTGTTAGGTACTAGCACATTTGAACAATAAAAACAATTTGGAAAAAAGTATTTTTTCTATTCGTATTATTTTAGCATAAAACAGATCATGATGTCTCCATACCCATGTTCACAGGCATAGCACAATGACACCCGCACCGAGGCCCTGTTGGCACCATCGAGAAGCACGAAGGGCTGGGGCGCAGTAAAGCGCAGGCCGTCACAGAAAGCGGGGCCGGCAGAAAGCACCGGCAGAGCCCGCTGCCCCTGACACCGCAGGATAGCAAGGCGGATTCCGGCCTCATTTCCAAGCACATACGACACTCCTTACTGGGTTTTTCGACCAGGGCTGCCGTGGGACTACCGGCGGAGGCCCTGTCCCTAACCCCCGCGCAGACGCCGAGCTCGGAAAGGCGCAGGGGAAGAGCTGGCACGAGCGGGGCCACTGGAGGGATGTTGAGGGGCGCGCGCCTGCGACTTCCCGCCCTCCCGCCAACAATGGCCGCAGCCCGCGCTCGCCCAACGGTTTCCCACCCCCACCGCGCGCTAGGTGTGGGGAGGAGGCTGAGGGGGCCCCGCCACGGCCAGCGCCCTGCTGTGCGCGCGCAGCGCTGCCTGCTTCCTCTTTCCGCTGCCCGCCTGAGCGGGCGGGGTCGGGAAGAGGGAGGGGGGAAGGGGG
>VZRI01012579.1:942-30518 GCA_013397515.1 Upupa epops | reverse complement strand
GCTGGCCGAGGCCCCCCTGCGCTTTCGGGTCGGATCCGCCGGCGGAGCGGATCCTCCAGAGGGCGAGGCTGAGCCCCAGAGCCGCTTCCCGTCGACCCCGCGGAAGCGGCCGGGGTTCCTCCTTGTGTTCGAGGCCGACAGGGACTGAGGGCGAGCCGGAAAAGCCTGTGCGGTGCCCGGTCTGTGAGGGGGACGTCGGGCTGCCCCAGCTTCGGACCTTGTCCACAGCGTCCTGCCTCCAGGACTCTTACCAAGGGCGTGCCGCGCTTTCCCCATTATCACGGAATCAAGAATGATGGGTGTTAGAAAGACTTGTGAAGATCCCCTCCAAAATTATGAAGGATCCCTTCTACATTATGAAAGATCTCTTCAGAGGGGAAGATCTGCTGGGTGTGCAGGGCCTGCTGCTTCTGATGCCTTGCTCACCCCTTTAAGCAGGGGTAGGCCAGGCTTAAAAGTCATCCAAAGACAATCAGATTTTCAAAAATACTGCAACCGCACACCGTGGTGGGAAGTTGCTGCTTTTACATTCAATGGGACAGACAGTGCTGTACAAGTGTGGCACTTGAGAATGGCTAACTGCACATCTGAAGAGTTACAGGCACTCATTTCTGAAAGTTAAATCCATCACGTTCTGCACAGTCTGCTCCTCTGTCGTACCTGGCAGATGTCAGACCAAACGGCTCTGACTCAGTCGACTGATTGTGTCCAGAAAAGTGATTGTGTCACATCTGAGATATGATTAGACTGCCTTAACTGCATTAGTCTTAGGAATAATAAGAGCTGTATGGATCATGTCAGTTAAAAATGTAAAGCGGTAACACTGGCTTTTAGAAGCATACCACTCTGAAATCATGATCATGTTCGAACTTGATTGTACCAGTTGTCTTGAGGTCATTTCATTGATTACTTTTGTTATTGATGAATCAACCTGGGTTGAAGGATACATGAGATGAGAGACAAAATTATTGGAACTTCTAGATTTCAACACAGTTCAGGAGAAGAATGTCTAAATTTAAGTGCTGCTGAAAGCATTTAAGATTTGCTTATGTGGTTTGACATTAAAATAAGACTGAGTGGGCAGATTAGGACTGTCTCGTTTTTTATCTCTCTGGTGATATGTGCGGGGTTTTCTTCAAAGGCCATTGTATTTTGTATACTGAAAGCCAAAGTCAGGCTGTAATCACAGTGCTTTTAGCATCAAATACAGATTTGGAGGGTCAGCCTCCTAACTTGGCATCATGACACTGGAAAAGCTGCTACAAAGAAGAATCAGTGCTTTGATGCTGGATTGAGTCATGTACAATACAACTCCTGGTGCCAAGAGAACTTGATTTTAGCTATGGTCCTTTGTCACTTGATTTAAGAGAAATGATAATAAAATTCCTATTTCTATTCTTCCTTAATGAAGTCAAATATATCAGACAATAAAAATGGAAATATTTTGAAATACGTTTTAAAAATATGTTGTCTTAATTTTTCCTTCAGGACAATCTAGTCGTCTAGTTTTATTTACTTTTGTAATAGAAGTTTCCTGAGTGTTCATTACTGGAATTAATTTTTTTAATTAAAATGCCAAATGTATTCTTTTCCTTTGTTTCTTTCATTATATTTTAATGATGCTTACATGCAAAGTAGTTATACTGTAGGTAGTTATTCCATATTTTCTATTTTTGGGGGTTTTTGGGGGATTTTTGTTTGGTGCTTTAGGAGAACAAAGTCATACTATTATGTCTGTGACAGCAGCTCAGCACTGTGACATTTCCCATGCAGCTTTTGGGTATTTTAGATCCAAATCAGTTTGAAAGATTGGAAGAAATAACAAAAGGATCAAAGTTTGATCAAAATTTGTGGCTGAATAGACACAAGAGACTCAAATGATAGCCTACCACAAGCAGAGGATACCAGCCCAGATCATTTCTGAGCAGCTGCTGATAAGCATATAAGTGCTAACTGGCCAGATAGTCAAAAGTTACCTGTAGTTGAGGCATGCATTTTCTCTTGCCAGAATCATGGGGGGTTTGGGGTTGTCCTGGAGAAAGGGTAATAGAGGAGACATGGGGGAATGTGGAGAAAATGTCAGGAGAAAATGTGAGGCAGTGAGGGAATACTTTGAGAAGACTAAAGTTTGTTGGAAAACATGGAGAAGAGGGAAGTGCGTCAAGATGCAGCTGCAGATGAGCTGCAAGGCATGAGCTAAGAGGCCATAGGAAAGCAGGGTGCAACAGTTCTGCAGAAATTCAGTATGGTAATCTTAAATCAGAAAAATGCTTTGGAACAATACTATTGTGAATTAATCGTCTTGGGATGATTGGACAAATTCTGTAGAAAGAGTAGAACAATAAATTTGCACTTCCACCCCTGAGACAATTGGTTTCACAAAAGACTTTTTTTCCATTATGATGGGCAGTTAATACCTGACTGAGAAAATGGAAAAAAAATACATAGATAGAGGTGACAGGTTGTTCAGTTCTTATCTGATGATGTTACAGGATTTGTGTCACTCATCCCACATGCCATTTGTGGTTTTTTTTTTTCACAAGGAGGCAAGAGGTTTCTCAACAGCTTCTGTTTAGGTGTCAGACTGGCCCAGCTGCTCCTTGCAGATCCTAAAGATATTTGTAACTAAAGAAATAATTTAACAGAATCACAGACTTATTGAGGCTGGAAAAGACCTGTGAGGTCATCAAGCCCAGCCTATGACCTAACATCACCACAATAAACTAGACCACGCCCCTAATTTCTTTGGGTATTGTTTTCTGTAAACATTCTGTTGGACCTTCACCAAGTGCTTGCTTTTGAGTCCTTGTTTCACATCAAGGATTCAACCTAGGGTCAGGACTGCCTGGTTCTGGACTGACAGGAGTTTGCATGGTTGTTGGCTTTGTGTAATTGAGCAGAGTCCTTTTGTCATGATCTCTTTGGAAGTTTTGGGTTGTGGGTAGCTATGAATCAATTTATTGACATTTCTCTCCACAGATGGGTTTTTTCTAAGGGCTCTCATGAATGTACCTTTTCTAATGACCACTCGTTTGTGTGTACACCTCTTTGAGATTGCTCCTTAAGACATAAGCTCCTTGTCATAAGCTACTAAGAAGCCTATTATTTTGTACTGAGAGAGACTGATCCTGGTGCTGAATTGTCCAGCTCTCTCCCCTGTGTGTTGTGGAATTGAGAAAATCACAGAATTACTGAGGCTGGAGAAGACCTCTAAGATCATCATGTTCAGCCTATAACCTGACAGCACGACATCAGCTAGACCATGGCACTAANCTTGTCCTGATGACAACTTTGTTCAGGTAGTTATAGTCAGGGATAAGGTCCCCCCTGAGTCTCCTGTTCTCCAGGCTAAACAACCCCAGCTTTCACAGCCTCCTCTCATCAGACTTTCCCTGTAGTCCCTTCCCCATCCTTGTTGCTCTCCCCTGGACCCGCTCCAGTACCTCAGTGTTTTTGTTGAAGGGGCCTAGAACTGCACACAGTACGCAAGGGGAGCCCTCACCAGTGACAAATACAAAGGGAGAATTATATCCCTAGTCTTGCCACACTATTCCTGATACAAGCCAGGATGCCATTGGCCTTTCATGCCACCTGGGCACACTACTGGGTCATATTTAGCAGTTGTCAAACAGCACTCCCTCTCTGACAGGCCACTCTCGAGCCACTCATTCCCCAGTCTGTGGCTCTGCTGGGGATTATTGTGGCCAAAATGTAGGACCGTGTACTTGGCCTTGTTAGACCTCATTCCATTGGCCTCTGTTCACTGGCTCAGCCTGTCCATATCACATATAGTGATTTTAAAGTATTTTTCTAAGTTTTGAATTGGCCAAAGCTGAAGGGAGGGGGGATTAAGTTTAAGTATGCTGTTCAAGTCATAGATACTGGTACACCAGTATCTAGACTAATTCCAGGTGTTATATTGTTCAGTTCTGTTCAGTTCTAATGTTTCATGTATTCTTTTTTCAGAGTGCTTATGAGTTTCACTGTTTCAGTTATAAGAAGCTTGTCAAAATGACATAAGGATACTGATCCTGGCAACAAATCTCCTTGTATAAATTTTTGGAAGAGGGAGAGATGAAGAGGCATGTTTTTCTTTTTTTGTCTAAGTCTCTTAAATTCCTGCACTTAATCAGATGGGATGTCCCTCTGCATCTCTTCAAAGACACCAACATCTTTTCTTTTGACTGTATAAGGGATTTATGTGCTTCATTCAACAGACTGCTTTCTCTATAATGTGGAAATTGGATACGTTCCCTAACACCCAGATACGGATAATGTTCTGCTGATGTCTTAACTGTGAATTGAGACAAAACCCATTGTGCACCATTTCCACTCTCTCTTCCTCCCACATGCCTAGCTTCTCCAGGAAGAAAGTGAAACTATGAGAGCAGCAAGCCTACACCACCAGGTCTGGTAGATGGTCAGTAGCCATAGATATTTAAATATCTAAATTTTACTTGAAAAATTATGCCCTGCATTATAGAGATTGGATTTCATTCCTCCCTCTCTGATAAAAAACAGCAAAACCTTTCAGTCTGGAGAAGCATATAGTCTGAGAGATGTTTTGAAAAGATCACATGCTGTACCAATGACAACTCTTGCCAATCTTCTCTCTGTGCTCTGTTGGGTTGTTTTCTTTACCACTACCCATTGTTTGGTAAACTGAGGTATCTATGTTCCTGCTACCTGCTTGTGCTAAAACCAACAGTATCATGTGTGTTGCTATACTAATCTGCTGTTGTTTATGCTCTTCTTCCTCTAAATGGTGAGAATACCCACAGCAAACATAGAAGTTAAGAAGCTGAAGGAATCGTGTACAGTTTAAATGCTGATTTTAGGATCATCACCTAACGCACAAGAATTGTCATCTGTCTGCATGCATACGTTCCTGAATCCCTTTTTAATGTATCTAGTATTTTGTCTTAGATCTTTAATTGCTAATGCTAGTTATCTACCTAAAAATTTCAGAATTTTAGTTACATTTCTTTTTTTGGGTTCAAACCCAGACATAAATACTGAGTGAGTGATCTACACAATTTTCAGAAGCTTGACTACTTATGGTGATTTTAATTATTAATAGCATTGTAAACAGCTGAAGCCCTGTCAGAGAATCACAGAATAGTTTGAGTTGGAAGTTCCAACACCATGTTATGGGCAGACACACCTCTCACTAACCAGGATGCTCAAAGCCTCATACAATGTTGCATCACACATGCAATGATGGGGAGCAGCATGTTCCAGTGTATCACCACTATCCCTGTGAAGACCTTCTTCCTTATGTCCAACAAAGTCTACCCTCAGTTTAAAGCCATTACCCCTCATCCTATCACTACTAGCCCCTGTAAAAAGTCTCCCATTTGTTTTTTATGCCCCTTTGTCTTGCTAGGGTAAAAAAAATGATCAGGGAAGAAGGTGGAAATACTGTATTACTGCTGTGTAATACCAGTTCATTTTGCTCCTTTTGGACATCTTTCATGGCTTTTAAAATCATAAACAGAGAACAGTAATTTTAGATTTTAGCATGTCCTTTTTACTTTGTGAAAAAACTGACATCGTTAAAAACCATAAAACACATTCTGTTAAACAAATCTGCTTGATGGCAATTTTGAAGAAAACTTGCTTTGGGAAAATACTCTTAGGCACCTTTCTTGGAGAAAAACAGTAATTTCTCTATCTCCAGAGATAATTTCTGTATTTCTATGTTTATATTAAACATATTGCTCACACCAAATACATATTCTTGTATAACACAAAGGTTGGAATATGTGTCTGAGAGCGCAAAAATCTCTTACTCTAGGAATAAGATGGTCACTGCACAGCAACAACTACTATTTCCAGAATCTTAAGGTTCAGACATGTTCCCTGTCCCTTCCTTCAGACACTGTTCAGTGGGATGAGAGGGGCTAAATCAGAGAAATGATCTGTAGCAACTACTTTTATAAATCTGTAGAAGTTTTGCAAAATTTTCAGGCACAAATGCAGTGAAAATGTTCTTCAGCAGGCAAAGCTGAAGGTGTGAGCCCTGAGTCAGAGATTGAGCCTAACCATTCTTGACTTCCAGATCTAATTTATATTCTATTTTGAGTACTTCAGTGTTGTTTGCACTTGCCTAGCTCTTTGGGATCTACCATACCTGAAAGCATTTGAAAATTCTGTTTATGTTATGGCATTTGGTAAGCTTTATTCAGATTTAGAAAAGGAATGGTTCTTACAAAGAACAGGAAAATATTGTTTGGAATTACTAAGAGAATCATAAGAAAGAGAAAACAAAGGCCTGCCATGGGATGATTATTAGCAGTGATATTTTCTATTCACAAGTATTTCAGTTCCACATGATATGAAGTATTTTAACAAAACCTCATCAACCACAACAATCCACATAGAAAGATCTGTTGACAGATCTGGCAAGTAACTGAAATTAAACAATTCTCAGCCTAATTCAGGGCAGCTAGGATTTTAGCTAGTTCTGCAAATTACATACTTAAAGGAAGGCTTGAAAAGGCTATTTTGAAGTGCAAGACAGACGACAATAACCATAATAAACAAAATCTTCCTAACAAAATGCAATATAATGTAGAAGTACAAGATTTGCAGGTTTAAGATATGTATCTAGAGATCTTTGCAGCGAAAGCTGCATGGGCTTCATTAACACTTGGGCTATAAATAGACATTCTGAGTTAAAAGTTAGAAGGATCATATTTTGTACTTTAATAGTTTGTCTTAATGTAACACTTGAGGAACTGTAAAAAGGTTACAAGCTCTCCCAATTGCTCTGCTGTCCTGCTCACCTCTGTACAGATCTGTGGTGCTAGTATCACCATTTAAAAAACAAAAAGAAAGGAGAAAATAGGCTATAACATACTTAGACTGAAAATGTCCCTACACTGATCAATGTGTAGGTTAGTCCTACTGAAAATAAGATCGGTAGATAGTGTACCAAACAACCTCATTTCAACCCATCCAGTATCAGTTTAAATTTAAAATGTCAAAGTGTTAGCAGTATTATTTGGAATCTATATTATGTATTTATTATCTTTTAATGTATTTTATAATTGTCAATTCATCAAAATTGAATTACTTTTCAAAGACAGCTTAATTTTGACAATGTTTGTCTGGGGAAAATCCCTTTACCTGACAGTTAGGCTATACAAGCTCCTTAGTAGCCCACCAAGCAAGCTGCTTTAGGCTCCCGACAAATCACTTGTAGGCTAAGGATTGATTCACTGTCATGGAAAACTTTGAATCTTTGAGGAGTTTTCTTCTGAAATGGAGTACCCCCAAATTTTAAAATAATTTCTTCCTTTGAAAAACTGAGTGCTTGTATTTGCCATGCTATACGTGAGGGGATGGGGTATACCACCTATTTTAAATTAGATATATAAACTAATCTTTCTTTTTTAATTTTGTGCAATTTTCAACCTCATACTTTCTGCTGTTACACATTCATTTCAATTTGCATTTTAATCAAATGGTGTGTGTTCTGATCTGCTTGCATGACCATCCCCTAGCATTTGCAACCATGTGAACACATTTCCAAACAGGAAAAGAACATACATCACGAAGATCTAGTCTTTTTTGTTTGTTTGTTTGTTTGTTTTTTAACTTAGCATTCAGTTTAATGCCACTGGAACTCGTCTTCTTAAGGACTTTATACAAAAATGGAAGAATTTCACACTGGTGATCCAAGATAGAGACTGTAAATGTGTATATTTTAATTACAGATGTTCTTATTGATTGAGAGTTTGCTGTTATTTATTGAATGTATTCATGGTAAATTCTTTTATTTAAAGATGTTTTATATGAGAACATTCAAGTAGCTGTCATTCAAATGTAACGAGCAAGCTTTATCATGTCTGAAAAATTTGGTTTCAAAAGCGTTTTCTGAACATCTGTAATGCACTCTAGCCTTTATTTCAGAAAGAACTGACATTGTCCCTACTTGCTTGGAATACTGGGATTTCCCAGTCAAGCTTTTCATAACTGTTTCTCTCTCTCAGCATTCTTTCTGGTTTGTTTTTTTTTTAATTCACCTCAGTGGCTTTATGTGCCCCCAAGATTCATTACTATAGCTTCTGAAATTTTACCATTGTACTCTTTGAATATGAACAACAAATATTAACTGCAGAACTTACGGTAGGTTATATACCATATCACTACTTATTAAATCACTAAGATTAGATTAAGTCCAGACAATGTTTATCCAAATATTTGGTATAAATAAACATTTACATCTTTGGCGTTAAAACATTTTTGCAACACTGCTTGAAAATGTAAATGCCAGAAAATTACAGAACCCATGGAAAGCACAGATGAAGAGCCTAGTAACACAATCCAAAAGTCTTCATTACTGGAAGAAAAATGTTTCAGATGCAGGCACTGGCCTCAATATTCTGTCCAATTTATTTCTGGAGAACTCTGAGCTAATTCAGAGGTTTCCATTTGCTGTATTTCAAAAGTCTTGGCTCTGAGATAATTTCAAACTGAGCAAGACTTTTATTTTGGAAAAAGCTTGACTAGGTCAGAGCGGTTTATTTCCATTTTTATTACAATTTGAAATTCTTTGTAGTTGGAGTGACTGATAAAGTGGTGATGGTGATGACATTCTATTCTATGGAAAATAACCATGCAAAATGTCATCAAATGAAACCTCAGACCCATAATGGTTAAATTTCTAGGAAGTACATTATATGTTTAAAAAGTTCTTATATTTCACTGAGTTTGTTTAAAACATGGAACTCAGTGTTCACACAGTTATGTGATAGCTGGGAGTGTGACCAAAATGATCATAGGCATGTAAAATCATGTGATAGTCTGTGCTCCCATTGTACTATCAAGGAAATACATCTACTACAATATCGAACTAACATGTTTTTGGAATTTCACAGAAAGAAATATAGAGGTATCTTACCTATCACTAGAATCTGATTCATTTTTTTAATTGGGCATTTGTCACCAAGCAAGAATTTTCAGAAGTGCCTAAATGCCTTACAGGAAGTGCCACAATCTTTCAGTGGCACTTCTGTGTGTGTGAGGGAAATTGTTACTCATGTCTCTTGCTCCTAGTCAAGAACTTTGCCATATTTTGACACAGACTTTGCAGTGTTGTGAATTGAGTAAATTCAGTAACATTATTTCCCCCCTGCCCCTGTACTGCAGCTCCATTTGTGAACTACAGAAAAATACCACATTCCCATCTATCATCCAAACAAGCTTGGAGATGAAACCCAACTTGGTCCCTTTATCTTTTGCACAAGTTTCCAGTCTCGCAAGTTGTTCTGCTTATTGCCCATCCCACAGTTTAACCAGAATCTCCATCTGCACCTTGAAGGAATATCTTGATTTCAGTGGTAGGCAGATAAACAAATTTCTACATATTTCTTCTGGTTCCCTCCACCCAAGGAGGTGCTTATTCCCATGTTCTGACAAAGGAATATAGTTCATCAGAGACTCAAGCAGTATTTTCTGTTGATTTTGGTCTACTCCTGTAGTTATATAAAACACTTTAGTGGTCTCATATGTCACAGGTTCCAGATATTTTCAAGCACTTTTAAAGAATCTTGATATAGCTATTTTATTTGATTTTGCAGGTCTTAGTGTGACCATAAACGCATCATGTTTTTTATGTTTTCTGTCAAGAGCAAGAGTAATACAGCTGTTTCCTGAGGTGCCCATATGATTCTGAAGTATTCAATTACACTACAGATAAAGGAATCAATATCTGAAGAAATGATAACCCAAGTTACAGATCATAGGATCATAGGATCATAGGATGTTAGGGGTTGGAAGGGACCCAAGAGATCATCGAGTCCAACCCCCCTGCCGGAGCAGGACAAAACTATCTAACACAGATCACAGAGGAACGCATCCAGGCGGGCCTTGAAAGTCCCCAGAGAAGGAGACTCCACGACCTCCCTGGGGAGTCTGTTCCAGTGTTCTGTGACCCTCACAGCAAAGAAGTTCCCCCTTGTGTTGAGGTGGAACCTCCTCTGCTGCAACTTACACCCATTGCTCCTTGTCCTATCACAGGGAGCAAGTGAAAAGAGCCTGTCCCCTCCCTCCTGGCCAGCCTTTAGGTACTTATAAACATTTATCAAATCTCCCCTAAGTCTTCTCTTCTCCAGACTAAAAAGCCCCAAGTCCCTCAGCCTCTCTTCATAAGCCATGCCCTCCTGTCCCCTAATCATCCTCGTAGCCCTCCGCTGGACCCTCTCCAATAGATCCTTGTCCCTCCTAAACTGGGGGGCCCAAAACTGAACACAGTACTCAAGATGAGGCCTCACCAGGGCAGAGTAGAGGGGGAGAAGAACTTCCCTCGATCTGCTGGACACACTCCTCCTAATACACCCCAGGATCCCATTGGCCTTCTTGGCCACCAGGGCACACTGCTGTGCCATGGTCAACCTGTTGTCCACCAGGACCCCCAGGTCCCTCTCCACAGGACTGCTCTCCAGTAGATCACCTCCCAGCCTGTACTGGTGGAGTTTGTTATTCCTCCCCATATGCAGGACTCTGCACTTGTCCCTGTTGAACCTCATCTGGTTTCTCTGTGCCCAGCTCTCCAGTCTGTCCAGGTCTCTCTG
The DNA here is from genome assembly GCA_013397515.1 of Upupa epops. Taxonomy (NCBI): domain Eukaryota; kingdom Metazoa; phylum Chordata; class Aves; order Bucerotiformes; family Upupidae; genus Upupa; species Upupa epops. The sequence goes on along the minus strand of VZRI01012579.1, from coordinate 19,938 downwards.
GATGGCAGCACAGCCCTCAGACGTATCAGCCAGACCTCCTAGCTTGGTGTCGTCGGCAAACTTGCTGAGTAGACACTCTGTGCCCTCATCAATGTCATTGATGAAGATGTTGAACAAGACCGGTCCCAGCACCGATCCCTGAGGGACACCACTAGTCACAGCTCTCCAGCTGGAGCTGGCACCATTGATCACCACCCTCTGAACTCTATCCTGCAACCAGTTCCTAACCCACCTCACTGTCTGCTCTTCCATCCCACACCTCCTCAGCTTGCTCACTAAAATTTCATGGGAGACAGTGTCAAAGGCCTTGCTAAGGTCAAGGTAGACCACATCCACTGGTTTCCCTGAATCTAACCATTCAGTTATTGTATTATAGAATGCTATCAGGTTAGTCAAGCAGGACTTCCCCTTCATAAATCCGTGCTGACTACTCCTGATAACCTTCTTCTTTTCCAAGTGCCTTGAGATGCCCTCCAGCAGGAGCCGCTCCATCATTTTTCCAGATGTTGAATACTTGGCCCTTTCAGTGTGTACACCAATTGTGTTATCTGTTTATTCTTCTGAACCCTTAAAGATAAATGTAAACCACACACTAATACTTATGAACAGGCTAAAGCATGAGTTCCCAAACTTTTGTTCATGGGTCCTTTGGGAATGAAATGAGCCTATGCAACAAAATGCGCTGGCAGCACAGTGTCTTTCAGTAGGACAGTTACAGCTAGGATGGTCAGCATAAAACCTTTGTCAGATACCAGTAGCAGATAGTCTCACTTTGTAAATGTCTAGCCCCAAGATCTTTTACTATTTTATGAAAACTATTTAAGTGCCATAGTCTTACATGTTAAATGGAACAGCCTGAGGGTTTCACACTGTGAAATGTAACTCAATAATCTCACTTTCTGTAATTTTGTGTTCTATAATTCAGCATCAAACTGAAAAGTATTTTGTATAATTTTCTGAAGGAGTTTGAATGCTGAAGTGATCTGTCTTTTTGACTGGTTGTGTGATTTTCTTAATTAGTTTGTCCTGGAATTTTAATTTTAGCAGACTCTCACTATACAAGCAGTATATACTATATACTAAAGATTCTTGGAGAGTGATGATATTCTCCACCACAGATTATTTCAAACTGCTAAAAACCCCTCTGAATAATTTTAAAGTGCTAATCCACCCATCACATGAAGGTTTGTTTATCAGCTTTGCTTTTGAAAAAAAGTGAGATTTTATCCCCATGTATTACGGCTTTTCTTGAGGAGGATTTTGGCAAGGTCTAAGCTGAAACTGTTGAAAATACTTTACACAATATATTTTACAAAAACAGAGTGCATGTTTTTACAGATCTCAACCCATCAGCCACTGTTGCTCCACTGTTGTTCCACTGCCTGTGGAAAACAGTCTCATTATTTCAAAGACATGTATCTGCTGATGGCAAGAAAGTGCACCACTTGTGGGGGCACATTTTTATTTTTTAATTATCTATTAAAGAGTGAAGAACCATACATATTCATTACTACATGTGAACAGCATGCAAGTATACTGAAGAGATATGCAGTCATTGTGATAGTATCTACATACTTTCATACATTATTCCAATGTACCAGTTCTCTGCAATATGGTATTTAAACATGTTCTTACTATTCCTGTTACAACTTTACTGTTCTTGCCCAAACTTCCTATAATTTCACAATAGAGGCAGCTATGCAGCAAATTTCCACTGAAGATGTAAGTTTGAAATTGCTGCTCCCAGTAAGTAGGACACAAGTAATTCCATATCCTGATGGGAAATGGTTACATTACTAGGAATAGTGATATTACAGAAAAATGTACTTTGTACAAAATACACATAGTCCCATAAGTCTGTACCATTAATAAAATATTCTTTCTTTTAACTTAAGAATTAAGAGTGACTTTATTATTAAGAACTAATTGTGTTTATTTATTAACTGATAATAAAGCATCATTTCTAAAATAATCAGCAGTTCTTAAAGTCCTTTTCTAAGCAGGCAGAAAGACATAAAAGCTAGAAACTTCGGAAAGTTCAATTTACTGTGTCTCCACCTACCACCTCTGGAGAACGTATAAATTCAGAAAGTCTCACAGACACACAAAGAAAGTTAGAAAGTACAAAGCTCAGTGAATCACTCCTGTCTCAGGCAAGTAATTTTGCATTTTCTTCCGCTTATCTTGCTAGTCTGTTCTCCCTTAGCATTGGTACTTCAGCACTAAAGCTGTCCTACCTGGTAGACAGCCCTCGTCTGTGGAAGATGAACAAAAAGGAGATTATAATAATAATTGTATTATTCCTCATTAAGAAGTCATAGCAAGTTTGCAACCATTCTTCTCCTCTAGTTTTGTAGTCTCTGTTTCAAAGGGTAAAAGAAGAACAAACTTCCCAAGTATGGAAAGAATGGAAGAAGGAATTTGTGTTTCACTCTGATATATTCTTGACTAGTTTTTGCTCTCGTGTAACTGAATTAGAGAAAATGAAACTGTTGCAGAGCAGTTCTCAAATAGCTTAAATTCCAACTAAGTTTCCATTCTTCATTACTGTAAAAAACAAAGTAACTCTCGGAAAAGTGCCTAAGCAAGGCAGTGAGCAGGAATAAGAGAGATATATGGGTAAGAAGCTTTCTTTGATGTGCCCAGTTACTGATCACAGCTATAGGCTTGACTGCTGCTCTGTATCAATTACATTGAACAAAAGTCAAATATGAATGAAGTAAAATCATAATGTGCTTCAAAGACACTGGCTTTGAATGCATTAATGTGGATTTATTTCCTTTTGTCTGTCTTGTCTTGCTCCTTTAGTAAACTTCTAGTGTTTGTGACAAGAATGAAAACAAGCCAGAAGCAGACAAAATGTAGGACAGATCCTATGGAAAGTTCTGTATTCCATCTCAGCAAATTATTCCAGCCTGAGTCTGAACTCTCATGGTTTAAACTGACACAATGATTACAAAACTTCCAGCTCATAAATTATTATATATAATGAGGATAAAATTTACCCAACCATAAGGAAAATAAGGAAAATGAAGGAAAGAGAAACTAGGCGGCCAGATCATCTATCTTCCTGTTCATAAAGGACTGTTCTCTGTAACTGTTCCCAGAGTTCAGCTACTGAAGATTTACATGTCAAAAGCTTTCATAAATCTCTTTCAGAACACTACAATTTTCTTAAAGATTTATTCATGCTGAAAGCTGATGACACAGCTACCTCACTAACACTGCCCAGTGCTGTACACAGAGACTGGGTCTCTTGACATTATATTGACTATTCCCATAACTGTACAGCCTCCTCCACAAATCTTTGGGTTTACTGTCTGAAAGGCCAAATGCTGACAAAGATATTAATTGTGAATGCTATGTCAATTACTTAAATTGTCTGTTTGTGTCATCTTGTCTTTGAACAAGGTAATATTCAGTGAAAATACTAGACCATCAACATTGTGCTTTAAACCAACATGCAGGTTTGGTTTAGGTCTTCCTAAATATATTGAAAGAAGCATGATGTAAACACGTGTGCTACTTGAGTCCCCAAAAGGTGTCCTCTCAGGTTGCTGTATAAGGGTTGGCAGATTTCTTGCTCTGGCCCTGACATGCTCTGCACCAGCTCACACAGCAGAGATGGCAGAATTCAGGTGAAGTTAATAGGACAGAGGCTCCCTCAATGGATTCTTTGTCAATTAGGAAGGACACTTGTTTCTTTATGAAACAATTATTGTTCTAGGATTTTCCCGGAGATGTGCCTATATGGAACACTTGCCAACAGTTAATTCTTCAGCCTTTGTAGAAATAGTCTTGTGGGAAGACAAACCCAGTACATGGACCTCATGCAGACACAGGGAGGTTGCAGAAGGGCTGCTGGAGCACCAGTCATGTCCTGATGGTTATCTTGAAACAATTCTTCACCAGCAAACTTACTGGCTTTCTTTTTTCTCTCTCTGATACAGTAGATGGAACTGTGACAACTAAGCAAGGTTAATGGCTGTTAGAATAGCTAAGATGGGCTCTCCCAAGAGATACTATAAAACTGTCCCAGAGAGGAAACTGTCCCAGAGAGGATTTCCAGTTTATTGACATTTTGGTAAGACTAAGCTTGCCTCCCTTCACAGCCAAGATCAGCAGGATTTCTACAGAGTCACTGAGGTGAGGGATGCATGGCAATTCACTTCATCAAGACTTTATAATACATCTTTTTGCCTATTGTCTGTCAAACACCTTCAGTTTTTAACTTGACCCAAATGCTACTCCTGAAAGTAACACATTATTTGAGAGTATGAAAGGATAAGGTTACTGATGTGAAGTTGCATAGTAGCTCCTGCTTAAATGCAGTTATCAGCTGGTTCCTGCTCAGTACAGTTTGAAGAAATGGCAGTCTAGAAAGATGTTTCAGAAGCTCTTCTGAATAATTTATTGCCACTGCATACTGAGATGGATGCTTTCACATAGTTTAATATGAAGACTTCAAGTAAAACAAGGAAAGAGGAATGGCTCAAGATACCACTCCAGAGTTGACAAGAAAACCTCTGAACACAACGAAACAATCATAAATAATATTAGAAGGACTTGCATGATGTAAAATATTTCCCATTAAAGACAGAAAAGGAGTTTTGCAGGGAAAACGGGCAGAGAAGACAAAACTACTAACTTCTCTAATCAAGGTCACTAGTGTGTTTAAGGCAGTGCTGTCTTAGCAATGATGTTATCTAGGTCACTGTCCCAAAATGATAAATATCTTCAACAATATTTCAGGCATGTATGTAGACTGGTTTGTAAATTTTCAAAATTTTGCTTGTGCCATTGAATTAAATGTTATTTTCATTTTAAGAACTCCATCTGGGCATTAAATATACCACTGATACAGACTCCCCACAAAGGAAAAAAAAAGTTGTCCAATTTAGATCTCATGAGAAAGCACAGAAAATCCATATGGGATTGGTCTAAGGATGGAAACTCAGGGATCATACTGAATTCATAAATTGAACAGAAGTATCATTTATCTTGTATTACTCAGAACAGGCAGATGCTGCAGGCCTTTGGAAAAAGAATAAAGACAAAAAGCTTTCTTTTTTTAATTGAAGGGATTGTTTTCAGCAGAGTTCCTTCCGCTTGTAAGAGAGTTGGCATCGTACACAAATTGTATTTTTTCCATCTTCCCTCTGCTTGTTTAGTGTTTGGTGTACTTGGAGATGTGCCTCTGCTTATTCATTAGAATTGCTGAAGCAATAACTTCAGCATTCCTACTTAAATCTGTGTAACGACTGTTTTAGAGGAGATATATACACAGATGCCCTGCTTAGGTGACTACCTGCAAGGACCAATGCTCCACAGCCTAGAGAAGGTGACAGCCTTTCCTCCTTTCTATACTTAATATAGGAGATTTGCAGCCAGTAACAAGTGCATTTACTTAGGAATGCTCCTGTAGGGTAGATCTTAATCACTCTACCACTGCAAACTCCAGTAGCATGGATTTAGCCAGGATCTCGGTCAGGGTGATAGCCTGTATCTCTGTGTCTGAGGTGATTGTTTTACTGTTTTTAAATCTAAGGCTTTTGACAGCATTTTTGCACCATGCTGTCTTTAGTTAATTTATTTCTCCTAGGACATTTTTCCTCAGCCCCATTTCTAAATAACAGAAGTAAGTAACTTGACAGTGATATACATTTGCTCAAACCAAGAGTCATGGGGGGAAGCATGACCACTGCTAAAATTTTAGAGACAAGACAAGACAAAGCTTTTTTTTTTCCTAACTCTTGCAGGCTTTCCTAGAGTTGTTTACAGAGCAAAAAAATCAAACCCAGGACTGCATCATTGCATCTGTACAGTTTTTGAAATGTTTTGACACAGTCTCTGAGATTTACTAGGTAATTTCACATGCCTGCCTGGCAATTTATAATCCATTATTTTACGCTATAAGCTATGTCCTTGTCTTTATTTTATGGCATAGTCATAAACTAAACTAAATGACAACAACCCCTGTTCTTTCCCTTGTATCTACAGTAATGATTTTCAGTAAACAGAATGCAAAAGATTGTTGTGCATCTATTTTGAAATATATTTATATTAATGGGAATGTTTCTGAGTAAATGAGGAAGCAAGACCTGGCTTAGGGTAGAGTAACAATTCAATTATTTCATGAACCATGTGTCACAAGAATCTCTCAGTGTCAGTATCACCTCAAAAGGTGCGCTGGTTTGGAACCGTCTTTGGACCTTGGGTTTCTACTATTAGCTGCTGAGAAAAAAATTGTAAAAATATGTCTTTTTTAATCTCTGAGTTGTTGGATTTCTGCAGTAAAGTTGCAGTGTCTGTGAAATTCGGCATAAAACTCCCTCTCAGTTAAGAGGTTCCATATAAATATCAGAAGGAACTTCTTCACAGTGAGGGTAACAGAGCAATGGAACAGGCTGCCCAGGGGGGTTGTGGAGTCTCCTTCTCTGGAGATGTTTAAAAGCCATCTAGATATGTCCCTTTGTGACTTGGTCTAGGTGATCTTACTGTGGCAGAGGGATGGGACTAGATGATCTTTCTAAGTCCCTTCTGATCCTTAATGATTTTATGATTCTATGAGTGTATGAATTCTTCTATAAGCACTGGAAGGAGAATTGCAGATACAGGTTAAAAACCAAACCACTGGGTAAAACATTAGGTCTGCACCTAACTTGCAAGGCATAGAGGAGATTTACATAGAAAATAACTTGTAAATGCTAGAGGAAGAGAAAAAAGAGGAATGCCTGACTTGCAGTTTAAGAATAATAGCATTCTCAATTGCACGTTTGAGAATGTTGGAATTTTAAAGGTTGTTTTTGCCCTGTAGTTGGAGTCACTTCATTTTTTTTTTTACTAGAGAAGAACATCTCCAATAACAAAAATGTTTAGCTCCAAACAATTGGTTTGTGACCAAAGGAAAACCTTGCTTATTTTCCAGACTAGTGAGAACTCATTTTGACAGCTGCTGTTCCTCCAGTTCCAAAAACCAGCTAATTTGCTCAACCCTCTTTTTCTGGAAAGGTAACAGTTGGATGATTATTTTTACAGTATTATTCATTTTGTCCTTACTCTTCTTACATTTGAATTTTAGACATTGATCTATAGTGCATCATGATGCATTACAGTACAGTAAGAAAGAAAAGCTGTTTATTTTAAAGAATACAGAGAACAATCTTATTTAGGTGTGTATATCAGGTGGGCTGCATGGTGTAGTGCTACATTGCCACTACACTAAAAGCCATTTTTCAGCATGAAGAAATACATGCTTCTATCAGTGTAAACATGAGCTGTATCCCTTTGGAGCAGTCCACAGATGCTGGGAATATGTGCTGTAAGTGGCAGGACACACTATCTTGGAGGAGTAGGTGAAGCTTATCCAGTGTTCCCATTTTTAAAAGGAAGTGAAACAGAAAAATCAAATTTGAAGTTCAAGCCAATAGAAGTATGGCCAGTCTGAAGTAACAGCTTTTTCTAATGTAAAAACCTATTATATTTTTACTATAGGTTTATATTCTTAATTATGTAATTCATATTAATTATCACTGTATAACAATTTGTGCAACTCCTTCCCCTCCTGAAACCAGGTTTCATTGATATCACTTAATTAAAATGCATTTTGAACAAAAGTGTAGTTTGTATTACCTCCGGCTCCATGTGGTTTTCTTCCTTGTCATCGTCCTTCAATTTTGTTTTGGAAAGATCACTGCAGTCTTCTAAATAACAAATGTGTTGACATTTAGGTGGGTCATGTTTAGCTTGCTTTCTCTGAGGAACATTCCTTCTGTGAAGACCATTGAAAAACACCTTATACAGTGGCAGTTCCATAAACACATCGTCATGGTTTCTAGCACCTTCCTCTTCAGAGGAAAAATCTTGTGCTTCTCCTGCCTCACAAATATGGAGTTGAGTATTCGTTTCATGTGACAAAAACTCAAAATCAGAAAATGTGATAGCACTTGGTTTGAGATTTATGATTCTGATCTCATTATTCCTTTCTGGTTTTTTGTCTGAATGTTTTCCTGTAACCACTGGCCATTTTCTGTGAAAAGAAAGATTTAAAGGATCTTCTTTTGTTGTGTGCCTTGCAGAACAAAATAATTCTTCACAATGATGCTTTGTTTCAGACTTACTGGCGGCACTGGCACACCCTGCAGCTGTGCCAGGTTGCAAGGATGTCTCATCATGGTCTAATAAGGATGAAACAGACAGCAAACTCAACTCAGGTTCCACTAAAACATTCTGAAATTCAGATGGACTTGACTGTTTTTCTGTTTCTTTTTGATATTTTTCATACTTTGCTTCATTTGCAATCCCCAGACAACTTGCAGATGCAAGATAAGGTGAGCCCTGTTGTGCATAGATATTAGTTTCCATTCCAAGGAATTTCATCAAAATTACTTCATTCTTGGTTTTCTGAAGAAGCATAACTCTACATATGTAGCCAGGTCATAGCTTCTTATTTGCCCAAAGCTGTAATCACACTATCATTGTTAATGTCTGGATTGTGATGCCTGAATCCTCTCTGCTCCTGAAAAAGAAATAAAAATATTGACGGCAACATGCTTGCATTGGAGCTCATCAACAAAAGTAATCCTGAAACATGAAATTCCCATATAAAATCTACTTATGGGTCTCTTTGAAAACACATGATGTATGAAGATTAAATGAACTGAAAACATGAGGACCTTGACTTGTTTACCTTAGAGACTAGGAAAGAACTGGCAAATGCAGAAATGCTTTTAAAATATTGACTTTATGTTGATTATTGACACAATGACTCAGTATTATTCAAAGTGATGCTAGACATGTTCTTGTAACCAGAACATGCCTCTGTTCACTATGGGAGGGCTTTGCCTGTTAAATCATTGAAATCTTTTATACTGTTCTGATAAAATATCATAATGAAAAGTGGGAGCCAAAGTAACTGACAGAAAAGAAAGGAAATTTCAGTGTAAGTAGAATTTTCTGTTTCTCAACTTCTAGTGCAGTGCAACATCTGTTTGTTTCCAATATTTTTGCAAGGAGGACGCTAGAATGAGTACAGACCATCAGAACTACACAAGAGTTAGCTATGTCTGGTTTAAATAAATCTTAACTTCTGTGCTCACATTGAGACTGTGCACCTCCAACACATGGGACGAAAGGAGCAGCTGAAGAACTGATCTTGCCTCCCCAAATAGCTTACATCCACCCATATTTACTTCTTGTGTCAGATTGAATACTGGTAGTATTTATTTTAATGATTGTTTCAGTACTCTGTGAGAGATCAAAGAAAAACAGAAGCTTTTAAAAATAAAAGTATAAGCTTAAGCCTTTGATGTTTGTGGCAAACCTGTCAGTGACGAGGAAGACATGTCAGAAAGCAGTGCTGTGATTGTCAAAGTGGGAAGCAAGCAAATTAAGATGCTGGCATGTCACGTGCCTGTCACTGCATGTGCTATAAACAGAGCAATGCACACCAGCTAGGCATGTTTTGTGCTGGCATGCATGTATTTTAGTATTACAGAAGTACATTGGGTAATAGAATGCTGATCCAGATCAAGATAATTTTGATTTATTACACTACCTTTGTCATTGGAACTACAGCTGTAAAAGGTGTGAGCATGCAGATACACACGTTTTAGGCAGACTTCTTCTGAGCTATTGCTAGCTGTTTAAAAGTCCGACATTATTGTAAGCCTTCTGCTGGAGTCAGTGGGGAGAGAAAAAATGCTTCTAGAAGGTAAATGCTTCTTGTATACCTATTTTGACATGGTGTGAGTGTCCCTTCTGGCATAATTGCCTTTTCCAAAACTGTGAAGTGTGTCTAGACAAAAAGCTTACACTGGTCACTCAGCTTTTGGAGAAATAAATAAAGGCAAGAAGAGTATCAGCCCCTATCTTTATTACACAATAAAAACAGATTACATTGTCTACAAGTTAATGAGAAACCTACTTTTGAAGCCCTGATTTTCTCATAAACTTCAAATTAGCCATCTACTTCAAAGTGACTTCACTTATAGAAGTGCTGAATACCTTTGGTTCTCGTAAATTATGTGAACTAATTGAAACCAGTGTATTCAAAAAGGAAAACACATTCCCATATTCCTAGAGAATATAGCATTTCACACAGTATTTTGTACATTGTGGGTTCAGTGATAAAGCCTTCTGCCATGTCAACTAAATATTATCTGTGTTTTGTTATAAGCCATCACTTTTTTTCTACCCTGCAAGAAGGCAGGCAAATAACACCCACAGTCACCATGCAAAGTCAGGTATAAGCAAAAAAAGTTGCCTATTCTAGAATACTCCCCAAAAGAGAAGAAAAGAGCTTTGTTCTGACTTCCCACACCAACCTGTTCTATCAGGTGATATGTGGACTCTGTTCACCAGCCGTTGCAGCTAGTGGCAACACTGTTCCTCTCCTCTTGACAGTTCCAGCATGAGTAGCCCTGCTTAGGTTTCTCTCACAGACTCTCTTTTCCAGCCTCACGCTTCTCACGCTTCCTGCCTTGTCTAGCAGAAGTAACCCATCCTGTTCTCTAAACTCTCTTGAAGTCTGATAGTGCATGCTGCCAAGCAGGCTCTGCTATGATGACACTCCCAGGAATGCACCTCTGTGATTATTGGAACATCTTTATCCTAACAAACCCAGCATATAGCAAAAAAGCTCTGGAAGCTCCTGAATTTTGCAATAGGCAAGTGTGGGATAAATGAATTGCTTATTTTTTATTTGTAGTACTTTAGGCTAGTGCTTTAGACTCCAAAACATGGATTATCACCCCTGCAAGATTCTGTATTTTTTGTTACCTCTGAACATTCCCGGCATCTAGAATCAACACTCAGCTTCTTTTACAGTTTTGCCAAGTTAATTCTCTTTTGTTTTGGTTTTGCTTGTTACAGGATATAGAATCATAGAATCATCAGTGATGGAAAGATCATCTAGTTCAATCCCCCTGCCACAGCAGGACTCCCTGACCAGGTCCTTTAAAACATCTCCAGAAAAGGTGTAAAGCTGTACATTTTACATTTAATTGCAAAAGGCATGGAAGATTTTTTCTCTTTGTTAGATTTGCTTACTCCATTAGAGACTTTTATTTTACCATGGATGAGACTAGAAGAATGAGAGTATGCTAAAGCAGGCAGGTTTTGTGCAAGTATGGCAATAACCCATGGAAGAGGAAGTGTTAAACAAAGCAAGTGTGAGTTAACCCTTATTCATCCAGTGGAACATATTTCTGTACTTAATCTAGCAGTATCTGAAAGACCCCCCCACTTTTATACAGCATACAAAGTCCCAGATGCTATGAAGAGTTATGCATAGACATTTTTATAGCTCCTAAAACTGGAGCGTTTTTGTCAGAGCTGTGAATCCGGAAATCCTATCCATAGTAAAATGTGGGACCCAGAGAGGTCTAAACATTGAGAGCTGAATCTGTACATGTCAAAAGTGCCTGTAACACAGCCCTGACAAATAGCCTAATTCTCACCACAATTCAGAAGGTAGGCACTTACAAGTTCTGTAAAATACAACTTTCTGGAAGTGTCTTCAAGGCTTTATAAATAGGGAAATTGCTTTCATATGCATGCATAATTCTGAATGTACACTGCAGCATTATCTCTACTGGTAGTAGCCAGTGTAGGTAAAGATGTCAGATAATAACTGTTTTTCACAAGTGGAAAAGGATGTGTGGGGATAGCACAGTTACCTGTCCAACCAATACTGACTCCTGAACAGCTTAAGGAAGACCACAAAAGAAGCAACACATGAATGTCTTTTAAAGCTAACATGTGAAACGCCTATCTGGGTGTAGCAAATGCAGCTTTTTACATACATGATTTAAAAACTATTAAGGGAAGCTCCTTACAGATCAACAGTACGTTAATACAGATTTGTGATACAGCTATTGAAATGCTGTAGGAGGAGTTCTCATGTGGTCTGGCGCAAGAAAATATGTTATACGCAGACTCAGATAAATTTTTGTGCATCATGCTCAAAGAGCTCGATTCCTCATTGCCCAAATAACCACAATTTGTATTAAAATTTAGTTTTTGCATGAAGATCATGTAAAATGCACATATTAACTGTAGCTTTCAAATAGGATTTTACAATGCCTTTAATATTCACAGACTCATTTCTATTTTCCTGAGTCAATACAAGGAGAATTGTTTTCTGGGGAAAATTATTACCCTTTATTTCATACGGTTACCATAACAGCAAGTCACCCAGATGAACTTTGCAAACATTGCTTAAATCTGTGCAATTCAATACCCATTATGTACTCTGGTATTACAGAGCATATGAATATATGGATTTTTTTTTTTTTTTTTTTACTTTTAAGTTCAATTTAAACTTGAACTGACATTGTAAAACAGCAATTCGAGCCTTGATTTTGGCCAGATCAGTACACCAGTTATCTAAAATAGCGAGTTTTTACCCCTCAGCCCCATATGCATTTGTTTCTCTTTCACAGTGACTTTGCTTAATATTTTCCATTGACTTAAACAATCTTCCCCCAAACAGCTAAGCAAACTAGCCAAGAGAATGTGAGACACATATATTTAGAGCAAATTAGGAGATCAGGATATTTTTTTCTCCTGATTGTAATTTTACCTGGTTTGCAAGATAACCCCATACTTTTCAATTCAGTTAATTTCCATAAGCGTAACAACACGAACTCAGTGAGTAGCCGAAAGATCCTCCAAACACTGAGGCAGATCCTTACAAAATAGTGAGCAGATCCTTACAAAATGTATTTCAGCTTGCTTGCTCCACAAGAGCTCTGTCAACAGAAGTATGTGCAAGAATCCCTGGGGCGAAAACAGCCTTCTGCAAGCACTGGCCAAATTATTCATAGAAAAAGACAGAAAAAAGAAGAGGGAAGGAAAAAAAAGAGAGCGAGAGTAAGCTTCCCAGGAACACCAGGCACTTCTAAAAATACAGTGTGACCTCATTCTTCACATTATGGCAGACCTTAACACTGTGCTTTACTTTATCACCTGGAGCACCTGGAGTCAGGTTCCCACTGCACACATTTAAATTAGGATGCTGCCAGGTTTTGGAAAAGTAGGCTGCCTTTTCATGTAGTATAAAACCAGGATAAAGGAATACCAAAATTAGTTTTCCATGTCACTGGAAGAATGCACTAATTGTTTGCCTCTGTTTCTTCAAGGCCTGCATTTGTTGCCAAAGCTTCACAAGTCTTCCCTGTTATATGATCCTATATTAATAGGATCATAACTTGCTGACAGACTGCTGCATACAGTGCAAAGTGTACTGGGCATGTGAGATTCTGAGTGAGATCATATATCAGTTATTTGCAAATCTAGTCTGGAAAGGAGAAGGATGAATAGGCACTGGGAATATGGGTAAAGAAGACTGAGTTATAGTTTAATTTCAGAAGTGCTTTTCTATATTGCTTTTGATTAGAGCAAACATCAAAAAATGGAAAAGCTGCAGTACCCTTCTCATCTAATGGATCCTGCATGCTAGTAGTAGTAGATAACATTTTTCATCTAGAGATATCTAGACACAGATATTTGGCTCAGATGCTGCCAAATCTGCTTCCTTCCTGACTCATTTTGGTGAGTGAGGTAAGCAGCACTTAGATGCTGATTTCTTTCACACCCTGTGCACCTTCACTAAAGTTCATCTTTTAGTCAGCAAAGAATTTGGCATATTTATGAATTAGTCACTCAGCAAATAAATAAAGCTATGTCTTGAGACAACAATCTCACAGGAATTACTTTGTATGGCAGTTTATGGCTTGTTTTGACTCAGAAGTGTTCATTATCCCAGGACAGCTGTACTACCAAGCTTGTCCTTTACTTGTACTTTCTCTCCCCACCTCCACTGTGGCAGAGGCTCACCTTACATTGCCAAGTAAGTAAAATATCTTTTCAAATGTGACAAACTACAATGATAAAGAGAAACTTTTCTGATTTATGCTTATGTTTGTCTTAGGTGCAACTGTTGGTCACAGAAGTGCCGTTTTCCAAGCACCATCTTAACTAATGCAGCTATGTCAGCAATTTAGTAACAGACAGACCTACTTGCAACGTATGGGATGGAAATATTCTGCTGCAGGAGGTAGTGTTGACACATTAGTTGAGCATGAAGTTAAGTTTAATCCTGCTAAAGTGCTAACATCCTGACAGTGTGCTGACTTAATTGTATTTTGGTATAAAACTGCCTCTCAACCACACTGTCATTGTGCTTTTACCACCGTATTGGAAGAGTGGTTTGATTGCAAGTTAGATGATAATATACTGTCTGTAAACCAATGATTGCTGTTTCTAAAAACTTAGATCCATGGACAATGTGTTTTGTAAACAAACTAGGACTTCTCAAATCATTCTTCGCAGCTCATGAATAGCATGATTACCATCCTGAGCAAAATCAAAGAGCAGCTATATGTGAGCACCAGTAAAACAAAGTACTAGACTTGGTTCTTCAAACTTGGGAATGTCTCATACCTCTTGCATACCTGATTACATCTTCTCAAAAGAAGGTAACAAAAAGAAGTCAGGTATGAGTGGTCCACTGAGGCCATATGTCTTTCAGCATGTATCTGAGAACTTGAGTGAAGATCAAAAGATCTGTCCTTCCTTCTGGCACAGGCTTCTTCTAGTATTCAATGTATTGATTTTGTATTTCATGTTTTCCTTATGTATTTTTGCCTTGTAACTATAAAACAGAGCATGAAGTTGTTGAGATATTGGATGCATTTAGAAAGCAATTTTGAGTGATTTAAAATTACACTCTGAATTATTTGAAAAATTAAATCTGATGTGAAGTTGCTGAAAATGCTACTACTTACAGGAAAGAAGGGGAGAAAGGAGTGTGTGCTTATATGCATTTATCTATGATGTGTGGCACTAAATGAAAACCAGACTTTTTTTCTATATTACCCTAGAATACTTTAGGGTTTGTTTTTATATGAACTGTGCAATCAACATGAAGCAGGAAGAGTAGCTGGTCTTATACAAACACTGTTCATAAACACAGTCCACAAAATGAACAAACATCTAATAAATATTTTTAAAATAACACTGAATAAACCACATAGGGAAACAAAAAAGAAGTCTGTCTGCCTCTTTCTTGAGGATCTTAGCATTGGTAAGATCCCAGCTCTTCATCTAAGCAGCCAGTCCAAACCGAAGTCTGGAAGCAACCTTTCTGCAAGCAAATCCATACAAGTATGAGCTGCTTCTCCTTCCAGTTTAAATACAACCATGGTTTTTCAGCCCGTAAAGTGAATTCCATTACATTTATTCATGGGCTATACTGAATGGACCAGATGGAAATTAATTTTAATTTTGCACAAGAATAAAGATGCCGACAAAACCAATTTTCTCATAGTGGAGGATATCTATTGTAGTATGGATGGTTTAAGGGTTATGTGCACATCTTTTTTTCTTAAGCTCATGAAAAGGAAGCTACTTAAGACAACTACTTCCTACTCTGCAGAATAGTTAAATAGCAAGCTGCTTGGTTTTCTTTTCCTACTTAGCTCTTGTCTATTAAAAGCTATGCATCAGCACAAAATTATGCCTCCATCAGCATGGGTTCCAAAACTGCATGCATTCCTAGGTGACATCTCTGCTGAATCTGTGACACCCACCAGCAGTCAAAGACACTGGACTTCACAGGGGCAGAGATTGGTATGGTCCGTCTTTAATCCACATTTTATAATTCCTTACAATTAAAGAAATCAAGTTCTTTAAAGTTATTTCCCTCTCTGAAGAAGAAAATTAACTACAGCCTTGGGTGCTTTCATGAAGGAGTATCAGTTCATGCCAATTTTACTTATAATCATTATTACACACCATCTGCATATAAAGAATTAGACACCTACTGTGACCACTCAACCAGTAGGAGATGGAAAAAGGAATCAAAGTTTCTTTATCACTACAGTCATGTCTTAATCACATCTCATCATCTGTTCATAAAAATTGCTTTGTTTGTTTTACTAGTTGTTATGATTTAATTTTCATAAACAGAAGAGACAAGAGCCTTCAACAGGCACCATGACTGAAGATCAGCATTTGTTTTAATAGGCAGAACTCTTCTTACTAATTCTGTTTCATACAATGGCATTTCATTAGAAATATCTGCCATTTTTCCCCAGTGATCTTAACCAAACCACCACTACCTCAAGGCCTTGATTTTCTCAGAATCTTTTAAACTACCCCAACAGCTCCAACAACTTTCCCTATATCTTCAATGTCCTACTTTTGCTTCAAGCTTCCTTCAAACTGGCTAGTTTCAAATGCTGGTCCTCCTCTTCAAAGCCATTTTGGTACCTTGGCTCTCTGTCTTGACTCTTGATATCTCTCTGTCTCTGCAGTCTGTGTCCATGCCCGTTGCACAGGTGAAAGCCTGACACAGAGGGAGATTTCCCAGCAGCTGCCAAGATCTACAGTGCTCAGCTCATGAGAAACCACAATGAATATAAATCTTTCTTTCTGTTTCCTGAACAAATTACAAATAGAAAAATAACTCATATGACATGGCTGTTTGGGATACGAACAGGCTCAGGCCTCTGCAAAAGTTTTCAGGTGGTTCAAAACCAGCCAGCTTAGGGACCTGGAAGCAGCCAGACCATGGTAGCTACTGAACCTTGCACAAGTTTATTAATACTGTTGACAGGATTGGACTGTTTCTGATATGTAAGCCTGCTCACTGAATATGTGAAGGAAAAAGAGATGTTTTGCTTAAACACAGCCTTCCAGTGCACTTTAAGACAACATAGATCATCCCATCTGGCCTTCAGATAGCAGTTCAAAGATGTGCAAAACTCCTTTGACATAAATGTGGGTGACATAGGACAGCAGGGTGCCTCAAAGGGAACTGCTAAGCACTCACAGATGGGCACTTAAATCAATTGTACTTTAAGTTTACTTACTCAAATAATTTAACTTGAAGCAAGTAATTTTGGTGACTAATTAGGGAAGAGCCTCAACCTCTCTTTTGTCTGTATACAAAGCCTGCACTCTTAAAATAGGCACCTAATTCAGCTGACTCAAGTACTGTATTACTTCCAAACACAAAAAAGCCTGTAGGAGTCTCCTGGTTAAGCAAAGAAGCTCCTGTAGGAAGCTAAACTGGTCAAAATTGCCATCAGCTTTCTGTTGTGTAAGGACCTGTATCTGTGATGCAGTACATCATTATGGAAAGTTCCAAGGCGAAACCAGAACATACTCAGAAAACAAACAGCAACAAGTGCTTTACTGCAATGTTTATGAAATCAGTTTGTGGCATTTCAGCATTGCAGGTTTGTACTCCTATCAGTCTTATATAGTTTCTGCAGTGTTGGCAACAACACTACATTTCTCAGTAGAAATACACCACTTAATGCAAGACTGGTAAGCAGCTTGAATAGGCAGAACTTTGATTTATGAACTGCATCAATATGGTAATGAGGATGTTGGCTGGGCAATTAGTTTTAAATTGTATAAGCGCACACTGGCTCTTGTCATTATGAGTACAAAGGTTTGTCAGAACTCCTCTGAGTTCAGTACTTCAGAAACCTCTGGTGTCTTTATACCTATTAGACCAGAACCATATCAAATTAAAGTCTCTGATACACCTTCTGAATCTAATATCTCTAAACCATAGTATGAAAACATCAGCAGTAAATAGATGCATTCATTTAAAGTTTTATTCTGCATACTTTTTTTCCTTTTCAGAGATTAACTTCAGTCACAAGCAACATCTTTATCATCTTTTCTAATCAGTGACTGTAATGAATAGTAAAGAAATTGTGACCCCACAATAAAAGCCTATTAGTACAAAGACCGTGCCAGAGCGCAGAGTGCTTCTCTCCAGATCTGCTGGACTGATGATATATAAATGGCAGTGAAGGAGGACTGTGTCAGTCACAAAGAAGTTAAGGGAGGAAAAGCTATTTTGGAGGAACCTCCTGTTATGCCTATCTTCATGTGCAATGAAGTCAAGGCAAACCCTGTTCAATCAGTTTTGGTCAAGCAATATTTTTTTTGGTAAAAGAACTCTTTCCTCAAAACAAATCTGTCTTTGATGGATGACCCAATGCTTATTTGTTTAATCTGAAAACAAAAAATCATTTATGTTGGGAGACATCTCTACTTTTGAATAATGTACTGAATTCTAAGAGCTTTCAGAAGAAAAAAGTGTTCAAATATAAAGGGCTCAGAAGAACAGTATGGCATTTTCTACCTTTCTATCTCTTGCTTCCCTAGGTGTGTCTATAAAAAGTACTCTGTTAATTTGATAGTAACTCACAGTTCTTTTGAATTCCTTTTCTGGTGGTAAGTTTATGTGTTTTTTGTCCAGATATACAAGAAGAAGTCAACACTTAATCACTTTAGTAGTGTCCAAAATTGTATTGATGTACAGAAGGAAGTCTTTCTTAAGCCGAGGTGTATACCTGAGGTTTGAATACCTATTCTGAACAAATTCTGTTTGTCTTTCTTCTTTTTGTTATTTCTTCTCACTTTTCAGATCTTCCAATTAGTTGCACTCACCTGTTTTCCACTTTCACTTCTAAAGATACAAGTTTCTAGTTAGTGAGGCGTCTTCTAACAAAAAAACCCCAAACCCATGGTAACAATGCGGCAGCAGAGGAAGACCAGGCTACGGTCACCACTGCATATGGATGTGGGAACTCAGAGGTCCCCCAACTGGATGAGACTGTGCAGGTGTCAGGCTGCCAGGAATGTAACACTCTCTCTCGAGTTTTCCTGGCTGTGTATGGTGTGAGCAGGTAGATTATCTGCTTAACCATGCGGCACAGCTGCAAGATGAGGTTGCAGAGCTACAGGCAGAAGTAGAAAGGCTCAGGAGAATTGGAGGGGGTAAAACAGAGGTAGACCGGTGGAGCCAGCCTGCACAACAGCCAAATAAGACCCAGAAACAAGGAGACCAAGTATCCTGCACTTCTCACAGGGAGGACAGAAGGCCAAGTAGAAGGAGTGAGTGGAGCCTAGTAAAGAGTCGTGGCAGAAGATGAGCACCACCCCTGTCTGCCTCACCTTCTCAGTTGC
>VZRI01012578.1:49820-70445 GCA_013397515.1 Upupa epops | reverse complement strand
CAGCAAACCTGCTGACAGTGCCCCCTGATCCCTCATCCAAATCATTAATGAACAGATTGAAGAGGACTGCAACTCTGCTTCATTATTGCCTGGTATTTCACTACCAATTTAAAGAAAGTCTTGGGCTACATCAGCCAGCTGCATGAGCTGACCAGTAGAAGGCAGAAACACCATCCTGAAAGGTTGCCAGAGAACGAGTTACTCACTTCACTGTGAATCCCTCTGGCACGCTGTAACCTTAGTGTGTCTGGGGGTAGCAGGAGTAGCTCAATTGACTTCCTTTGCTTGCAATGGTTGTGAGTTGTAAAAACGCACTCAGAGAGACCAGGAAATTAAAAGAACAAAAGAAGACGTGTGTATTTTACCAAGCAAAATCCTGTTCTCATAGGTAGTCTATGTTTTATAGCCCATCATTTACCCAGAAGTAGTCTTTGCAGTGAATTTTTACTGCCACAACTTAGGCAGCGCTTGTGCGGATAAACGGTTAAGAGGGATTTTTCCATAAATTAGCAAGAGAGAAAACCCATAGAATTTGTCATCAGGCTTCAATCGTGAGCTATTTTTAAGCAGTACAAATTGTGACTGGCTCAGCACCATATGGTATTTCATTTTTCCTAATGTATGCGTGTGCACCAATTGCTTTTAGGTAACTGGAATGCTTCAGGCTGAAGGTAATGCTGAGTACACTCCAACAGGTAGAAAGCAGAGGTCTCTGGTATTAATCAAATCCTTCCATAAGATGGTGTTTTTATTCATGCTCCACTCAAATACACATGGAACTGCTAAGAGCTAGGTGGTTGGCTACATGGAAGATGCTATTTCTGAACGATGACTTGATTCAACTAAGAAAGGCTAGATGTCAGATGTTTAGGGTTACTTGGATGGTTTTGGGTTGGACTGGATGATCATTAAGGTCTTTTCCAGCCTCATCAGTACTGTGAGACTGTGATAAATATAGGTGGTTTACAAAGCCACCTTACAGGAGTTTCATCACATACAGCTTTCATGGAAACCTGAGGAGTGACTCCCACCCAGAATAATGTCTGTGTTGACCCCCAGTATCATAACATGAGAAGATGCAGTACCAATTCAGTAGATGCTGTGGGTATGCCTGCTGTATTTCCCTCCCTTTATTCTTGTGAAGTTATATGAAGTAAAACACACTACACAGAATCTAGGCAAAGGGTATGCATACCATTTGCCTGTCTTCTTCACAAGGGCACTTCAAAAATTGCTTCTGAATGGATGATCTTACTCTATGATCTCTATTCTAAACAATCTTTAAAATTATTACTTTATTCATTAATAATGATTGGAAATCATCCAGTTAAAACTGTGCTCTCAATTATGTTTTAAAATCATGGAATCATTAGGGATCAGAAGGGACCTTGAAAGATCATCTAGTCCAGTCCCCCTGACACAGCAGGATCACCCAGACCAAGTTGCACAAGAACACAGCCAGGCAGGTCGGGAACGTCTGCAGAGAAGGAGACTCCACAACCCCCCTGGGCAGCCTGGTCCAATGCTTGGTTACTATCCCTGGGAAGAAGTTCCTTCTGATATTGATATGGAACCTCCTCTGTTTTAGCTGGCACTCAGTGCCCCTTGTCCTATCACCAGATGACACTGAGAAGAGCCTGGCTCCATCCTCCTGACACTGACTCCTCACAGATTTATAGTCATGAATGACGTCCTCCTCAGTCCCCTCTTCTCCCACCTCAAGAGACCCAGCTCCCTCAACCTTTCCTCATCAGGGAGCTGTTCTACTTCCTTCATCATCTTCCTTGCTCTACACTGGACACCTTCTAGCAGCTCTGTGTCCTTCTGGAACTGAGGGGCCCAGAACTGGACACAGTACTCCAGATGCAGTCTCATTAGTGCAGAGTAGAGAGGACAAGAACCTGTCTCCATCTCTTAACCACACTTCTTCATGGTTTGCCTTCAGAGAAGCCAGGGTATTCAGAAATCACTACTGTGATAAAATCACTTTGCTGACTTGAGAGGGAGG
This sequence comes from Upupa epops, assembly GCA_013397515.1. NCBI lineage: Eukaryota > Metazoa > Chordata > Aves > Bucerotiformes > Upupidae > Upupa > Upupa epops. Next base: position 68,437 of record VZRI01012578.1, on the reverse strand, counting down.
ACCATGGCTGATGCGGAGCAATGTCAGCTGAAACTGTGATCACCTCTTTCACCCAGTGCCTAAAGAAATAGCAGGAGCATAATCAGAATTTGATCAGAAAGGCAGCAGCAAGGCTTGGCCATTTCATGTGTAATGCAGCAATACACTAGGGTGGATGCCAGTAATGAGAGGGAAAAAAATCTCACCAGATGGCTGGTGAAGAAATGCTCTGGTTTCCAGTTAGGATAGTGCCCACTGCAGCTGTCATGCAAACACACACAACTCAAGACAGAGAGAATAAAATGACACCTATGAGTGGAATGCAAATGACACATCAGACAGCTTGGAAGGAGAGGAAATTTCACTTGTAGCGATGGTTTTCATGTTAGAAGCTGTGAGCCGGTGACAAATGGCCAACAGCAGAATAATGTGCTCTGTCCTGCCAGCTGGAAAAGAGAAGCCCACCCTTCCTATCAAGCTTTGAAAGGGCTGTGCTCTAAAATAGAAGGGAATTCTATCCCAGCTTTGGGTGATCAGCAGTGATTAGCAGTTGACCTTAAATGCTCCAGTTATGTAGGCAGTTTCATACTAGAGCAGAATGTGGAGGAGAATCTAGACCTCACCATTCCTTACAGCTACAAACACAAGGATATAATTGCAGGGATTTAGAAAACTTAATTTTATTGAAAAGGGAATGTTAACACAGGACAGACGTCAGCATTAAGCTCCTGAATATGATTGTCCAGGTACTGCTTATAAAATCAAAGGCAAAAAATGCCCAAGACAAGACAGGGTATTTAAGAAGGCTGATTTCTCTAAGGTCATGCAAGATATCCCAAAAACATAGAATCATACAATCATTAGGGATTGAAAGGGACCTCAAAAGATCATCTAGTCCAATTCCCCTGGGCAGCCTGTTCCAGTGCTCCATTGCCCTCCCTGGGAAGAAGGTCCTGCTGATATTGATAGGGAACCTCCTCTGTTCCAGCTGGCACCCAGTGCCCCTTGTCCTCTCACCAGATGACCTTGAGCAGAGCCTGGCTCCATCCTCCTGACACCCACCCCTCACAGATTTATTGCATCTGAATTGATAGGTAAGAAGAGTACCTCATCAGCAGGTAACACTGAGCAATGATCACTAAGGCTTGGAGGTCTGAACATGAATGATAGACTAAGTCTGAATCACAAAGCTACTCCTTAATTACTTTACTATGGTGCTGAAAACATTGTTATCCCATCTGGTCTTCTGCAGTCTGTGAGGACAAACATGTGTGGAGCTCCTATTTTCTTTAAAGACAAAGTCACTCCTGCTAGACTTTGCCACCTTCAAGAGCAGTGTCAACTAATGTGGAAGGTTTTACACCAAAACTAATGAGGGATGCACACATGGTATCGTCTGTGAGCCCTGCTGTGGGCTGTCACGTCCAGCAGAAAGCTGCATCAAGCTTCTCTCATACACTTCTTGCAATCTTTTGGGAACAAAGGGGAACTGGGGCTTCTGTACAGACATATAAAGCACCCTGAAATGTAAAGGAGCACTCGGAACAAAACAATCCTGCAGAGGCTGAATATTTTGACTGATGTTAATGGTAAAAGGTACAGAGAAGGAGCCTAAGTGGAGCTACTGAGACTGCTTCTAGAGTCTTGTGTCCAGTTCTGGGCCCCTCAGTTCAAGAAGGACACAGAGCTGCTGGGGGGTGGTCCAGCATAGAGCAACAAAGATGATGAAGGAAGGAGAGCAGCTTCCTGATGAGGAAAGGCTGAGGGAGCTGGGTCTCTTGAGCTGGGAGAAGAAGAGACTGAGGGGGGACTGCATGAATGTCTCTAAATCTGTGAGGGATGGGTGTCAGGAGGATGGAGCCAGGCTCTTCTCAAGGTCATCTGGTGACAGGACAAGGAGCAATGTGTGCAAGCTGGAACAGAGGAGATTCCATATCAATATCAGCAGGAACTTCTTCCCAGGAGGGCAATGGAGCACTGGCAAAGGCTGCCCAGGGGGGTTGTGGAGTCTCCTTCTCTGCAGACATTCCAGACCTGCCTTATGCTATTCCATGTTAATCAACACCTTCACAAATTGCTTGGTAAAGACATTGTTTCTGTGTTTCTGATGATGCAAAGTAATTTGAGATATTAAGGGTGATGGCTGAGGGTGAAGGATCTTACAAACTGAGTAACTGGATATAGAAACGGCCGACGAAATTCAGTGTGGGGCGGTGTAAAATGATCTATGCAGGGGAAAGCAATCCTGCACTCACATAGTAATGGAGAGAGAGGCTTTCAGCTGATCAGCAGCACTCAGAAGCAGAACTTGGGGATTGCTATAAAACATGCAGCAATCTAGCTGAGCTCTGGGTAGCAATAAATGAGAAAATAAAAACAGTGCAGTATGCCTTTTTCTTGTTATTTAATGTTCTTTGCTAGGGAAGGAGTTGGTTCCTCACCCAGAGGGTAAAACTGTACCAGTGCTAGCCAAAGGGCTTTGTGAATGCAAAGGATTGCTCCAAGAGGAGAAAGAATGACCAGAAAGTGGTTCACAAGAGACCTTTGTGGAGTCCACCAAGAGAAACTACAAGTGAGTCAGGAGCCCTCCACAGCTGAGAATTTGTCCTAATTCTTTCACCTCTTATGCTTCCTCAGGTGTCCACAGTGATTCACCTATCTCTTCTGCATCTTTGGTTTGAACCAGTGTGCAGCTCTTCCATTTGTATGCTAACTGATTTCAGCTTGGAGAAGAGCAGGCTGAGCGGGGACCTCATGAATGTCTATTAATCTGTGAGGGGTGGGTGTCAGGAGGATGGAGCCAGGCTCTTCTCAAGGTCATCTGGTGATAGGACAAGGGGCAATGGGTGCCAGCTGGAACAGAGGAGGTTCCCTATCAATCTCAGAAGAGCTTCTTCCCAGTGAGGGTACTGGAGCACTGGACCAGGCTGCCCAGGGGAGCTGTGGAGTCTCCTTCTCTGGAGAAGTTCCAGACCCTTCTGGCTGTGTTCCTGTGCCACTTGGTCTGGGTGATCCTGCTGTGGCAGGGGGATTGGACTGGATGATCTTGTGAGGTCTCTTAAGATCCCTAAGGATTCTGTGATTCTAGATAGACAGGGATTGTTCAAATATTATCCTGATAGTAAACAAGGGTGCTCTAATTATATTCTCTACGAAAGGTCATGAAATTCATAGCATTGGCAACTTCAGATATCAGCCTCCTAGGCTTGAATTTAAGGGACAACTCATACATCATGGAACCATAGAGTCTCAGAATGGGTTGTGTTCGAAATGAAGGCATAATAAAAATAATTGCAGAAGTTACTCCTCTTCAAGTTCTGTTTAAAATTAGTTATATTGAACTACCAGAGGGATGGTGGACTAGGTGTGTCTGATGAAACTACTGTCTTTGTGTGTAACAGAGTGAGTTCTTCGATATTTTATATCCTTGGTCACAATCTGGCTTCATGATATATAAAGCGGACAGCACAACATGTTGTAGCCCACACAAAGCAGGGATTCGCTGTTTTACTTGAAGCCCTGTCAGTATATGAAAGTCAAGGGAAAAATGAAGGGTATGGAATCACAGAATCCTTAGGGATTGGAAGGGACCTTGCAAGATCATCCAGTCCAATCCCCCTGCCACAGCAGGATCACCCAGACCAAGTCACACAGGAACACAGCCAGGCGGGTCTGGAAGGTCTCCAGAGAAGGAGACTCCACCGCCCTCCCTGGGCAGCCTGGTCCAGTGCTCCGGTACCTTCCCTGGGAAGAAGGTCCTTCTGATATTGATAGGGAACCTCCTCTGTTCCAGCTGGCACCCAGTGCCCCTTGTCCTACCACCAGACGACCTTGAGAAGAGCCTGGCTCCATGTGCCTGACACTACCCCTCACACCTTTATAGACATGAATGAGGTATCTACAAGACAACCTTATCCTTATTTTGGTGAACTGGCTGAGGAATGGAAATAACAGAAACCAGATTTCAACATCCATGGGGATGCCTTAGGAAAGATAAACAGGACCTGCAAGTGACTCCTTTGTTGCTCCCAGTGTGAAAGGAGGTATTAACTCATTTTATTAGGTGCCAACTGGAAGTATTCCACTTGGAATGAAATCCTAATACTTAGGAACTACAGTAATCCAGGAATAGCATTGTATTTGATCATAATTGTGCCCTTTCCTCTTCCATGCCTGAAAGAAGGGTAGACAAAACATGCAGAGAAGCTGAAGGGGAAAAACAGTGGCAAGTCTGGGAACACCAAGCGTGACGTGCTCCTCTTTAGTCTTTCTGCTGAAAATAGCCTCAGGAAAAATAGCGAAGGAACTCCAATTAGAGTTTGCAAGAGAAGGTGCTACAAAACAAATCACCGAGTCAAACACGGGGCTTAACACTTTCATCAACTTTTGAAGAGAAATAGCAGATAAGGAACTCTGTATTAACAAGCGTTCTGAGAGGCTATCAGGTTTATCCTGAAGTATCATCCTGTCTTCACACTAGCTGATACCCAGCACTGACAAGCTGATAGGAACGTTTGCACTGAGAACAAAGACAGGTCCTGGCAAGCCAGATTACATAATCAGTCAGCTGAACTAAGCAATTCCAAACACTATGGGGTAGCTGTAAGATTATCCACCGACCTCACTAAAAATGATGTGGGAAATGCTGCAGTAAAAGAGCAAATATATACTTGCAGCTCTTTCCAAGAGCCACGTGATGATGTGATAATGGCTGGGTCAGCCCCAAATCAATGCAGGCAATGAGGAAAATGATGACAAGGCCACGCGGATGGTACACCAAGTTCATTCTCGAGAGATCCCACCCATGGGGAAACACATGGGGCACATATGACAACCCTCACAGAACTATGTGTATCCTTGTGTACTTGAGGATACTGTTGGAGAGCAGTGGAGAAGAAAGGGACCTGGGTGTCCTAGAGACGAGCAGGGTGACTCTGAGCCAGCAATGTGCTCTTGTGGCCAAGAGGGCAAACAACATCATGGGGTGGGATCAAAAGGGGGGTGGTTAGCAGACTGAGAGAGGTTCTTCTCTCCCTCTACTCTGCACTGGTGAGACCGCATCTGGAGTACTGTGTCCAGTTGTTGGCCCCTCAGTTCCAGAAGAGCACAGAGCTGCTGGAGAGTGTCCAGGGTAGAGCAACAAAGATGATGAAGGAAGTAAAACAGCTACCTTATGAGGAAAGGCTGAGTGAGCTGGATCTCTGGAGCTTAGAGAAGAGGCTGAGGGGGGACCTCATTCATGCCTATAAATCTGTGAGAGGTGGGTGTCAGGAGGATGGAGCCAGGCTCTTCTCAAGGTGCTCTGACAAGGGGCACTGGGTGCCAGGTGGAACAGAGGAGGTTCCCTATCAATATCAGCAGGACCTTCTTCCCAGGGAGGGTCCTGGAGCACTGGCACAGGCTGCCCAGGGGGGCTGTGGAGTCTCCTCTGGGGAGGTTCCAGAGCCATCTGGATGTTTTCCTATGTGACTTTGTCTGGGGACTGGATGATCTTTCGAGGTCCCTTCCTATCCCTAATGATTCTATGATTCTATGGTAGTTGCTGCACAGTACTGCACAGGTGAAGCAGCTTTAACTGCTCCTCTAAAACAATCATTTAGTGAGACCACAACTTTACGACAGTCATGAAAAAACATCTCAAGCTATTGCAGAATATAAAGACAGCCCTGACATACTGCAGTGCACATGTTTAGTGTCACCAATCACAATGGAGGAGCTTCTCTCCTAGTGGATGCTTTGATTCACATGCTTTTTGTGCTCTGACAGAGAGAAAATGATGTAGAAATTGATTCTATTAGCAGTTGTGTTTGCTACAGTGATAATTCAGGAATACTCCTGTGCCTTAGGTCAGACAGAATGTATAGGGTAATCTGAAAACAGCTAGGAACAACACTGAACTGATAGTTTTGATGTTTCATTTGCAGAGATGGATTTGAAATCTCACGTAATCCACAAATACAATTGCTAATAAAACCATGCAGAGGGATACAGGAATCTGACAATAAAATCCTTCCATAGCAGTAATTAATGTCATCGCATCTATCCTTGTATTTACTTGGTGTCTGTTGTCCATAGCTGTGCAGATGTTGGCTGTGTGGAGAAATCCTGACGTCAACCCTACTGGACTGAGCCTACCACCACCTTATGAATAAACTTTGCCCAAGTGTGATCGACTGTTGATAACGATAAATCCTTTTTAGAGAAATCACAGAAAGCTACCAGAAAATCAAATCCTGAGCTGAGCACATGTGCTGATCGAGTGTGACTCAGCGTACACAGTTTCTGTATGAGAACCTTACGCTCTCAAAAAGTCCTTCACTGTCCAATTATGCCGAAGAGATGAAGGGGTTTGGGGTGTTGGTTGGGGGTTTTTTTAGGTTGCTTGGAGGTTTTGTGTTTACTTTGGCACATAAACACTCATCTGAAGAATTCTTCTCCCCCACTTATCAAAACTTTCATGTCTCTCTAACATGTCAGTCCATTTTGCCATCGTTAAACAGTGTGTTCTGTCTTCAACACATGGCATCCCAAAATAGGCATTGAGTGATCTCCTTCTGCTTGACTTTGAATTATTTTAGAAGGAGAAAATCAGTCATGGATGCTCCCAGCCTAATGAAATGACTGAAAGACTGTTCAGATGGTACAGCCTATGATTGGCAAGATGGCTTCATCAGACAGCCCAAGAGTTCTGGCTCTTTTCAAGACAAGAATTTCACTGGGTAGGGTAGGAAACACTGTTTTGCACAGTTACTCTTAGATAGGTGATGAAGCACTGGTTTTATGTGTGACAGCTGGTCAGGGGTGCTGATTTTCCCTCTCTGCTCTGCTCTTGTGAGACCCCACTTAAAGTATTGTATTTATCTCCTGCACCCTCAACATAGAAGAAGGTAGAAAAGTTAGAGTCCAAAGGAGAGCCACAAAAGTGATCAGAGGTCTGGAACCTGTCCTGTGAAGACAGGATGGGAGAGTTGGGATTGTTCAGCCTGGAGAAGGCTCCAGAGAGAGACTTCCAGTACTTCAGGGTGGCCCATGAGAAAGGTGAGGAGAGACCTTTTACAAGAGCATGTAATGACAGGAAAAGGGCTAATGGCTTTAAAAAGCTGATGAATATGTTGAAGAAGACTAGACCCAGACTGATTGCTGGAGGACAATGCTGGTCACTAACCAGAGAGGACTCTAACTCTCTGAGAAGATGTATGTGTTGATATATGTTGCTATATATACATCTTTTATATGCTTATAGAATCATAGAACCATTAGGGATGGGAAGGGACCTCGAATGATCCAGTCCAATCCCCCTGCCACAGCAGGATCACCCAGACCAAGTCACACAGGAACACAGCCAGGGGGGGCTGGAACATCTCCAGAGAAGGAGACTCCACAACCCCCCTGGAAGAAGGTCCTGCTGATACTGACAGATATTCTGAGAATATCTTTCTAAACTCCTGCCAAACGATTTGCCCACGACAGCCTCTCCAAATCATTCACTGCAGTATGTGTGTTTCACCTGTTTCTGTAGACCTCTCTAAAATGATCTCACTCCTTGAATGAATCGCAGCATCCCTCAGAAAGCCTTTCCTTTTCAATGCCACTTTAGTTTCTAGAAATGCGATGTTTTACATGCCCTTTTGGAATAAATCACACTGTTCTTTCTTGCACTACATAGTTCTCTTGGAGGGAGCGTTTTTGATAGATCCAATCCTCACACAGCCTCACAGCCTTGGCCATATTTCTATGCAGACAGTGCAATACGGGCAACAACAGTCATTGTAGTGTCGTGATCCTTTAATTACGGTGCCGAAGAAAGCTATTGATTACAGGAGCCTATCCAGAACTGCACAGATTACAGAGAAGCATGCGCTCTGCCATTTCACTCCCATCATCTCTAGGTTTTGGCAGCACTGTATTTATCTTTCATTGCCTTGCCTCTTGGTATATATCATTGTTATTACGTCCTTAGAGCAGCCAGTATGAAGAAGCTCAGCGATGGCATTAGAATTCCACTCAGGTTCTCATCCAATCCTCTTCAGCATAAGTAGTTGAAATAGAATATTGTATTTTTATATACTCTGCAACGTATCTTCCGAGGGGCAACTTTCTATTCACGTATGATTGTGTGGGTTATAAATTGTAGTCTGTATTTCTTCTATCAAAATGCATAGCTCGTGATATTTAACGGTAAAGAAATATCTCCTTGGGCAATGAATATGATCAGAAATTACTAGATGAATGTAACCAAGGAGAGAACGATCCAATATTGATATAGTGCATCCATTTTCAAGCGTGGGACAATGGCCCCCCGTTTATTAACATTTTGTCTCCATATTGAAATGCTCGACCTTGCTTCAGCGGTTTTATGGCTAGCAGGATCTCCCATTTTTCCCTCTAGAAAAAGAAAGCAGCTATGTTGGTGGTAATAAATACAACTGAGAGACTTCTTTTTCTGTTTCTTTTCGGAGGTAGGGAAAATATGAAAACCTCCCTAGCATAACAATTCAGGTAATAAAAGACCAACTGTCATAAAAGAGGGGAGAGGAAATGCTTTGAAATAATACCTGTATTATACACAAGAGACAGGCTAGAAGTAATTTCTTAGCCATGTGGATGCCTGAAGTCACAGGTGGAGACTGCCTGCCGTTCATCCACGTTTCTCAGAACAGCTGCTCAGCAAAAACCCCTTTGGGCAACCAGTGGTACTGGAGGTGAAAGTTAGAAATCCAAGTTCAAGGAAATATAATCAGGAAAAGCAAGCCTCCTATCCTCAAGATCTCAAAATACTCTATATTTGAGGTAATTATTTATCACTACCAACTCCCAGGGCCTTTAATCTCTTTTAAATTGAAGATATCACTGAAGGAAGGACCTGTTAAAGAACTATGAGAGCAAGAAAGTTCCAGAATCCATTCTCAGGGATGTAGAGCTGCATGCGGTGCTGAGACACTGAATCTTGTTCCTAGAGGAATGTAACCTTTGCTCTAGTGAGGTACCTAAGCTCTGCTGGAAAGAGAATCTCAGATGCTCTCTGCCAGTTCAGATGGAGCTGCACGTCAGAGCGTTCCTGTCCTACATACAACGTTACCTAAAGCATTGATGCCTAGTTTAGCACACTTGAATTGCTCTCCCCGAACGCTGCACCTGACTTCTGAAGCAGCGTATGTCTGCCTCCAGGTTTTGAAAACCCCGCAGGCACCTTAAAATAGTAAAAAAAAAACCCAATCCCGAAGATATTCTAAAAAACTATACAAAAGGATAACCATATCAAAAGGTACCAGTTCCAGCCTTACAGGAAAGAAAAACAAACTTCGGATTTTGTCTGAAAATCCACCACTCGTCGTGGAGAAGAAAGCTCTGCTTTCTATGGAAAGTTAATATAGCATCACCACCTGACAGATGGACTCCCAGCAGGGACGTAGTCTTCTTGTTTCCCCTCCTGTTTGACAGACCCACACAGTTTTAAAACAAGTCTGAGACAGTGAGAGGTGAGTATTCTTTCCGGATGAAGCGGAGGGCCAGTTTCCAGACATGCTATTACAGAGGCAACTTTCAAAGTCAAGCCGTGACAGGTTAATCAATGGGATGTATTTTGAAGAGATCTGTGTTAAAAAATAGAGCAAGAGACTGGTTTCATTTTTACACAGGGAAGATACATCTGAAAGGATGCAGAATTGTGTACTCTGAGCATCACATTGCTCCTTTGGGCTTGCTCCTTCCAATGATTACTGTCTTTAAACAGAAATAAAAGATGAAAGGGTTTTAGGGTCCTCAAAACCTCTGTTTGATGAACAAATGCAGGGCTTTTAGTAGTGCTGGGAATGCCCCTGGGTGTCATAATCTACACAATACTATTGATGACTGTTAGAATAAATCAGTTTACATGGTCTTTAAACTCAGAATTTTACAGTGTAAGAGACTGCATATTAGGCAGAAGCAGTAGGCAAGGACAAGAACATTGCATAGGGAAAGGGAAGAACATGATTCACTAGAAGAACGGCAAGTTCCTGGAAATGACACTTCCAGGAGCTACCATCTGGGTATTAGCATCCTATCGACCTGCTAAGAGTAATTCAGATACAGCCTCCCTGAAAGAAAAGCTACGCAGGCTAGCTTTAGTGTCTCTAGCTTTTAACATTTTCTTGCATGAAAACCACCTGGTCTAGAACTCTACCCAATCACCAGAGCACTCAATAGGTGAATCATAAAACCATTAGGGATCGGAAGAAACCTCAAAATCTCATAGTCCAACCCCCCTGCCACAGCAGGATCACCCAGACCAAGTGGCACAGGAACACAGCCAGGCAGGGCTGGAACGTCTGCAGAGAAGGAGACTCCACAGCCCCCCTGGGCAGCCTGTGCCAGTGCTCTGGGACCCTCCCTGGGAAGAAGTTCCTGCTGATATTGATAGGGAACCTCCTCTGTTCCAGCTGGCACCCAGTGCCCCTTGTCCTATTGCTAGATTTCTCACACATGCTCAGCCTCTGGAATGATTGCAGTGGAAAATGCATAACTGATATTGAAATTCCGCTGTCTCTGGTCGTTGCTGCAGTCTCAAAAGCAAACAAATGCTGTTGCAATGCTGCAGCAGGTGAAAAGAGAAAATACCAATTGTTGTGTTTGCTGGATTGTATCATGACACAGGATTCAACCGACTGAGGCACCTGTTCATCTGAAAAGGAAGACTACAATTATCCCGTGTGCACCCATTAGCACTGCCTGGCAGCCTTAAACGAGAGGAAGGGAAGAGCATCTCAGTTACTGAGGCTAAATGTCGTGTGTGAGTTCCCACTCCCAAAAAGCTCAAATCCTGTTGTTTTCTAATTTATTTTTTTTATCTAAAAGAATATTTTATAGAAATGCACTTCAATAAAGTTTTAACGCTGCCCTCTTGATATGGAATACGAACTTTAAGCAAGACTTACGTGATGGTCTCCTATGAACAGAAAGAGTTTCACTTAGGACTTAAATCAGAAAAGGATATTGGAAATGCTCATATTGTAGAATCCTGAGGGATCAGAAGGGACCTCAAAAGATCATCTGGTCCAATCCCCCTGCCACAGCAGGATGTTAGGTTAAAACAATGAGCATAGACCTTCCCATGGCAGAAGAGCCAATGGAGAAAGTGAAGTGTTGATAACAGGGCAGTGAACGCAGGGCTGTCACCATCACAGATGAGAACTATAGGGAAAGATTTCAAAGAAATGAGCTTCATCTAAGTAAGATCAGCGTTATTAAGATTTAATAGATGGTCATTAACCAAAATGGTAAGGAGAAAGACTGACATCTTCTGTTAAATCCTGACTAATGTTTCGAGTACGGAAGGACAATGAGTCAGAAAGCAGGACTGTGTTGCAGGGAAGGTGTGAAAAGGAGCACTGTATCAAAACAGCATAGAGCTTACAGTGAAAGAAACTAATGAGTTGGTGTTAGGAACTAGAATGCAAACAGGGCTGATGCTTTTTCAGCCAAGGAAACAGAGATGAAATGGGATTTAAATGAGATTAAAATGCTGTGACATGAACCCAAACATTAAGAGTCTTAGGTTTTCATGGATTGATAGAATGGTTCAGGTTGGAAGGGCCATGAAAGATTATCTAGTTCTAACCCCCCTGCCATGAGCAGGGACACCCCCTACTAGACCACGGTGCTCAAGGCCCCAGCCAACCTGGCCTTGAACTCTCCCAGGTAGGGGGCAGCCACAACCTCCCTGAGCAACCTGTTCCATTGTCTCAGCACTCTCACTGTGAAGAGCTTCCTCCTGACTTCCAGTCTAAACCTCCCCTTTTCCAGCTGGAAACCATTCCCCCTGCTCCTCCCACTCCAAGCCCTTGGAAACAGCCCCTCCACAGCTTTCCTGTAGCCCCCTTCAGCTACTGGAAGGCCGCTCTAAGATCTCCACAGTGTCTCCTTTTCTCCATACTGGAGAGATGCTCCAGCCTTCCACTCATCCTTCTCTGGACACGTTCCAACAACTCCTTCCTTTTTCAGGGGCTCCAGAACTGGATGCAGTGCTCCAGATGGGGTCTCACAAGAGCAGAATAGAGAGGGAGGATCACCTCCCTCAACCTACTAATCATGTTTCTCTTGATGCAGCCCAGGATGCAGTTGGCTTTCTGGGCCGTGAGTGAACATTGCCGGCTCACGTGGAGTTTTCAGCACTTACATTTGAAAAATGCAAAACTGAAAGTAACTCAAGCTCTACAGTCTTATCAGAGAAGCTCTGCACACCTCAAATCTGGAAAAGCTTTGTGATGACTATTATGTTTCCAGAATATGACCATATTTTTTCCTAGGAGGATGGGAAATGCTCAGAGAAAACTGCTTTGCAGTTTTGATTGAATGAAATCCTGACAGGAGGACAGAAGAGAAATTACAGTTTGTCACCTCTTGTCACTGCTCTATCTAATGATGTATAAATACTGCACAAACGCTAACTGAAGTGTTTAGAACATGGTCTGCACACGTTGTGAAGGGTGTGAGGCTTCTAATTGGAAGCCTCACATTAGTAGCATCTGACAAATGGATCTCGTATTTACATCTCAAAATACTCGCAAAGCAATTGTTTTAAGATGTTAAAGTACTCAACAGGACCGCACAATTCGGTTACAGATTTAAAAACACAGGACACAGGATGGCATCAGGGAAGGTACTGATTCACCATTGGAAACCAAACTTTAATAGCTTTAATAGTCTCCTCCATTCCACTTCTGGATCAACCCTAAAGCAACTTTCTAGCTGTCATTATTCTGAACAGCACAGAAGAATTCAACTACTCTGGATTGACTCTCATCTGTCAGTAGTAGGTTCATTAAAGGGCCTCCAAAACAACTCCCCTTGCTGTCTCTCTGCTGAGTTTCATAGGTCTTTTCAATTTATCACACCTTCAACATCTTTAGCTCTCCAGTTGAGTTCTCACTGGCTTTTGATTCTCCTCAAACTTTTTTTTACATATACAACACTTTTAAGCTGCTGGAGGGTGTCCAGCAGAGAGCAACAAAGATGATGAAGGAAGGAGAGCAGCTCCCTGATGAGGAAAGGCTGAGGGAGCTGGGTCTCTTGAGCTTGGAGAAGAGGAGGCTGAGGGGGGACCTCATGAATGTCTATAAAGATGTGCGGGGTGGGTGTCAGGAGGATGGAGCCAGGCTCTTCTCAAGATCACCCAGTGATAGGACAAGGGGCACTGGGTGCCAGCTGGAACAGAGGAGGTTCCCTATCAATATCAGCAGGAACTTCTTCCCAGGGAGGGTCCCGGAGCACTGGACCAGGCTGCCCAGGGGGGCTGTGGAGTCTCCTTCTCTGCAGACGTTCCAGCCCCGCCTGGCTATGTTCTTGGGCCACTGGGTCTGGGTGATCCTGCTGTAGCAGGGGGATTGGACTGGATGATCTTTTAAGTTCCCTTCCGATCCCTAATGACTCTATGATTCTATCACCCCGAAGTTTTCTCCTACTAGAGTTGTATTTTATGCATTGTGGGTAAAACTACTCTGAATTTGTTTAGTTTTGAGTTTGATTTAGATTTTTCTCAAAGACTCCCATTAATCACCCGTTTCTTTATTGCATGAGGTGACTGCTCCTCAGGCTTAACACACAGAAGCTGTCACTGTCTGTGATGCTCCAGAACAGAGGTTCAATGACACCCACAGAACCAAACAGAGATGCTTCAGTAGGTCTTACAAGTGGAACCCCTTCAGAATATTGCTTACTACCATTCATTCCAACACACAGGTAATTGTTTAAAGTCTGCAACCCATGATTTTCTCAGAAATAAAACCAAAAATGAGTGGGGGAAAAACCCAACCCACAGATGTCTCCAGCTTCCTGATTATTCTTTACTATTTATTACCTTCTTAAAATTTATTAGAACTGAATTTAAGTCTCTGAATTGAACAATTTATTTCATGCACTCCAATTTCTTCAGCATGTGAATACTGCAGATCTCGTCTTGTGTCTCACATGTGAAAGGTTAATAATTCTTTAAGATGTGTTATAATAAACCAGGCCTTTTTTTGTCCCCCCTTTCCATCTGTAAGGCACATAATAAATTCTTCCAGAGGTTAAAAAGCCCTTGAAACTGCAGCAGAAGGAGAATACAGAACATTGAGGCTGTAAAGATCTCAATGGGACATAGAACACTACAATGTGCAAATTAATAAGCCTTGATTTAAATAAGATACTAGCATATTAGTTTGGCGTGAGTGTATAAATCAAAGAAAACTGACCCTTAGCTTCATCGACCAACCTGGAATACTCCAGGAACAGAACACATGCCCCCACAATTCCCTTTCTCAATTCTCTTTCACCAAAAAAAAGATTTCATAAAGCTGTAAAATTGAAGACTACCGTTTCGGAGCTCAGCTACCTGGGGGTAAACTCTGTCAGATTTGGGAATTAAGCTCATTAAGTTACTTATAAAACCCCTTTTCTCCTCCAGTAGGATGGTGGTGATGAATGGTTGTGTCTGAGAAACTGCAGGTGTCTTTGATGGACAGCCTGCTTTAAATGAGTTGAAGTTCTCACTTTCTTTCCTTCCCCTCCTGCCTGATACAGAGAGTAGTTTTATAAAGTGCCCTCTCCTACAGTTTCATACCCTTCCATCTTTNTCCTGCTGATCTTGACAGCGAACCACTTCTGTTCCAGCTGGCAACCAGTGCCTCTTGTCCTATCACCAGATGACTTTGGGAAGATCCTGGCTCCATCCTCCTGACACCCACCCCTCACAGATTTCTAGAAATGAATGAGGTCCCCCCTCAGCCTCCTCTTCTCCAAGCTGAAGATACCCTGAGCACCCTCAGCCTTCCCTCATAAAGGAGCAGTTCTACTTCCTTCATCGTCTTCATTGCTCTACACTGGACACCCTCCAGAGCTCTGTGTCCTCTTTGAAAAGAAGACATTAAAGAGACCAACTTTTATGCTGGTTTTGACAGAGAAATTGCACTTTAACCACAAGCCAGAAAAATTCCTGCTCTCCTTTTGTGATCCCTGAAGTTAAACAGCTGCGGGTAACTTTAACAACAGCACTAAATGAAGGTGAAGATAAACTTTACCCTTGAAAGCTATTTGTTTGTCAAGGTACCTCCTGTGTTTGGACACTGTATTTACTCGAACAGGAAAATCTCCTTTACTTTCAAAGTCATAGCACTGCTTGACTGAGGTGAAGCTTCCAATAAAGTTTCCACAATAAAATCTCTCTTTACGAAGGAAATTTCACCTTACAATATTCTTTAAAGACAAAAACAAATCGACAACCCCAAAACTACTCTGGCTTTTCTCCCGGGCTGCAAATTCCCAACACGAAGGCCTGTTGGTGATGTACCCTAACAAACCATGAAACAGATTCACACAACATGATGCTAATAATGAATTCTGAAAGGAAAAAGGAAAGGGATGGGAGG
Source organism: Upupa epops (assembly GCA_013397515.1). Taxonomy (NCBI): domain Eukaryota; kingdom Metazoa; phylum Chordata; class Aves; order Bucerotiformes; family Upupidae; genus Upupa; species Upupa epops. Next base: position 53,072 of record VZRI01012578.1, on the reverse strand, counting down.
ACAGCAGCATCTCTTTTGGAATGCAATTGGAACCGGTAGCAATGGATGAAGACAGATGGGACAGTGAAATATTTGCAGATTCCAATGACCATCTGCCCATAATTTATTATCCATCTGATTGTAGGTTATTATTGTTTTTCTGCTATCATTAAACACTTGTTATTTATCTTGTTACAACACTTCTGCATTTAACATCGAGACCTTCACAGATTTGATTGTTGTTATCTCCACTGACCTATAATTCATGGAAGTCCTTTCGGTGCCCTTACTTCTGTTCACCAGACATCTAAAAGTGAATATAACTCTCAGCTTAGATTGCTGATTAATTAATTTCTACCTTCTTTATCCCTGCACTGCAGCCTTGGGTTATGAGTTTGGAGTGATCATTCACTGTTGCATATAGTTTGTCACGGGAAATTCTGCAAACTTCTGATGGAGATCAATTTTCGTGATGCATTTACTAGTTTGTCCCTTAGAAATGAATCCCTTTCTATCTGTGATTTATTTTTTCTTCTGCTGCTTAATGACAATAACAGATCTTTCCCCCTGATCCGTTGTGATCTGGCTGCCTTTCCCACAATATTCAGTGTAAATGATGTGACTCCATCTGCTCCCCTTTTTTTCCCTTGTGAAGTTTACAACACAAGTTGGAATGTGGCTAGTACAGGTGGCAGAACTGCATACAGCTCTAAATAGAGACTGCGAGCAGTGGCAAATGTGGGTGCAAACCTAAATATTCCCAATGCTTGTGCAGAAATGAATTACTTCATCCAGTCCCATAAGGTTTCTGTAACTCACTCAAAAGCCGGCTACCTGCCATTACTACTTTCCATTAGTAAATGTTCTTTCCATGTTGCTGAATCTATGAAACTAATTATGAATTTGAAGTAATCTCCTGCCTTTCCTTTATATGTTCACTGAAGATGGACATTCAACCTCTAGAAAGTAATCTCTTCATCTTGACATCAGCCTTCCTACATTTTCAATGACCATAACTATCAGCAGGACCTTCCCAGGGATCACTGGTAGAGGCTGCTCAGGGGGGAGTTGAGGAGTCTCCTTCTCTGGAGACATTCCAGACCCCCTTGGATGTGTTCCTGTGCCACTTGGTCTGGGTGATCCTGCTGTGGCGGGGGGATTGGACTGGATGATCTTTCGAGGTCCCTTCCTATCCCTAAGGATTCTATGATTTAAAGTAAAAACTAGAGTTGTTTCTGTAGACTCTCAGTCCTTAGATTTGATTTCTTGGTTACGTTTTGCAAAAGCGCATCCTTTCCCCCCAGATTTCTCCTCATCGTTTCGTGGAAACAGATCTAACTCTAGTCAACACGTAAGTGTCAAGCTACAAAATATTCCGAAGAAAAATCCCATAAGCTGTTTATCTAATAACTGCCAGAGCACTCTGATTCCACCAGGCATTGCCTCACAAGTTCTGTTTCATATTAAAAGTAGGAAATTGGTTGTTTCAGTTGAGATTTTTCTATATGCAAAAAACGTCCTGGTTTTGTGACACTCTGAATTATAACGGTGATGAATACAGATTAACTGTGCTCTGCTCTCTGCAGCTGAGGAGGACTTTATCGTGTAGTAATTCAGAATGGCCTAGCGTACTTGGAGCTCTGTGTTCTGCATTCTCTGGAAAACAAACTGTGGCCAGGATGGAGCTTCCTTCGCCTTAGAAAGCACTTGAGCAAATGGTGAAAAATGCTGCTTTCTGGAAGTCAACTCCAAGCAGGTGTACGGGGCAGCAGGAGGCTAGATTGAGAAGAACTGGGCAGCTTCAGTCTCTCTCATTGCATATTCATCAACTCCACCTGTTTGTGTGATGACAAACAGCCAGACGTTAATGACTGAACGGGAAGAAGGATTTCCTATTGGAACAGAGCTGTATTCTGAAGTTGTGCATGACATTTCCAATTGTTCCCGCTGAAGATCTGTCACATGCCTGTAAACTATTTATTTGGAAGGAGAATAAGCATGACTGCATTTTCAGGGTTAATATTAAGCTATGGAAACGCTACTCTACTGCAGTCTAGTTAAGGATCCTGTTCCTTTTTACCCTTGGCCACATCTCTCCCTTCTGTTTGCCACTGGCATCATGCGCTGAAAGTTAGTAGGGGTGATGATTTGGAACTTGTTACTGCCACTGAGTTGATTGCCTTTCAAAGCCTCGCTAATCTCCACATTCACTGCGGGAGTTGTATTGTGTTTGGCACAAACTTTTAAAGAAGCTGAAGCGCTGGCTTTGCTGAGCGTTGCTATCTCGGATTAGCTTTAACTGCAGTATTTACATTCGAAATCACTCTTTATCACGAGTCAATGAAACCATCAGGCTTGGAGTAAGTACTTGTCCACCTGAAAAAGCTACTTTGCCAGTTATTCTGCTATTTATTCAGTCAGTTCTTCTGCCAGTTATTCAGTCAGTTCCTATTTGGTTGCAAACAACAGACAATATTTTCGACTCTAGTCCAGGTTGTGTGCCCAGCGATTTTTCTAGTAGCAGCTCCTAGAGTTTTCTTGGGCTGCAGCTAATTAAGAAGTTGGATTCATGGTTCACTTTACCAGGTCTGAGACATAAACAGATCTTCAACAAAGCAAATATTCTAGGAGAAAGTTAGGCTGAACATTACTGTCTCAGCTGAAAGAAAACTGGAGTAACTTAGTCAAGTAGACAACTAAAATTGGTTTAATTCTCTTTGCGTTGAGCCATGGTGTGCTCGAAGTTTAAAAAAGGACAGTTTTAGTAGTAAACTTAAAAATCCTCAAGAAACCCCACAGAAATGGCACACACACCCGGAGAAGGCAACGAAACTGCCTTGACCCCTCCCAAGGAAATTGGACCACTCAGCCTCCTGCCTCACAAACTAATTACATGCCTGAGGTTAAATTAACCTGAATTGGGGCAATTTACTGGGTATTTGAGGAGAAATTTAAGCACACGTCATCAGAAGCAGGAAGACTTAATACTAGAAGATGCTAAAGACATTTAACTTCCCTGCACAAACAGGCAGATGCACTCAAGGACAAATCAGGCTCTTAGCAGTAATAAGTTACCCTCTCAATGAGGATTTTTTGTTAAGGCCACAAATGTTCCAGGGGAGCCCTTCAGTAAAGCATATTTACTTGTAATTTACAGAAAATATTTGAATGATCCAGGGGCTCTTGAGCTTGGAGAAGAGGAGGCTGAGGGGGGCCTCATTCCTGTCTCTAAATCTGTGAGGGGTGGGTGTCAGGAGGATGGAGCCAGGCTCT
>VZRI01012578.1:35292-48906 GCA_013397515.1 Upupa epops | reverse complement strand
AATTTCCTGCTGATATTGATAGGGAACCTCCTCTGTTCCAGCTGGCACCCAGTGCCCCTTGTCCTGTCACCAGATGACCTTGAGAAGAGCCTGGCTCCATCCTCCTGACACCCACCCCTCACAGATTTATAGACATTCATGAGGTTACCCCTCAGCCTCCTCTTCTCCCATCTCAAGAGACCCAGCTCCCTCAGCCTTTCCTCATTACAGAACTGTTCTACTTCTTTCATCATCTTTGTTGCTCTACGCTGGACACCCTCCAGCAGCTCTGTGTCCTTCTGGAACTGGGGGGCCCAGAACTGGACAGAATCCTCCAGATGCAGTCTCAGTATTGCAGAGTAGAGGGGAGAAGGACTTCTCTTGATCTGCTAACCACCCCCCTTCTCATTCCCCTAGAATCTTGATGGCCCTCTTTGCCACAAGAGTACCTCTCTGGCTCATAGTCATCCTGTTGGCCACTAGGAGCCCCAGGTCCCTTGAAAATGGAAGAGGTTATCATTATCACTGCTGTCTTAAACTGGCAATTAATCCCCTAAAGGAGAGGAAATAAGATCAAGCCATATCATTTGAATGATGTAAACAGGGAGAACAGGTGGGTTTGCTTTGCTTGCCTGGCTCTCCTATCGCCCAAGCCACCTAAAGCAGTAGGTCCTACATGTTACACCCACACTTTCACTTTGCAGAGTAAATTTAGCCTTCGTGAGTCTCCCAGTGCTCCCCACCCAATGTTGCAACAGACTACATCCTAGCCATCATGGGAAAATCATCTAGGCATAAGAATGAGAATTCGTAAGCCAGAATGAGAAGTTCTTTTATTACATCCCAAAATCAGACTGAGATTCCTTAAAGATTTCTTGGGAAGAGGGGCTGTTGGTAGGCAAAACCAGGCTGGAAGGAGCACACCTTCACACAAGTGATAAGGATGTTTAGCTCACCTGCCCCTGAGCACCTCCTTTAAGCTTTGTGCATAACACAACAAGTAGGGCATGGCTAATGAAACGGATCTATTCAGAGGATGATAATAACTCATTTGTCTTCATACAGCTCAGTATTAGACAGAAAAACACGACTGCACGAGAATGTCAGAGGCAAAACTGAAATAAATGAGAAATGGAATGGCTCTACAGATGGCCAGAATGTCCATAATTACAGAGGAAACTGAAAGAAAAAGACAGAATGATAAGAAAACTCCCATACACCTCGACTAAATTCTATCACAGTCTAAACGTTTGGCCATCCTTCTCTCCCCCTGACCCTTTCCCTACTAGAGGAGTTGCCAGCTCAGCTCTAACATCCTTCATGGAGGCAACTGATGCTTGTCACTGAGACGATGCGATACCAGTCTGCATGGTCCAAACACCTGAGCATCTGTGATTGCTTGAATTTGAACCAGGTGAGATTCAAACTGAGGGTGTTCTGCTTGGGAGACCGACACTGTTTCCATGGAAATGAGACAGCCGGATATCCATTCCCATTGTGCTATTCACCAAAAGGACTGGTGGAATTTGGAACCGTGTTGCTTTTGAGCTCTGGTACTCACCATCTATTTCAGTTTCCCGCAGCTGGCTGTGCAGCAGACTCTCTCTCCAAGCTTGCTGGCTGTTTGGGATGAGTGATAGACAGTTCATTTGCTGTTTTCTTCCTTTTCTCTCTCTTGATAGAGTGGGATTTGTTTTTTGCAGCGTTGGGAATGAAGCGCAGAGACATGGGTTTCACCTGTACCAGAAGGAAGGAGAAAAAGTGGTAGAGAGGGAATGAAGAGGCTTCCCTGCAGTTTTTCCTACCTTTTAAAACCAATTCTTTACTTTTCTGTTAACAGATTCTTTATCTTTATAACAAGTTGTTGGATTTTGCTCTTGACCCTGAGAGTAATGAGTGAAACCAGCCCAACATCAAGGTGTCATTGCAGCCCAACCATAATCATAGAAGGCCTTTGGAATGGATTCTAGTATTTCTTCACTTGAATTTTAGCATAACAGAGCAGGAATCATGGAATCATTAGGCATCAGAAGGGATCTCAAAAGATCATCCATCCCACAGCAGGATCACCCAGACCAAGTGGCACAGCCGGGTCTGGAATACCTCCAGAGAAGGAGACTCCACATCCCCCTGGGCACCCTATTCCAGTGCTCCGGGACCCTCCCTGGGAAGAAGTTCCTTAAATTTTAGGCTGATAAAAATTAAGAAAGAGAATGGTGCCTCTTGGAGGTCCCAGTAAAATGTTCCTTTCTAGAAAAGAAAACCTGCTTACATTTCCAGTTCCCTACCCAGCTCCTGCTTTTAAAGCCTCACTAAAATTTTTCTGTCTAGAGTTTGGGTCTGCTGGTGACTTGTTTAATAGAAAAGATGAAGTGGGAGTAGAAGTGGATGTTGTGCCATGAGTAACAGATTGTATGAGCTTTATCCAGCTCTTGTCTACTACTGACAAAGTGCTGGTATTTTCTGATTGTCATACCAGTGACAGTGATCTTAACAGAACAGGTATTACTCATTTTTAATTAAGCTCCTTCGATCTTTTGCCTTTCTGTCTCTAGTTTTCCGCTGAACCCATCGCTGGGCACTACAGTGCCTGTTTACAGCATGAGATCAAGGCAATGTACTTTCATTTCTGAGAATAAGAGAAAAAACTCTTTCCCTAACTACATCTGCTATTCTTCTGCAAGGAGGTTGTGGCAAAGAGGGTTGAGCTCTTCTCCAAAGTAAGAAGAGGTACAACAAGAGGAAATGGATCAAGATTCACTATGGGATGTTTAGGCTGGATACTAGGAAACTTTTTGTCATCAAAATGATTGTCAAGCATTGAAACTGACTTCCCAGGGAAGTGCTGGAGTCACTACTCTTGGTGGCATTAAAGAGACATGTAGGTGCATTACTTCAGAACATAGCTCAGTGCTGTCAAGGCAGCTTTAATGTAATAGTTGAACTTAATGATTTTGAAGGCATCTTCCAAGCAAAACAATGCCATGGCTCCATGATTTTATGATTCCAGAGGAACAGAGTCATAGAATCACTGGGAGGAGAAGGAATCTTGAAAGATCATCCAGTCCAATCCCCCTGCCACAGCAGGATCACCCAGACCAAGTCACACAGGAACAGATCCAGAAGGGTCTGAACGTCTCCAGAGAAGGAGACTCCACAACCCCCCTGGGCAGCCTGGTCCAGTGCTCTGGGACCCTCCCTGGGAAGAAGTTCCTGCTGATATTGATAGGGAACCTCCTCTGTTCCAGCTGGCACCCAGTGCCCCTTGTCCTATCACCAGATGACCTTGAGCAGAGCCTGGCTCCATTCTCCTGACACCCACCCCTCACATATTTAGAGACAGGAATGAGGTCCCCCCTCAGCCTCCTCTTCTCCAAGCTCAAGAGCCCCAGCTCCCTCAGCCTTTCCTCATCAGGGAGCTGCTCTCCTTCCTTCATCATCTCTCTTGCTCTATGCTGGACACCCTCCAGCAGCTCTGTGTCCTTCTGGAACTGAGGGGCCCAGAACTGGACACAGTACTGCAGATGCAGTCTCACCAGTGCAGAGTAGAGAGATGTTAGAAACCTGGCAACCTGTGGCAATCTACAGGAAGGTGAGGCTTCACTGGATGTTTTATCAAAGTGAGAATAAAAGGTGTGAAAGATTGAAATACTAAGGGTACAGAGAGAGCTCACAGTGTTATATTTAAATAGAACAGACTGTGTATGTTTACAGGGGCTAAATAAAGTTTAACAAATATTTAAGGCATTGTTCTTGTCCTGGCAGGAGCATTCCCATTCACACTGTGGCTAACATACCGAAAGGCTGGAAAAGTGACGCGTGCTATCCACCAAAGAGATCAGCTGCTGGGTATCTCACACGAGCACGGGTCCCCACACACAGCTCTTGGCATTGAAGGAGAAGGACCGAGGCTCAGGCAGGGTAGGATGTGGCTGATCTGAAGCCATTTAATCATTTTGACACTGCAGCTGCTTAGAGTTCAGCCTAAAAATATTGTACAATTTTAATATATTTTTTAATCTATCTTTTTAATTTTTAAAATTTTATATTTAAATTTTACAACTTATTCAGCATAAAAATATCTTACAATTTCTCCTGATGAAGTATGTAGGTCTTGGAGCTATAAGGATGGCATGAGGTACAACTACAGCATTTAACCTTTCTCTCTCCAACCTGTTAGCAATATTAGCCACAAAGTGAGGAGTTAGGCAAGAGCAGAGTTCTTTGGGCTCAGCCACTGGAAGTATTGGCTGTGAGATGGAATAAAGAGTCTAAGCAAGGTAGTCTATGAAATTATGTCTTCTGGAGGAGAAATATGTAACAGTTTACATCCATGTTTCTTCCAAAAAAACCTATATTGAGGGATGCTCAGCAGATTCACTCTGGATTTTGGTCTGGGTGACCCTGCTGTGGCAGGGGGATTGGACTGGATGATCTGATCCCAAAGATTCGATGATTCTATGATCTACATTTTTGTTGACTCAGTTCTTTTTGGGAAAATAATGAAGAGAAATTCACATCAAAGAAAACTGCTTTACAGCACCTAGCTGCAGGCATCATTCTCACCCAGAAGTAACTCAGGCTCACAGTGAGACTGTGAAGTCTGGGAATGGACTTGCACCTTCTAACATCATGAAGATGGCAGATGTTTTCTAAACAGCTGGGACACGATTACAGTTTGCTTTTTCAAAAGGAGATAACTACCCTTTTGAAGACGAGCTGGAGCATTCAGAAGTAAATAAAACCACGTGAGAAATCATATGAATGGATCTGACTATTGGTTCTTATCTCTGCATCCGTTCACACTGCTCTTTAGACACCTTGCTTTCATCATTCTGCTCTACAGAATTATCTAAAGCATAAAAATTGACTACTCACAGTGCTTTGGCTGCCTCTCTCTGTCTGCTTATGCACTGCAGGCAGAGGGAGATCTTATCTGGGAATAGTGGGGTTAGTCCCTGGCAGAACTTTACATCCTTTGCCTCTGAGTTCTCCTTTTCTCCTATAAAAAAGCATTTAAAGGTAGCACTGCCTGCAGGCATACTTAGCTGCATGTTCACCTATGCACTAACTGCTGAACCTCACTTTGTCTTCTACAGCTGGTTTCCAAAAAGCTGGATATGGAGAATGACATAAGGTCCTTCCTCCTGGAAAACTAGGTCAATTGAAAAGTAAAATGAGATTCTCCTCAGTTCAACCCAGTTGCTTTACGGTATTTGTTTACAGCCTGCATTTTTTTGATCTCTCGCTTGCCTGTATTCCAGTCACATCGCCTGTCTTCTAACTCACTCAGTCTGTAGCAGGTGGGGCACAAGAGTAAATCAGTAGTAACAGCAGCATAGAACCATAGAATCATAAGGGATCAGAAGGGACCTTGAAAGATCATCCAGTCCAATCCCCCTGCCACAGCAGGATCACCCAGACCCAGTGGCACAGGAACACAGCCAGGCGGGGCTGGAATGTCTCCAGAGAAGGAGACTCCACAACCCCCCTGGGCAGCCCAATTCCTTTGGTGAATAGGATATTGGGAAGGAATATCCAGCTGTTGCATTTCCATGGAAACAGCATCACTTGATTTGAGTATCACCTGATTAAAGGTCACACTGACACAGCTCAGCACTGCAAAACACTTTAAGTCCCACCAATAGTCTCAGAGACATTACAGAGCTGCTGGAGGGTGTCCAGCATAGAGCAAGGAAGATGATGAAGAAAGTGGAACACCTGCNTGTTGCATTTCCATGGAAACAGCATCACTTGATTTGAGTATCACCTGATTAAAGGTCACACTGACACAGCTCAGCACTGCAAAACACTTTAAGTCCCAGCAATAGTCTCAGAGACATTACAGAGCTGCTGGAGGGTGTCCAGCATAGAGCAAGGAAGATGATGAAGAAGGTGGAACACCTGCCTTATGAGGAAAGGCTGAGGGAGTTGGGTCTCTTGAACCTGAAGAAGAGGAGGCTGTTCTTAAGGTCATCGGGTGATAGGACAAGGGGCAATGGGTGCCAGCTGGAACAGAGGAAGTTCCCTATCAATATCATCAGGAATTTCCCAGTGAGGGTAATGGAACATTGGAACAGGCTGTTTTGATGGGAACCCAGGGGGGTTGTGGAGTCTCCTTCTCTGGAGACGTTCCAGACCTGTGTTCCTGTGTTCCTGTGTGACTTGGTCTGGGGGATCCTGCTGTGGCAGGGGGATTGGACTGGATGATCTTTCGAGGTCCCTTCTGATGCCTAATGATTCTATGAGTCAATGATTTCAGTTTCCAAACTATCCATGAAGTCCGTTAAGCTTGTAGTCAATGATGAAGACTGCTTAAAAACATAATAAACAACTTGAGACATCTAGAAGGCCAATAATTCTTAAAACAAGAATCATGCTTACATTTATTTACAATGGTTTCAACTCTTTCTTTGTAGAATCATCGAGGGTTTGATCAATGACAAGAGTTTCCCCAGACAGAATGACCTTCTCTGTAAACTGAGCCACCCAGTGCCATCTAATTATTGAATGGGTCAGAATTTCTTCACCTACCAGCATACATACCAGCACATAGCTCACTTGGGGCATGTTGAGGGGAGGGTTCTGTAAAGCTAACTATATCGTGTAACGTGAGAAGCAAAATAAGCTCTGCAGAGACAACAAATCCCACTTTTCTTTGCATTCTTCAACATCCATAAGAAAGCTATTAGATTCATAGTTATCAACAGTGGAATTGTTATAGGAATGGTGGCTTCTGTCGGTGTCTTGTGTAAAATACAGGAGGAAAAAAAATCAAGGGACCCCGTAATAGCTGGCTCTGAAATAACCTAGCAAGAAGAAGATTTTCCTGCTAACTTCATAAATCTGCGATGCATTTCTGACTTGCAAAATGGAAGGCTGTATTGAGGAATTTGAAAAGAATTAGTTGTATTAGCATATTCAGAAAGAAACCCAAACACCCTTGTACGTTCTTTTAATTTGGCAAAGCTTGCAGCAGCTTTTAGCAGCTACATTGATAGGTCTTGCTCATGAATTTGTTTCTACTATTATAATAATCAAAGCTGTTCTCTCTCCTCTGTGGTTGAATGCTCAGCTGAAACATGTTTTATCTTTCCTTAATAGTCAGAGAAGGCTTTTTTGTTGTTGTTGTTTAGTTTATTTATGTAATTTGTTTAGCATCGTATTTTTCTTTTATATAACTAACAAGTAATTATATTGCCTGTTTTCCCATTTGGATCAGACTCCTCCAAAACCCAGACGTCTCTGTGATCTTACCATCAGCTTCTCCTGCTCCCACTAGGAACTGTCTTAAGTATCTGACTAATATAAAAGAAGAAAGGTTTCTTGAAAGTGTGTATTGTTGTCCATAACCTTTGATCAGTGGTTATTTTAAGTCTAATAAAGGACAATGGGGGGGACAACTGACTGATGAAGATAAATATAACCTGTGTTTACAGCTCTACTGCACTCACAATGTGTTTGACTCATCTACTCCCACTCTGGAAAAGAAATTAACAGTGCTGCTGCTCCAAGAGTAGTGGGGCTGACGGCTGATCTGTGTTCTCTCAAATTTCTACTGCAAGTGGGACTAACTGGAATGCTGTTCTAATCCTCTGCACTGAAGAAATGGGCTACATATCAGGACTCACCAAGTGATGGGCTGAACTGGGTTTTTCCCTGTACTAGAGGCAATCATAATGCTCTCTCAGGAAGAATAATACAAGTTAACATTATTTATGATATTTTTACTCAAGTTGCATGGCTTGGAGCTAATTTTCAAGTGACTAATGGGTGTATCTCCAAGCAGCATGGAAGAACTGAGAGGTATTACCAGCTAAGATGTCACCGTCTCACTGTGCAGGCAGATCAGTGTCTAAGGTTTCAAGCTTCAGTGATTTTTCACTTTTGCTGGTTCTGACTTTGCTGAAGCAACACAAGACACTTCAGTGCTCGGCAGCTTCACAGGAAAGGTTGTGTTGTGCAGCTTGGGACATCTTGACTTACATTACCTCTCGTGTCAGCATAAATTGACATGTGGAAAATTGCCTGTGAATCAGCACCCAAATGTCATGACTGGGGGTCTGCCAGAAGCCTATGCTGCAGCCTTCCGTAAGGATGGATGGATGGATATGCCTTAAGGATGGATGGATGTATATAGATGCTCTTACCAAATGGAAAAATCTCTTGGCGAAATCTATAAATTGAGATTTAATTTTAACTTAAAAACACTTTAGATCTTGTTTGTATTCCAGTCTGTAATTAAACAAATGTCAAATTCTCAAATGTTGCTACCAACCAGATCTGGCGGCTTCTGCAAAGCTCTGAGCTGGCATGCTCTGCTAATGTTATTTGCAGAGGATGGATGGTTTGGCACGTAATAATCACACAAATGCTGTGGATCCACCATCTTCATCTGTGGCTTTCTCCAAGCTGCTTCTCCCAGTGCTAAGACACATAAATTTAGACCCCTAACCATACATCAGTCAGTACAGAAGGAACAGTTCAGGATATGTAAACCAGGTTATATTAAAAATTCAAATTGCACATGCTCCTATTACAGAGAATATTATTTAAAAATAAAAATAAATGCTATATTTTCAGCTAAGTAAATGATAGAAGTATAAACAGAGATAAATGTTGTATTTGGCGACACCCTTTCTTAGTCTGCTGACTGATGACGTCTTTCTTCTAGATAGAGACTGTGACCACACAAAATCTAACTGGATTCAGTTGGGTGTGAGGAGGCTCAGTTGGGTTTGTAAGGTATTGTGGTAGCAAATAATTCAATTGTAATACTACATTTGTTGCCTTTAATCTCTTAATTAGATTCATAGACCTGAAAGAGCATCCAGTTCCAACTCCCCTGCCATGAGCAGGGACACCCCCACTAGTCCAGGTTACTCAAGGCCCCAGCCAATCTGGCCTTGAACACTTCCAAGGAGGGGGCAGCCACAACCTCCCTGGGCAACCTGGTCCAGTCTCTCACCACATTCATCGTGAAAAAGTGCCTCCTGACTTCCAGTCTAAACCTCTTATCTTCAGCTTGAAACCATTCCTCCCAGTCCTACCACTCCAAGCCCTTTGAAACAGCCCCTCCCCAGCTTTCCTGTAGCTACTGGAAGGCTGCTATAAGATCTCCCCAGAGTCTCCTCCAGGCTGAACAGCCCCAATTCTCTCAGTCCCTGCAGAAGAGGTGCTCCAGCTCTCCAATCATCCCCATGGCCCTCCTCTGGACATATTCCAACAAGAAAAATATGAAATAAAAAGTTAAATAAGAGTAATAGGATTAATTTTCTGACTAGATACACCTCAAATACATTCTCAGTAAGTAGACCTCCGCACGGATGATGCACCTTCTGGCAAAGTAGAAGAGGAACGTTCCAGGATGGAGAGGAACAAGAAGTCACACTTCCAACGTGCTGGAAAAAACACACATTTCTGGGAGGTCCTAGAGGGGACTGTAGAGATTATGGTCACCTGGCAACCCTGGGCAAGTTGTTCAGTAAGGATGTGTGGTAGATTCAGAATTAAAATAGAATAGAATAGAGTGGAGTAGAGGAGAGCAGAGTAGAGGAGAGTAGAGTACAGTACAGTACAGTACAGGACAGTACAGTAGAAGAGCGGAGAGGAGAGGAGGGGAGAGGAGAGGAGAGGAGAGGAGAGGAGAGGAGAATGGGAATGAATAGAATAGAATAGAATAGAATAGAATAGAATAGAATAGAATAGAATAGAATAGAGTAGAATATTAAAGATGGAAGAAACTTGACTTTACTTTGGGTAGGACTAAATGTTGACTGTAGGATTGGGCTATAAAATTTGTCTCAGAAAGGGCCAGCTCACCATTTCCAGTGCCATATTTCAGATTTCAATACTGAATTATTACACCTGTGCTGTCGGTCCTTGTGATAGAAGAGTTCACGTTTTAACACGGAATCACAGACTCACAGGTTGGAAGGGACCTCATCTGACCCATCGGAGGGAGGCAATGTGAGCACATTAAGAGAAGACATTTGTTGCAGAAATTAAGCTGTTCCACTTGCGGTAGAATGCTGCATCCAGCTGTTCATTTATTGCAGACCCATGATGGAGCAATGAAGCTGACAAGAAATGGAATCAGCAGGCAGTAGTAAGAATTGCATTTTAAGAGACAGTGATGATTGTTGAGTTGGAAGAGAGAAGAAATTAGTCATTAGTTTCCCCACCTGTTCTTGTGCTAAATATTGGCATTAATTAGCTACTTCAGAAATGCCAAGCAGCTGAGCACAGGAGGTTCAAGCTAAGTGGTTTAAAGTGCTACCTGGAGGTTTACGGTGTCGTTCCTTCAGCAAGATAGGAGTCTGTTGCAGGAACACTCTAAAACATGCTTATGCTATGTATGCTTCTCACTGCCTTCTATTTATGAAGAGAGGACTTTCCTGCTGCATTATTTTTGTGGTGTTGGCTTGTGTTGAATGATTTGTCAGGTACATGATCCTTAAGAACCGTCTGGATTTTCTTTAATGGAATTTTATATCAACAAGATCAACTTTGTCCCTAACAATATGAACTGGATCTCTGTAATAACAACTGTCTCTGATCTGATCCTCAGTAGCTTACAGCAGAACTCCCTCTGGCTGTTATTATTCCAGGTCTGCACGTTTTCAACAGAGAGAAACTGTGCACCAATCAGGACTACTGAGATAATTTCTTTTTCTATCTTGTTCCTGAATTAAATCAATTTTAAGCTGCCTAAAATGTCATTCTGACAACACAGGTGACAACCCACAGCCCAAACTGTTCTGATGAAAAGCGAACAGAAGTCTAGCAACCTATATACCAACTCTGTGATGAGGCACATCAAGGGGCAGGGGAGAGCCTGGCATCTGGGCAAGAACAACCCCAGGGACCAGGAGAGGGTGGGGACTGACCTGTTGGAGAGCAGTGGAGGAGAGAGGGACCTGGGGGTCCTAGTGGCCAGCAGGGTGACTCTGAGCCAGCAATGTGCTCTTGTGGCCAAGAGAGCCTAAAACACCATCCTGGGGGGGATCAGAAAGGGGGTGGTTAGCAGATCAAGGGAGGTTCTTCTCCCTCTCTACTCTGTGCTAGTGAGACCACATCTGGAGTACTGTGTCCAGTTCTGGGCCACCCAGTTAAAAAGGACACAGAGCTGCTGGAAGGTGTCCAGTGTAGAGCAACAAAGATGATGAAGGAAGTAGAGCAGCTCCCTTATGAGGAAAGNGCCTGGCTATGTTTCTGTGTGACTTGGTCTGGGGCAGGGGGATTGGACTGGATGATCTTTCAAGGTCCCTTTTGATCCCTAAGGATTCTATGATTTTATAATTCTATGATTCTAGATGTTTCTTTAAAAAACCCAGTATCTAGACCAAGAGATTTTATTTCCACTGCTGTAAACTGCTATTGTTTTTATTCAACTATAAATGATCTCACAAGCTATACAGATAGACTGACCCACAAGATTAGTAGCTTTGGAGACTGATGGACAATATTGCTCTCCCCTAACAATAGCAAAGCAGTCATTTGCTGGAGATCACTTGTGGATCTTGTATTATCCAAAGAACCACAGGGGAGTTGCTCTGTTTTGTCCTGTCTGTGTTGTTATAAATTTGAAGTGGACAGCTAACAAATGCTTCAAACTGAGCCACAAACACAAAGCAGCTAGATAGTAATGAGCAGAGTGGGGAAGCAACCACGAACGGATGCTTCATTTCCATTCTTTATCAGAACTGGCTAACTTGGACTTGGAGAAAGTTCTCACTCTGTTCTGTTTCTGTTTGATGTCGTTGGGTTGGGTTTGCTCCTTTGGGATCCTTTGGCCAGACAGGAAAATACCAGTTTGTGTTGCTTTTGATTTCCCTTCAGGAGTAGCCACATTTCTAATCACACCTAGAAATCGGGTGGTTGAAGATGGCCTTCAGGCATCAGGTACATTATTATTTGAGGAAGAGCAAAAAGTTTCTCATTGTCTGCAAAAAAAGATCCTGCCCCCACTGGTTTAATTTCTTCTGGCAGTAAATGATACTAGGAAATAAGCCATTGGGGGAGTTATTATCAGGATTCATGCTGCTGCTTTCAATTCCTCTTCAGGGTTTTTTTCCCCCCAGTACAGCAGATAGCCTGCCTGCTAATTATTTTATATTTGCTGCAGTGTGGGGCATGTTCATCAATGTTTCAGTCAGAAGTGCAAACCTGTAATTATCATCTCCACAGCGAGGAAAAATGTGAAGTTTCATTTGTGATGATGAATATGCAGCTCTTTTAAAAAGTTCCTCAATGTATTATTAGAAAGAGAAGGAGAAAAAGAAACAAAGAGGGATTTGTCTGACATTTCCACTAGGGAAAGGGCAGTTACATTGAGACACTTTTGTCCCTTTCAGAAGCAAAACATCAAAGACTTGATACCTTCTCTTCAATGTATAGGACATGAGCATAAAGACTACATCTAATCTACTTAAGGTAACTTAAAAGAACACAGCATTTATATAGATAAAAGGAATATTAACACCATTGAGATGTGCATTTGTGTGCCTTTGTAAAGAAAATCAGAGCATGCCTCTGTGTAAGATCATGTTCTAGACGCTGGGCTAAGATTAGGAAGAAGATATTATGTGTTGAGTATGATCAGTCTTGAGTCATACTTCGCAATACTCTTTTCTGTAGCCACCAGTATCCAGCACCAATGCTGCCTTCTGCTAATTTCTTCTTTGCCACCTCTATTTTTCAATACTTCAACAATGGTTTTGTTGCAGCATTTTATTCTCTTGAGGTATTTTTAAAGTCTTATGATGCTAAAGACACATCTAAGCCGTAGTCCAATAGACTGCAGAAAGGATGCAACAGAACCCATCAGTGTAGAAAACTCTGTGGGTTTCCCAAAGACGTTCACAATTCACAACAGCCAAGTACAAGTGACTCCTGTGCTATTTTCTGTTGGCCTCTGCTAAACATGATTTGTGAGTTCCTGCTGTTTGAGATGTAAGGGAGAGCATGTGGCATTGAGAGGATAATAAACATGAGGAAATGGAAGATTAAGGTTACTAAGAAGAGTCATTGTCAACTAGATTTTTAACAGAAAGGGTACTGTTGATAAATAAATGGCAGGGCTATTTCTCAGTGGGGGGACAAGACTATTCACAAGGTGGACTTCAGTTAATTCTTATTCATAAATTCAGGGTTGTTGAAAGTCAAGCAGTGATAGACCTTGCAAAGGAAATTACAAGTGAAAAAGATATTCTAGAAAATAGGGGGGGAAAGTGGAGTTCCAGCCTGTTAGAAGTGAGTATTGTCTACAAGATAATGTGGAACTGGCTCAAAAATTACATGAATACTTCATCTCAGTTTTCAATAACTATAACACAGAGACAAAGGCAGAGTGGGTAATGGGAACAACTATATAGGAATGCTAATTCTGGTGGCTGAGATGAAATGCCACTCTGTTGGCTCTGTTGGAGTCAGGAAGATTGGGTAATCCTTATCAGAGATACTGAATAAATGACAGATGAATATTGAACTCAGTAGTGTGGATTCTTATTAAATGTGTCAACAAGGATTGTTACCAATAGGTGCAAAATCATAGAATCATTAGGAATCAGAAGGGACCTTGAAAGATCATCCAGTCCAATCCCCCTGCCACAGCAGGATCACCCAGACCAAGCC
>VZRI01012578.1:15946-34775 GCA_013397515.1 Upupa epops | reverse complement strand
TCATCAGGGAGCTGTTCTACTTCCTTCATCATCTTCGTTGCTCTACACTGGACACCCACCAGCAGCTCTGTGTCCTTGAACTGAGGGGCTCAGAACTAGACACAATAGTCCAAACGTGGTCTCACCAGTGCAGAGTAGAGGGGGAGAAGAACCTCTCCCAAGGGGTTAATTCTTTTTGGTCAAGTGCGGGTTTTCTTTTGTGTAAGTCTGAGACTTTTCCCTTCCTCACATTATTTTTTTCTACCAGAAGTCAACATCTGCACTGCAGTTACTACTAAAGAGCTGTTTATTTCAATGAGAAGTTAATATCTTTCCTGTCTTTGGTGGCTGCATGGCATTCCTGACTGATGGAAGCCATCTTTCATTGGGTCTCTCTCTCCCTGCCTGCCCAAGCATTAAAACCACACATGCTCCCAACGCTGAAGCACGTTAATCATATGCAATCTAAGTGCTCCTGACTGCAGTGGTGTTTGCTCTCAATCAATTACTTTTGTGGGACAACAGGGTTGAAATTGTTGATCCTTCATCTTTTAAATGTACTGTAAGTCCAATTCTTCTTCCCAACTGAATTCCAAAAATTCATCTTCTTGAAGCTGTTGCAAGAAGTTTTTTGGATCTTCAGTTGTTGGATAGAAGTCAGAGTAGTCAAATTGTTCTTCCCCTGCACCCCTTCCACAAGAGTCATTCAGTTGGAGGGAGGAGAAAGCCATTAGCAAATGGAAGGAAGACTGAGCTGGAGAAGAGGAGGTTCTGAGGTGACCTTAATTGTGGCCTCCCAGTACCTGAAGGGAGCTACAAAAAAACTGGGGAAGGGCTTTTTAGGATCTCAGGTAGAGACAGGACTAGAGGGAATGGAGCAAAGCTGGAGATGGGGAGATTTAGACTTTATGAGAGGATGAAGTTCTTCACTGGGAGAGTGGGGAGAGCCTGGACTGGGTTGCCCAGGGAGGTGGTTGGGGCCCCGTCCCTGGAGGTGTTTAAGGCTGGGCTGGATGAGGCTCTGGCCAGCCTCCTCTAGGGTGGGGTGTCCCTGCCCATGGCAGGGGGTTGGAACTGGATGATCCTGTGGTCCTTTCCAACCCTGATTGATTCTGTAACTTCTTTGCAGTGAGGGTGATGGGGCACTGGAGGGGGCTGCCCAGGGGGTTCTGGAGTCTTCTTCCCTGGAGACATTTGAAACCCACCTGGACTTGGTCTGGGTGATCCTGCTGTGGCAGGGGGATTGGACTGGATGATCTTTCGAGGTCCCTTCCTATCCCTAATGATTCTAAGAGGATGTATATGGCTGAATAGCCTGGAATGGAATTATGGTACAGCTTTTAAAGTAATGCATCGATATCCCAAGAAGATTCAAAAGATAAGTTGGAAGAGTCTTTCAGCCATATGAGTGGCTGATTACTAAATTAAATGATACCTTACCATTGCTTTTCAGAGCCTAGAATTTCCAGGTGGCCTTGCCTTGTTGCTATCTGCCACACCATGGTTAGAATGGATTGCAATTTTACCTTTAGTGAATGCAAGAGGAAGAGATGTGCAGTGCTTATGGTTCAGTGTTGTCATTTTGAAGCTACAATGACCTTTTGAGTCTGAGGCGGTTTCACATCCAATGACTTGCAAATCGACTCATTCACACCTCACACATCTACAGTTCTGGATTTATACCATGATGGAGCCAAGGTTTCTGACATTATAAATCCATCTCTTGCTCCTAAAGTGACAAACAGAACGCACAGTCAAAACCCTGATTCTTTGAAACCAGTGGAACGTTTGCCATTGAATTTAAACAACAGCAACCACCTTAATCCTCTATAATATCAGCTTTCTGTCTGATGACTTCGCCTCAAAGGTTAACCACACCTTCCTGCTGCAACGTTGTCTTCCATGAATATTGTTCTGCGCTGTAAATTTTTTGCTTTGAAATGATTTTCCTGCTCTCTGACAGAGTAGAAAGCAAGTGGAGGAAGGGGAGAGGGAGAGAGCACCACTCTATCAAGTGAAGATGTCTCCTCAAAGCATTCAGACTATCTCCTCTTTGGCCGTAATTAGATTTACAAGACTAACAGTTACCTGCACAGCACACATTTATCATATTCTCAGCGTCAGGTTTCATGGTTCTTTCACTCACTCATGCTCTGAAGTTCACATTTAACTTTTAATTAAATCTAGAGAATGTAAGATTGAGTATTCCTTACATTTATCAGTTTAATTTTGGAATGCTTACTGAATACACGTTATTCCTCTGCACTTCACTTGAATTTCACTTATTAAGGATCCATTTTTTTCTGTAAAATTACCTAGACTGCTAAGGCATCCTGATTTCTTCAAGAAGTCTGATTCTGAAAGCAGTAAATGGTCTCCATTCAGGCTGTAAAATATATGCTATGATTTTTTTGACAGACTACCCACGTTTCGCTGTGTCTCTGCTCCCTCGTGGACTTGCACTGGTAATATGCTTGACCTACTGCAGTGAACAGCACATCTAATGGTTTTCAAAAGAGATGCCACAGTGATCAGTATCAGATTCAAATTTTCCTATAACATGTGCTGATGGAACCAATATAACGAGTTAGTGCTAGTGTTTGTAGAGAAAAAGGTATCTACGGGATGACTCTGAGCCAGCAATGTGCTCTTGTGGCCAAGGGGGCCAACAGCATCCTAAGGGGTATCAGAAGGGGGTGGTTAGCAGATCAAGGGAGGTTCATCTCCACCTCTACTCTGCACTTGTGAGACCACACCTGGAGTACTGTGTCCAGTTCTGGGCCCCTCAGTTCCAGAAGGACACAGAGCTGCTGGAAGGTGTCCAGCGTAGAGCAACAAAGATGATGAAGGAAGTGGAACAGCTCCCTGATGAGGAAAGGGTGAGGGAGCTGGGGCTCTTGAGTCTGGAGAAGAGGAGGCTGAGGGAGGACCTCATCAATGTCTATAAATGTGTGAGGGGTGGGTGTCAGGAGGATGGAGCCAGGCTCTGCTCAAGGTCATCTGGTGATAGGACAAGGGGCACTGGGTGCCAGCTGGAACAGAGGAGGTTCCCTATCAATATCAGAATAAACTTCTTCCCAGGGAGGATAACAGAGCACTGGAACAGGCTGCCCAGGGGGGGGTTGGAGTCTCCTTTTCTGGAGACGTTCAAGATCCATCTGGATGTGTTCTGGTGAGACTTGGTTTGGCTGATCCTGCTGTGGAGGGGATTGGACTGGATGATCTTTCAAGGTCCCTTCCAATCCCTAATGATTCTATGATCATTCTTTGTATTTCCTTTTTATCCTCTGTTAGTTTACAAGAGTAAGATTTACTTTGTTTTTCTTTCAAGTCTTTTTATGGCCACTTTATTTATCTGCAATCGTAAAGCATAATATTACATTAAAGTGGGAGAAGAAAGTAGGTAAATTGTCTTAGAGGCAATGATTTTTAAATCATAATTCCCATCACAGAAAATTGTGAGCTGGTTCCATAAGAGCTGTTAGCAGTGCATGTGTTTTTCTCCCTGGAAAGCTTAGATTTAGAAATATTTAACAACATGCTTTCATTTAGTATTCCAAAGAACAAGAAGTTGTTGGATTTTGGCACTTATAGGATAAATTCATGATTAATTTCTCAGAAAGCAGGTTTCCAGAATATAATTCAGACTTGTGAGAACTCACAGAATTCATTACTTGACCCTATTAAAGTGAAAAAAAAATAATCATGGAAAAACCAATAAAATAATTAGTGTTAAATTAGTTCTCAGAAAGAAAATACATTGAAATAGTGGTCTTCATTAATAACTTTAATAACTAATAGATCTCTCAGGACTGTCAGCAGGTGTGCAGGTGACACAAAGCTGTGAGGAGGGGCTGACACCCCAGAGAGCTGGGCTGCCCTTCAGTGAGACCTGGACAGGCTGGAGAGTTGGGCAGTGTGGAACTGAGTGGAATTCAACAAGGGCAGTGTAGAGTCTGGCATCTGGGCAATAACAACCCCAGGGACCAGGATAGGGTGGGGGCTGACCTGCTGGAGAGCAGTGGAGGAGAAAGGGACCTGGGGGTCCTGGTGGCCAGCAGGATGACCAGGAGCCAGCAATGGCCCCTTGAGGCCAAGAAGACCAATGGCAGGAGGGCGGTTAGTAGATCGAGAGAGGTTCTCCTTCCCCTCTGCTCCGCTTTGATGAGACCACATCTCGAGTTTTCTGTCCAGTTCTGGGCCCCTCAGTTCCAGAAGGGCACAGGGCTGCTTGAGAGAGTCCGGCACAGAGCAATAAAGACGATGAAGGGAGTGGAGCATCTCCCTGATGAGGAAAGGCTGAGGGAGCTGGGTCTCTTGAGCTGGGAAAGAAGGAGACTGAGGGGGGACCTCATGAATATTTACAAATATGGAAAGGGCTGCTGTCAGGAGGAAGGAGTCAGGCTCTACTCACTGATAGGACAAGGGGTACCGGGTGTCAGCTGGAATACAGGAGGTTCCACACCAAGATGAGTAGAAACTTAAAAGGACTTAGATCCTTGGAAATTCTGCATCTTGTGATCCCTTCAGCACATCTCAGAAAAATACATCTGCAGTTTCCATGTCCACAAAATTCCTGCAACGTTCACTGTTGCCAAATAGCAATTTAGTCTTTGCTGTTGATGCCACAACAGCAATTTAGGAGATAAGATACGGAGCGTTATCTGCATCATCACTTTCTAATAGGGAGTGAGATACTGCTCAAAAAACTCTAAGCTATGCCAGCTACTAGTGCGGCTCTTTCTCATCCCTTTCCCCCTTCAGAGATCACATCAATCAAACATAAAAGGAATTTCTGGACAAACCAGTTGGAAAGGTTCCTTCTTCGCTGTTAACGCATCCCATTTCTGACAAGCATCTCAGGAAATGATGGATTCTTTTTTAATAAGATACGCAGCACATCGCTGAAACTCGGACCTCTGCGTTTCAAATGCAGAGCACATCAATACTGCAGTGAAGTTATTGTTGTATGAAGAAAATCATCTTTCAGATGTAGATTTCAACATGCCTAAACTCATGACTTTGCAGATATTGATAAATACAGTGTCGTCGCCATTGAAGAGCTTTTCCTATGATGCTGCCAATAATGAGGAAAGGATTCCAATCTCAGGACATACCAAGGAAGGCTGTGAAATGAATTGTGATAGAAGTAGCTACCATCAGTGAAGAGTCAAGGAAATGGACACCTAGTAATTTTATAATGCATCCAACATTAAGATATTAGTTCTGAAAGTTTGCTTGCTGACTGGAGATACTCTATGCTCTCTTCCACTGGAGAAACTGCTGACGTTAGTGTTGTGTCAAAGACAAACCATTGCATCATTCCTGCTGGATGAGCAAGACCCTAAGTCTGAAATAAGCTAGCTTCTGGTTGTCTCTTCTGGGTACGGTGCAAATACTTAGAGCCAAACTAGGGGTCCCCCTCTGCTCCCCTTATGAACAGAGGAATTGGATGAGTGCCTTTGAAGCAAACACAGACAAATGCCTTACCCTAGGAGGAATGGGTGTACGATCCCACCTCAACTTTATAAGTCTCATGAAAATCTTTGTCCTGTTTCTGTAGTCACATGAAGGGACACCATAACACAATGGATGTTTGATGAGAACAACATCACATGAACTAATAACAGCGTGGGTCACTCACTGTCAAAATAACAGCAACAAGGGTATACAAGGGTATTCACCTCTTCCTCATTGTAAAACACAGTTATGGTCAAGGACTTTGTATCTTTCTGGCCTGTGTTTATCTGTTTCTGTGAGCCTTGGAAGTGTGGGCTCTGTGAGGAGTGGTCATGGTTTGACATACTGAGTTCCTGGTGTTTTTACCCCTGTGATAACTGCTGGGGGGCAGGGAAAACCCCTCTATAGAGCCAGAGCAATTTCTGGGGTCTCACTCTCTCTGGACACAGCAGCTGGAAGCCAGCTGGCCGCTCGCAGCTCCCCCAAGCAATGCTGGCAGCACCCCCAGCCTGGGGTGGGAAGGAATACCACCCAGAGAGACATTGACAGACCTGAGAGGTGGGGTCATGCCAACCTCATGAAGTTCAGCAATGCCACGTGTCAGTTCCTGCACCTGGGTCAGGGCAATGATGAGCACGAGTATAGTCTGGGTGGAGAGTGGATTGAGAGTAGCTATGCAGAGAAGGACTTAGGAGTATTAGTGGATGGAACACCAGATGTGTTAGCACCGCACACACACAGTCCAGAAAGACAATTGCATCCTGGGCTGCATCAAGGCAGAACTGTGGCCAGCAGGACAAGGCAGGATATTCTACTGCTCTGCTGTCACAAGATTTCACCTGGAGAGCTGGGATCCTGAATAGAAAGCCAGCATCCCCATCTGAGACTTAAAAGCACAGAAAACCAAACCAAACAAACTTTCCCATAGTCAGACTCTGTCTGACAAGTCAAAAAAATCCTACATCTGTGTTTTCAGGCTGTGTCTTTGAAGCTTTGTTTTGCCATCAGAAAATGAAATGAGAGAGTCTTATTTTGGAAGTAATTAATACTTTTGTTGGAATAATCATCATAAATAAAATGAAAGGTATGTAAAGAAAACAGCTGTTGTGAGTCTCGCAAGCCTTACACATAGCTGTGAGAACTGCTACCCAACACAGCAAACGGGTCTGTATCGCAAAATGATTAGTTAGGAAGAAAGGATCTGTAATAAGCTCCTTGAAAACAAACAAAGAAACAAAGAAATAAACACAATCAAAACAGGATCTGTCAAAACCTGGGGTTTATGACAATCCTCAGCTATTAAAAACATAGATGTATAGAAATATAAACATTCATCACCCTGCAGCTTCAATCTGTCTCATCTTCAGTGAGGCACCTTCAAGATGTACAGAATCGCACGATAATCCTGGTTGGGAAGGACCTCCTAGATCACCCAGTCCAACCTTCCACACCCCAACAAAAAAACCTCAGGCCCTGAGAGACTGACAAACACAACCTGACCCCCTCCCTGCTGCCACTCGAGCAGGGCAGGAAGCACCATGGCTACAGGGTTCTTCAACACCTCCAGGCAGGGGGACTCCACCACCTTCCTGGGAAGGCCCTGCCAGTGCCCAACCACTCTGGCTGCAAAGAATCTCTGCCTCAGATCCAGTCTGACCCTCCACTGCCTCAACTGCAGAGAGTGCCCCTGCTGCTGTCAGCAGGCACCAAGGAGCAGAGGCCAACACCCAGCCCTCCACAGCTGGGGGCAGCTTTTGAGCCCTTCATCCCCCAGCCTTTAGTGTTTATCATCTCTCCCGTGATTCAGCTGTACAGAGGCAGGTAACTACCATCCTGATTGAAACAAGCCAGCTGAGCTGTCAATGGTTATGTAAACTGTCCAACTATCACCTCCCAGCATTCCCAAACTATGGAGAGTTTGATTACCTCCAGCTAGCAAATATAAGAAAGCAAGCTAAGATTTTTACAATAATTAATGAAGTTTAACCTGAGTTGATGACTCCCTGTATCAACAATAACGACTGTGTATAACATCCTTTGGGTTACTTTAACTGCTTCATCTCAAAGGCCACGAGACAAACCTAAACATCTTTGGCTTTGTAAGCAGTATCTATAGAAGACTGAAAACAAAGACTGTGTTCCAGATTTAACTTATGCTAGCGTGATAGATGATTCCTATTTCAACTGAGCTGTAACAGGTCTAATGGTCTAAATAGTACTCTAACTATTCCAAGATAAGGACAGCGTAAAGAAATCAGTTAATGAGATAACATTGATTTTGTATCAGTGCATCTGACAGAAGAAGTCGCCCCCCGGGTTATATTTTATCATCAATTTCTTTTGTTTGCTTTACCTTTGAATTAGCTTATTCTTCTGTCACTGATAGAGCAAAGATATCCCTGTTGAGTCTAAAGGGGCAAGAACAACACTGAGACTTTTTAAAGACGGAGTAAGGCAGTTCAGTGAATTAATTTGTTATGATTATGATGCCTTTTTAATTACAACACCTTAATTACATGACATATAAATCAATTTTACTCTGGTTTTGTTATTTTAGTTGCTGTTGATACAGTGTCCACAGAAACATCCAGTAAGAATAGCAACAGATGTGTAAACAGACAACAAAATCACTGTAAGTTTAGGAAGTTATAGAATCACAGAATCATTAGGGATTGGAAGGGACCTGGAAAGATCATCTGGTCCAATCTCCCTGCCACAGCAGGATCACCTAGACCAAGTTGCACAGGAACACAGCCAGGCGGGTCTTGAATGTCACCAGAGAAGGAGACTCCACAAACCCCTGGGCAGCCTGTTCCAGTGCTCTGGTACCCTTCCTGGGAAGAAGTTCCTGCTGATATTGATAGGGAACCTCCTCTGTTCCAGCTGGCACCCAGTGCCCCTTGTCCTAGCACCAGATGCCCTTGAGAAGAGCCTGGCTCCATCCTCCCGACACCCACCCCTCACAGATTTATAGACATGAAAGAGGTCCCTCCTCAACCTCCTCTTTTCCAAGCTACAGAGAAGAACATGCAAAAGATAATTAGCGATGAGGATTTAAGAAGTTTCTTTTATGAACAGAAAAGTTATTGGGAGGAATAGGTGAAGCTTTTTTCAACTAAAAATAAAAAGTCCCTGTCACAGATGTCTGCTCATGATTACGCCAAAGCTTGCTGTAATTAATACTTATCCAGTGATGAAGTCAAACTAAAAATGTACATTTAAATGGAGATACTAAAAGAGTAGCACAGAGTACTCTGATAATATTAATTTAACCAGTCTGTACATTCTGCTTGTAAGTTTTTTACATACATATATTTTCATATATATTTCATACAATCATTAGGGATGGGAAGGGACCTCAAAAGACCATCCAGTCCAATCTCCCTGCCACAGCAGGATCACCCAGACCAAGTCACACAGGAACACAGCCAGGCAGGTCTGGAGCATCTCCAGAGAAGGAGACTCCACAACCCCCCTGGGCAGCCTTTTCCAGTGCTCCAGTACCCTCTCTGGGAAGAGGTTTCTCCTGCTTTCCTCCAGTAGGTTGCTCTCTGTAATAATTGAAAGCACAGGTGGCTGAGACCACTGCATACACAAATAAAAACTGAATGGAAAGTACATATAGACCAATAATACTGAGGTTTAACAAAGGGTTGCTCCCTAAGAGCAAACTGGCTATTTATTATATGATTTAAAGATATTATTTACTTTCTTCATGTTTAAGCTGTGGTCAGACCACACCTTCAGTACTGCATTCAGTTTTGGTCCCTGCTAGGCAAAAAATGACCCTTGATATCCATTTTCACTTGGCCATCTTGAAATATTCTGATTTGCTTGTAAATCATATTATTCTCTGTATTTTTCCTGTTATTTTCATTGTGGTACTGTCTACTCTGTCTAAAAATTGTGCATGCCATGGATATACATTACCTATTGTGTAGGTAGTCATTGATGTCCTGAGAGAGGGTCCAGAGAAGGGTGACCAGGATGGTCAGGGCACTGGAAGACCTCCCATGTGAACAAAGGCTGAGAGAGCTGGGTCTGTTCAGCCTCGAGAAGAGAAGGCTCGGGGGGACCTTATTGCAATGGTCCAGTCCATCAGGGGTGGCTGCCAGGAGGATGGAGACTCCCTTATCACAAGGAGTCCTGTAGAAAGGCCAAGGGGGAATGGTTACCAGTTGCTCCAGGAGAGACTCCCACTGGATTGGAGAGGAAAGTTGTTCACGTTGCGAGCTGTTAGACAGTGCAAGGGTCTTCCAAGGGAAGGGGTGGGTTGCTCAACCTTGGACAGGGTTAAGGCTCAGCTTGAAGAGTTCTGGGCCAGCCCATTTGAACTGTATCCTGCTTGAAGAAGTTGGACTAGATGATCCCTGAAATCCCCTCCAACCCTCAAACCTGTGAACCTGTGGAAATAAGCTATTTCATAGCAATCACTTATATTCTCTAAAACGTGTTGTTTTATAGGAAACATCCATCCTATACTCTTCATATCTGCACTGCAATACAGTCTAGTTGTAACAGACATTTGTAAGACTGGACTTGTAAACCCTAGTTCTAAATAATGCAGGTTTTAATCTTTGGATGCAAAACTGAGCTCTCACTGTAAATCTGTGCATTTCTACCATTTTGAGCAACTGTGCTTACAGCTGGGGCAGCTAAATTTAGAACACAGTAATTTCACTGAAGCAGCATCTCAGAGGCTTTGGTGTAACGTGGAACTTCCATCTGCCCTCAGGAAGTTTGGGTTTGGATTTTATTTAATCTAGGGGAACCAAATACATTTGCAAGAAAAGAACAAACTCTATTTGGAGAGGAAGCATCTTGCTTGTTCACATCCCTAACCAATATTTACTAGTGCAGTTCCATGGATCTAATGCAGAAATAATTTTACTTCAGTATAGGCAGGTGGGGGTTGGAACTGGATGATCCTGTGGTCCCTTCCAACCCTGACTGATTCTGTGATTCTATAACTCCTTCCCAGTGAGGGTGACAGGGCACTGGAGGGGACTGCCTGGGCAGTTTGTGGGGTCTCATTCTCTGGAGACATTTGAAACCCACCTGGAGTTGGTCTGGGTGATCCTGCTGTGGCAGGGGGATTGGACTGGATGGTCTTTCAAGGTCCCTTCTCATCCCTAAGGATTCTATGAATTTTGTGCCAACGGCTGCAATACAGACCTAAAATCAGCTGCAAATGTTGTCTTCCTTATGGACCCTACGATTGCTTCTACTTATGTTGATTAGTACCTTATTCCTTCAGCAATTCCACTTCTGTGGTACTTCGCTCCTTTCAAAGCACTGTTATATGAAAAGAAGAGCACTCAGCCATCATTTTCTTTCACTATCATTGATTTTTCTTTATCTTCATAACAATTCACAATAAAAGCAAACAAACCAACAGGAGCAGAACGGTATTTGGGATGTCTTCGGGCTGGAAGAGAGGAGGTTTAGACTGGAAGTCAAGAGTAAGATCTTCACACTGACGGTGCTGAGACACTGGAACAGGTTTCCCAGGGAGGTTGTGGATGCTCCCTCTCTTCCCTGGAAGTGTTCAAGGCCAGATTGGTTGGGATCTTGAGCACCCTGATCTATGGGGGGTGTCCCTGCTCATGGCATGTGGGCTGGAACTGGATGATCTTTAAGGTCCCTTCCAACCTAAATCATTCCATGATTCTATGATTCTAACATCTCTTACCTTTATATATAAATATGTATGCTTAATCTAAAATCACCCACAGAAGCTAAACCTCTTCCTGAAGAAACTTTTCCATGGATACCTAAATGATATTACATTGAAACTCTTGGGATACTTGAAGATGGAGTTGAAAATTTCTTAAATAAATAGTTCTCAGAATTTAAATGCGAAAGCAGCTTGGAATTCATTGTTTGAAATCCAAACTTCTCGGTTGTCATTTGGAAAAAAAAGCAAATCAACCAAACAAAATTCACTGTCTTCTAAGCGTGAAGAAATGTGTGATATTACAGAGCCTTTGTAGATTCTTCTTTGTTCTTTCTCAGCGCTGCTGTCTCCTCTCTGTGTATAATGGCAGCATTAGCAGCAAACAAGTGATTTTTCATTCCAAGTAATGCAATCCTTGGCTCTACTCCCAAAAATTTCTTTCCCCTCTTCTTCTTTCCCATTCCCCACCATAGTGGTGATGGGCTGATT
Source organism: Upupa epops (assembly GCA_013397515.1). Lineage (NCBI taxonomy): Eukaryota > Metazoa > Chordata > Aves > Bucerotiformes > Upupidae > Upupa > Upupa epops. Next base: position 23,170 of record VZRI01012578.1, on the reverse strand, counting down.
ATTTGTTTACACAAGATGAAAGAGTCAATAAGTGAGTTTTCAAATCTGCAAGCAGAGACATTTGTCATTTAAATAGGAAGTTCTGTGCCTGCAGCAGAACTCGGTTTGATCCGCTCAGGAAAAAAATCCATTTGGTTAAATATGCTGCTGAGCATGTACATTGCCTCGGCAGAGGGAATAGATTAAGAGCAGATATACACTTTAGCTCATCTAAAAATAGCAGAAAACATTATGACATATTTTCTAGCAAAATAGAGGGGATATGATATTTCAAGGGAAAACATTGCAGAACTCGGCATTAGCATGCAGCAAACACGGGCTTTAAAATGCAAACAGAACCAACTCCTTTTGTGGGGTGGGTTTTTTTTTTTTGATGAGCATATTGTTTGAGCACTATATTTAAATTTAAAAAGATTCAGTGCTGTTTATGAAGGAGCTAGGACTGAATCTCCAGTTAAGAAAAACAGCTGCAGATTTGATTAGAACGATAAATATTGCAGTGATGCATTGTAAATAAAGTAATGTGTTGGCTCAACTTAAATGCTGCAAGGGAAATCAAGTAGAGAAAGCAACGCGACTCAAACCTAGCTGTCTCCGAACAATATGATTCTATTTTTACTTGGGTTTTCTTCAAACAGAAAAACTACCCTTTCAACTTGTCTCTTTTTTCTTTTAATAGTCTGAGAGGCCTTCAAAACACAACTGATAGGACTGCTGGCTTGTAATTGTCACATGTGGGTAATGTGGCACCCTAATAAGATCCACAACCCTATGTTATTTCTTTAGCCTCTTCAAAGCTTTCCTGGAAAATCAGGTAAGAATGTTATCCCAAGTGAGCAACAGCCTAAGCTGTGAGACACCTGAAATCAGGACAGGCAAGAGACTGCTAAATAAAGGTAACTAAATAGAGGTAATTAAGAACAGAACTTCTTAAATGTGGTCTCTGAATTCAATTAATCACATCTTCAGCCACGTGTAGAACGCAGCATCCGAAAGCACTCTCTGAACTGATGTTTTTGCCAATACTTCTTTCTCCGGTTTGATGGTAGAGACTTGACAGAAAGAGCGATATCCACCTCATCAGGAAAAGGCTGTAGGTTTTTCCTAAAAAAGACTCCTTTCTACTCCGTGGGAAATAAATCTTCTTCAGGAGAAGGAAGCAACTGACTCTGAGTCTCACACCCATGAAAGCTCTAACAAATGGGCCCTTCTGTAACAGAGATCATCACCTATAATAAAGGCATTCTTGCAGTTGGGAAGGAGTTTAGAGGGAGGATCTCGCACCACTTGTGTAGTGGACTAGCAACCAACATGCTCGATATTTGGTGTGTAACAAGCCCTTTTGGGGACTGAGAAGTAAGTTAGTGTGCTTCTGGCTATAGGCTGACTGCTCCAGATTAGGTTAATACATAAAATAGTTGTGACCCTGCATGAGTACAGAATCAGAAAGTGAATGATGAGCACTGCCTACAAGATTTCAGTCACATTCTTCCTTGGACTCTGGAATGGAGTTTTCAGATGGCTATTTGAAATAATCTTCTTGATTTCATTTACGTGTTCAACCAAAAACTTCATCTTTTCATATCAAAGTGAATCAAAGAGTCCCACTTACAAAGAGAGCTTGGACGGATGTTTCCATTCTTTAACTTCTCTGGAGATACTGGAGTAAAGCCCAGAAGAAAAAGAGGTAAAAACATACAAAAAAGACAAAAGCCAATACGGCTACAACACCAATGCTCTGCTTCACTCAGCTTTGAGATATTAGACATAAATACAGCATAAACAGAGCAGGAAGTGACAGCTGATCCCTTCTTCTTACGTGGAAGCATTTAACTGAAGCATCATAGTTATTCAAAGCTGCATTTCACTCAGCAAGGTCTCTGAAGCTATGTCTTGTAAGACTCACAGTCATTCGCCTACAGATTTGTATGTGGGGTCATGCAGCTTCCAGGACTTAGTCCTATAGAACTTAATATTGATCCAAAGGTAAAAAATAATGGCTTGAGAAGAATGTACCTCAGATTTCAGTAAATAACTAGGGTGGTTATATTGATTCGCATCCAACCTGTACATGCAAACAACAAAGTTCATAGTAGTTACAGATTAAGTAATAAGCATCACTGAAATTGCTTTTGCACAATGTAAGTGATCCCAGAACAGGTAATAAAGATCTCCATCTTCGCTGGCAATTCTGCTTTAAACTGAAATTGTGTTCAAGGAGCAGAGGATTAATTCATCTTATACTTCTGTTCTTTCAGATCTGGAGGGGAACATGGAAAACTTCAAAATGTTCTGCTTTTCTACAAACAAGCTACATCTTGTCTTTAGCTTTTTAAATACCAAGAAGTCTCCTTCTTTGGAGACGTTCCAGACCCGCCTGGATGTGTTCCTGTGCCACTTGGTCTGGGTGATCTTGCTGTGACAGGGGGATTGGACTGGATGATCTTCCTAGGTCCCTTCTGATCCCTAATGAGTCTATGATTCTATAAGAAGAAACAAATGAGAATGCTGGAAGGTCTTCTCTTCCTTATAGATGTAAACACAAGGAATTAAAATTCATTTGAAATGAACAAGTTGTATTCTTCACTTAGAATCATAGTGTCCTGGAATCTTTTGTACTGCTAGTGAAGATTCTGATAGCAAACATCAATCTGTGAATATAATAGGGTAGAACTCTTTGGTAAATGAGTCATGTTTTATTTTAAGAGTGGCACATACATTTGAAAAAGCTTTATTGCTGTGAAAGGGGGAAAAATCTTCTAGCTGACGACTTTGTTGATTGAATCAACATGGCATTACAGTAGCAACAAGAAGAGAAAAAGAAATCACTCATTTAGTACTGAAGGAAGATATCAAGAAGAAAATAGACTAACTCACCTTTATACATGACAATAATGCAGTGCTTTCATCCAGTTGTTTCCCAAACAGGGAAAATTTGAGCTTCTAAATCGCTCATTTATGATCATTCACCCAATTTTGTGGGTATCAATGAAAAGGAGTAGACAGAATCACATGATTACAGTGTCAAAATCCCAAGTTACAGCCCAGTTAGGAAATTCTCTGTAGGCAAAATGAGAAAGAAAAGAAACAACAGGGTTTCTGTCCACCTCATTGAAAACTCGGTTCCACACATTCTTGAATACTTACTGATTGGTATCCTAATGGACAAAACTCAAGCTGTACTGAGGAAGGTGTGTGTTAAAGACCCTAACAGTCTGTTAGGAAGGAAATGGCTTCATTAAGAGCTATCAATATCATTCAGGGGAAAAACCCAACCCTGAACATGAGGAACTTCAGCTTGTGCTGAATGCATGGGGTTACCAGTACAAAGAGGGGTTTTTTTAAGCTGTAAACCTATCAAATAATTGTTACATCTAAGAAAATTCAAGAACCCATGTAGTCTATGACTTGAATTTTATCTCAGATCTCATTCCAAGAAACAGAGAGAAGCAAATCATGGACTTGAAAGTTAGTCGTTGATTAGTCCCACATGGTTTATCTTGTCCATATTTGCCAGAAGACTGAAATTCCCAGCTTTGATATACACTTGGTTTATCCTCCAGGGATGCTGATTTCACAAAGAGGAACACAATTAGATGCCAGTTGGACTGAGAGAGAAGGTAAACACCACAAAGCAGTCAATACCTGGGAGATGCTTAAAAAATTATACTAGATTCCCCAAAAGTCTCAGCTTTGCCTAAAATTTAAAGATAGAGTGATTCCAAACAATTCCTAAAGATCAAACTGATAATAATTAGTATAACCTACAAGTTAAAAATTGTAGAGGGTTCATAAGGAAAAACAAGTTGCCTGGAGATGCTGTGGATCCCCCTCCCTGGAAGTATTCAGTGCCAGGTTGGATGGGGCTTTGAGCAACCTCATCCAGTGGGAGGTGATGCTGCTGATGGCAGAGGGTTGGAACTACATGGTCTAGACCTTCTGTTCCACCCTAAACCTTTCTATGACTCAGTGACTCTAATTTTGATGTCATAAGATCCCACACCACAATGCATGGCTGTGCAAAGGTAGTGATATCCCTGATAAGCACCAGTAGCCACTTCTACCTGCTGAAAAGCACTTCCAGCTACATATTACTGTATCAGCTTTCTACTTTTTTTAACTCTTTTTATTTCCTACAGTTTTCCTGACTTGGTTTTAAATGCATTCTAACAGAATATTTATATATATATATTAGCTGCTATATTTCTGGAAGATACCCTAGCAGTAGTCACCCTTCAATGTTCTACATTTCACAGGCTGTGGCAGTTAGTAATAGCTATTGTTCTTGAATGAGATGAGTGCATGGCAGATGGTTACACATCTGCAACAAACATTTATCTCAGGCTGCTCACAGTTAGCTAAACAAAACTGTTCTGTTTGGTACTAGAACTGATGTACATAATGTAGGTAGGAACGCTTTTCTGACAATAGCAAGGTATCACTTCATGTATTTTAGGGAGTAAGTCTCTTAGACTTTAACATTGATTATAATTCCAGAAGTTACTATCTTGGTCCTTAAATCTGGGTTATTGAATTTTCATGCTCTGAGTTTTATAATCATAGAATCATAGAATCATTAGGGATCAGAACGGACCTTGCAGATCATCCAGTCCTGCTGCCACAGCAGGATCACCCAGACCAAGTCACACAGGAACACAGCCAGGTGGGTCTGGAACATCTCCAGAGAAAGAGACTCCACAACCCCACTGGGCAGCCTGTTCCAATGTTCCGTTACCCAACCTGGGAAGAAGGTCCTGCTGATATTTATTCATTTGCAGCTTATTTCAACCCTTTGAACATCTGCCTCGCACTGGATTGTCATTTAGCTATTCCACAGCTCACACATGTATATGATTTGATGTTTATTGCAATAACATCCCCAGTATGCGTGCATAGCTGAACCTATTTGACCCTTGATATCCCTTTGGCCATTTTGAAACATTCTGATTTGCTTATAAATCATCTTATGGTCTGTATTTTTCCTGTTATTTCCATTGTGGTACTGTCTACTCGACTTTATCTAAAAATTGTGCCTGCCATTGATATGTATTACATATTATATAGCTCATCATTGATCTCCTGGGAAAGGGNAAATTGTTCACACTGAGAGCTGTTAGCCAGTGGAATGGTCTTCCAAGAGAACTGGGGAATCTAGTAAAATTTTTTAAGCAGCTCCCAGGTATCGACTGCTTTGTGGTGTTTACCTTCTCTCTCAGTCCAACTGGCATCTAATTGTGTTCCTCTTTGTGAAATCAGCATCCCTGGAGGATAAACCAAGTGTATATCAAAGCTGGGAATTTCAGTCTCGTGGTTTGTGATGGGCTTGTGGTGTCTTGGCACCTCGACCATGAGTAAACTTTGGACCACAAGTCCCAGAGAGGAGCTCACAGACAGAGTTCAGCTCTGGGAGAGGATCATTTTGCTCTTCAGAAGCAACAAGTTGTCTGTATCACATCAATTTCTCTTTCAACTTTATCAACCTCTATAGGAAGATCTGCAGAAGACAGCACTAGATTGTGGTTTGACACTTTGGGTGCACATTGCGAGTAGGCTGTTGAACAGAGACTTGTGGGAGAAAACAAAGATGTGAGCATAAAGGCATGCACATGAATATATTAGAAGGCTATTAAACACTTGTGCCAAGTATTATATTCACAGGCTTATACTGTTCTTTTCTATGACCTAATTATAATGACTCAATGTAAACTTACAGTATGTAATTATTCATCTTCCAGAGATACTCTTAATGAAAGAGACAGCCTATTTCAAAGAAACAATATGTTAAGACTACCTACCTTCTTTAAATCAATGAAAAAGCTAGCATCCAATTATTTTGATTAGAATCACAGCTAGCACCATTCAGAAACCCCTCAACCTTCTTCAAAAGGTTAAAGTTATTAAGAACTGAGAGAACTGCATGGATGGGCTCATTTCTTAGACTAGGAGAACAATGTCTTTGTGTAGTAAAGGAATCTTACTTGGCTTTGACTAAGTTATCTGTCTGTTTTGTAGAGGGGAAAAGAGCTCTCAAAAATGTTTGGTTTGCTTCTTCCAGACATTTAAGTTTAGGGCTGTTAGCTCTAGTTGCATTACAAGTAGAGGTTTTGTCTGGGAAGTCTTGAACTTAATCAGTGGCAATAGAATATTGTAAGGACTAATGCAAACCCTTGAATGATTTCAGACAGTAGTTAACTCAATTTGCTAATACACTGGGAAATTTCCTGGTTCAAATGATTGGAGAAAGGCTGAGGGAGCTGTGTGTCTTGAGCTGGGAGAAGAGGAGGCTGAGGGGAGACCTCATTAATGTCTATAAATCTGTGAGGGGTGGGTGTCAGGAGGATGGAGCCAGGCTCTTCTCAAGGTCATCTGGTAACAGGACAAGGGGCAATGGGTGCCAGCTGGAACAGAGGAGGTTCCATACCAATATCAGCAGAAACTTCTTCCAAGGGAGGGTAACACAGCATTGGAACAGGCTGCTCAGATTGGTTTGAGGAGTCTCCTTCCTTGGAAACGTTCCAGACCCACCTGGATATGTTCCTATGAGACTGGAACTGGGTGATCCTGCTGTGGCAGGGGGATTGGACTGGATGATCTGTCAAGGTCCATTCAGATCACTAATGATTCTTTGATTCTATGAAAGGATAACAACATAAAAGAAGAGAAATACTCTCTACAGGCTGCTTGCTGTCACATGTAAATAATCACGACTACATCAATCTACTAATTGCTAATCAGATCCCAAGATGTTTTAATAAATTCATCTACTGAGGTTGTTCTGTCAATATTTAATTAATGCAGCTTAATAAAATGACTGTTCCTGGTAACATCTGGTCTGAGCAAATTAGGAATTCAGGCATTTTGCAACACAGCGTTTCTTTTCTCAGTGTTTTAACAGCTTTGCACGACAAACATTATCTAAGACATCCAACAGTTTACAGTACCATCCATTTTGAATGTAGCAGCACTTACATAACAGCCTGGAAGCTGTGTCAGTTTGGTAAGTATGCATTTGAATTGGTAACTCAGATGTTAAGATTATCAGAAAATCTGTGGTACAAGTTATGTAACTACATTATATAACAAAGTGATGGCAAAATGCAACTGACTGAAAGCACCTGACCCCTCTCCAAAGGGATTTCAATCTGGTTATGTGGTGAGCAACCCATTGAAATAGGCAAATAAAGCCAGAATCACCGAATCACAGGATCATCCTGGCTCGAAAGG
>VZRI01012578.1:0-15898 GCA_013397515.1 Upupa epops | reverse complement strand
AATGAGGTTCCCCCTCAGCCTCCTCTTCTCCAGACTAACCCTGCCCAGCTCCCTCAGCCTCTCCTCACATGACTGGTTCTCTAAACCCTGCTTGAGCTTGGTAGCTCTGCTCTGGATCTGTTCCAGCATGTCTATGTATTTCTTATCATGAGGCCCAGAACTGAACACAGGACTCCAGAGGAGGCCTCACAAGGGCCAAGTCCAAGGTCACAAGATCTTCCCTTCTCCTGCTGACCACACTATCCCTGATCCAGGCCAGGATCTTGTTGGCCATCTTGTCCCCCTGGGCACCCTGCTGGCTTCTATGAAGCTGGCTGTCTCCCAGCACCCCAAGGTCCGTTTCTGCTGGGCAGCTTTCGAGCCACTCATCCCCCAGCCTGTAGTTGTTGTGACCAAACTACAGGACCCAGCCCTTGGTCTTTTCGTTCCTCAGACAACTGGCCTCTGCCCTTTGATCCAACCTATCCAACTAAAAGTAACATTTTCTTGTGTGGAACACACAAATTCACACTGATTTCCCACAATTCACGATAATATCATGTTAATTTTAAATAAGTTTTGCAGTTTCCTTCACTGAGTGCCTTCCAAAGTCTAATTATGCAATGACTCAGACTCAAGAGCCTCCTGTGTACATTTCAGATTGACCACACTCCTTCTCCACCATATGTAGGATCCCTGGGATTTTATTCATTCCAATGCAAATTGGCTGTCAAACCATCAGTCAAAAGTATCAGATGGACTTCATTTAAAGCATCGGGGATTGGACTGGATGATCTTTTGAGGTCCCTTCCAATCCCTAATGATTCTATGACTCTATCTAAATGTGATTAATAGCACTATATGCACCCCAAAGATAAGTGACTGTAGGAAATCTTGAAGAATTCCCATGATTTGGTTTTATTAAAAGTTAAACAACCAGAGAAATTGCTGCACTGAGTGCATTCAGTAGTTATTTCTATTCTGCTGGAATAGAAATATTAGAATATTATAATAATAGAAAGAATATAGAAATTCTTCTGTGTCTTGGAGGATTTGAATCTGTTTCAAAACCAAATAGAATATACATTTATTAATATAAGTATGGAAGGTATTCTCATTTAAGTGCATCACCTGCTTTAAATGTAGTCATAACATCAGAAATAACATTGAATCATAGAATCCTTAGGGATCAGAAGGGACCTCGAAAGATCATCCAGTCCAGTCCACCTGCCACAGCAGGATCACCCAGACCAAGTCGCACAGAAACACAGCCAGGCGGGTCTGGAACATCTCCAGAGAAGGAGACTCCACAACCTCCCTGGGCAGCCTGTGCCAGTGCTCCGGTACCCTCCCTGGGAAGAAAGTCCTGCTGAGGTTGATATGGAACCCCCTCTGTTCCAACTTGCACCCAGTGCCCCTTGTCAAGATGACCTTGAGAAGAGCCTGGCTCTATCCTCCTCACACCCACCTCTCACATATTTAAAGATATTAATGAGGTCCCCCCTCAGCCTCCTCTTCTTGCAGCTCAAGAGACCCAGCTCCCTCAGCCCTTCCTCATAAGGGAGCTGTTTTACTTCCCTCATCATCCTCATTGCTCTACACTGGACATCCTCCAGCAGCTCTGTTATATTAGAACTATTAGGGCTTTATGAAATCTATACATGAAACTCACCCTTCTATTTCCACACCTGGTTTCCATAGAATGTATTTCCTTTGTATTTTTTTATTGATTAATCTAAATATCTGGACTCATTCCAGCATCTCCCTGTCTTTGCGATTATGAGCGGCACAGAACTGAGCACAGTACTAGAGATGAGGCCTCACAATGGCCAAGTGCAGTGGCACAAGAACTTCCCTTCCCTTGCTGACCATGCTTTTCCTTTACTGTGAGACACCTGAAGGCTGCCTTTGGCTGCAAGACTCATTTGCCTGTACACTGCATGTTCCAGGACATCTCTGGACCATCAAAACTCCATGTAGTACATATTCACTAAAGCATTTATTATCTGGCATTTGTTGTACCTCCCTCATAACACTTCTGGTATGAACCACTTTATAAAGGACTTTGTTTGCCCTTCCTTAGCAACTACACTGATCTATCTTCATCAGAAAGCTTCTTTCAAGTTAAAGATGGAAGGCTCCTACGAGTTACATCTTCATTAGCAAATAAAATCTATATGACAGGAAGTGTCCTCTGTTTCTAAAGGCGTGACCCAGCTCATGCACACCAAGATAAACCACGTCTCAAAAACCCAGCTCATAAATTAAAAGGAAATCCAAACATGAAGCCACTAAACATGGAGTGGCTGCATCTAAAATGCCAAGTAAGAATATTCTCTGATGTGAGTTCCCTTCCAAACTCAACGGAAAGGACATCTGAAAGACAGCTAACCCAGCCGGCTACTGGACGCAGGGCTGTGCCACTGTACCAGGTCAGATACAGATTTGTCTAGCAGTTTCTACTTCAAAAGTAGAGATTACAAAACCTGTGTGAACAACCTTCTGGGCAACCTGTTAGTACATTGCACTTGTCTCATAGTGAAAAATGTTTGCCCTGGTGACCAAGAGGAAGCTGCGACTCATGGTCATTGACCCTTAATCCATTGCTGTTATGACGGATCAATTAAGCACATACTTGTTAGCAAAGTCTAGTGGAGGTGGAAAGCAGATTGCAAGAGCTACTCATGTTAACGTAGTATAGTCACAGTGTAAATGTCAAGGCGAATGTTCTCAATCTGCTGACAGGACTATCTTCTTTGGGGATATAGAGCTGGAGTGATGAGCTTAGCTTCTGGAATAGGTTCTGGCAATCCAGAATTGGGATATATCGCTTCTGAAAGGATGGGATGACTCCTAGTTTAGGAAAATGGTACTTTTTAATGGCGTGCCTTGTGGCTAGATGAAGTATCTAGTTAGAGTACTTGGTTCTAGAGTATCTAAAGAGTCAGAATATTTGCAGCAATCCAAAACACCTTTTCTCCTGTTATACTCCCTTCCTTACTCCCTCACTCCCTTTCCTCACTCCCTTACATTCCTCCTTCATCTTTCATCTATCATTCATAGACATGTCAATCATATTATCTTACAAGAGCAAAAATCAAGAGGCTACATAGCCAGGGATGGAATGCTCCTTATAAAACCAGCTTCAGACAACATGAATGACAGTGTGCTCCTCTCAAAACAGGAACCTAACAGCCTAGTCTTCCTTCCACTCATTCTTTAAAAGATTCTGTTTTTCTCTCACATCCTCTTTCATCTTGACATCCCTTTTTCCTCCCAGAGTAGTCACAGTGATGTTGGAAAACAGAAAGGCTTTGGGTGACCATGATTATTTTGTAGTTTTGAGTCTCTGCTGAATCAAGAATCCTGGCAATTTCCCAAAGCACTTCTTGTGATAAAGCTTGGGTTGGCTTTGTTTATTCAGTAAACCAGAAAAGCTGCAAGTAATCATCCAATCCAGCAATTCTCCTGTTGATGTAGCCTATTATGAGGAAAATCTCGTAGTGATGGTCAAGATCTCATTGTGAGTGACCCTGGACCTCTTACATCACCCATGAGATATGTGACAGCCATGAAACAGAACTGTTGGCTTCCATCTGGGTGCAGAGTGGCAATCTTGCTCTCTGTCTGCTCTCCTGCCACACAGACCTAGTGAGAAACAAACGATCTCATCTCTCTCTTTCTCTCCCTCTGTCTCTCCCTCTCGATAAGGCCAGTTTACAATTTTGCTGGCAGCTTTATCAGCGCTTTGCAGTTTTTTTCTTCACTCATCTTTTAACCATTTCTTTTCCATTCTTAATAAAACTTTTTTCCTTACTATAATACTGTGCTTGGTTTTCTGTTGCGTTTCGATGACCCTAGGAAATCCAAACTGGTCCAAATTAGTCTCAGCTCGGACAGATCTAAAGTCCCTCCAAGGACTGTATAAGGAAGAAAAGGACAGCCTGTACCTGTCTGCTCTTCCTGACATCCAGTACAATGACATTAGACTGTGTGTGAGGTGAAACTTGTGCATAACCACAAGACTGCTCTCTTTTGCATACTGCTACCAGAAATAGAAGCCGTTGGTCGCTATCAAGCGAGTCTTCTGAGATACTGGCAGTCAATAATGCAAATTGAGGTTTCCACACTCTTCTATTTTGTGACCTGTTTGACTTGTTTTATCAGGGATAATTATCAAGACTGATTGTTTGTCTATGATTTTTGACAATACTGAAAGCCCCTAAGTTGAAGGGCAAAGGATAACAATGCAGAGAGGGCAGGATTCTTAGGCAATCTACTATGTTAATGACAGATTAAACCAGTCTTTAGAACCAAAGATCTTTGAGTTGATATACAACCTTGCAAAAGGAGCAATTCATTCAGGTTCTTGCAATGACAGCTTCAAAAAAGTCATCAATAACTGCCTGGCAGTTAACATAAAAGAGTTTTTGCAGAGGGCAAATAACACAGTCTTGCAGTTAAGGAAATGCTGGAAAATAGTCAAGCTTCTATCAGTAATGCATATGCAGTTCTGAACCAATTAACCTAATAAAAGGTAATTGAAAAAGAGAATAGAGTTATTGTATTCATCTAGAAGCCTAAACAGTATCTTTGACATTATTTCAGTATTGATGTTATTACTCTTATCCCATATACAGATGAAGTACTGCCATCTCCGTTTACTAGGACACACTTAACCAGAGTACTTGCTTAATGGGACATCTCCCACAGACACAAGGTGGCTGAAAGGGAAACTGTTCTGCTTAATTCTGGACACCACTGCAGCCAAAAACGTCTTCCTTCTTCCACTGGGGGGTTTGTGGAGTCTTCTGTTTTAAACCCACCTGGACCTGGTCAGGGTGTCCTGTGTGGCAGGGGCATTGGATGAGATGATAGTGGGGGATGTCCCTGCTCATGGCAGGGGGGCTGGAACTAGATGATCTTTAAGGTCCCTTCCAACCTGAATCATTCTATCAATCTATGAATCAGCCATTGGGCTGGGCAAAATGCTAGCAGTCATCTTTTGTGTTGGAGTGTGGTGATGAAGAAAAAGTGGGACTTTGGAACCTCAGAGACCAGCAAGAAGAAAAGTCTGCCTGTAAACCAATGGTTTGGTCAAACAGGCAAAGGAAGATCTGTCTACGGCCCAAGTTAGTGCACTAGACTAGAGAATGGACTTGGAGCACATGGAGCAGGCCCTTAAGCAAGTAGTTTCTGATAAGAAATTGATGTAGAAACTGAACAATGGACACTCTATTTCCACAAGAACTGCCAGAGGGTTCTTTCCTCTGAGAAGTAGGTAGCAGCTCAGCCCAGTTATGTAAGGAGATGGATTTAATCCCTGGGTGCCTCTGTGTGAATTGAAAGGTTTTTGGTGCTTTTCCCCTAAAACAAAACAGCTTTTGGTTTCACCTGTGACCTTATAAGTGGCTTTGAACCCTCCTCGTTTAAGTTTTGTTTCAGCTTATTAGCACATGAACTACATTAATTAGTTAATCTCAGTCCGAGATTTGATCAGCTGATCAACTGTTGACTGATAATCATCATCAACACCATGAAACTAGAGTTTGGGAGTAGTGTTTCCACACTTGTTTCTTTCACTTTAGATTTCCAACTACATTTGAAAATGCAGTGCATTTTCCATTTTAGAATATTCCTGGCTTTTGCATCATGCCCACTTCCTCACTATTTGTGTTCTCCTCAGGAACTGCTGCAATGACCAAAACACAGAGCAGACATCAGTAGGTAGGTATGAGGCCAAACCTTGTAGAACTCCTAGCACAACCCTGGAGGTCATCTAATCGGTGGGATTACACAGTCTTACTTGTGCTGGCTTTTGTGCCACTGCGACGCTTGCAGAAGGTGATAACCAGCGTCTCCTTATTTTATGAGTAAATAACATTTCTGGTTCCAAAAGAACAAGAGGTCTGTCTTTCTGATATGAGTTTTTTTCTAGTTTACTGTTACCAAAGTAATGACAGAGAAAGAATAAGTTGTAGATGTATTTTCTGCCCCTGAATATCTGTCATTGCCTTCTTTTAATGTTACACCTTCTCGTCATTATTTTATTCTAGTTTTCCCTACATGTTTTCATTTTTGCTTTCACACTTGATATTTTGTCTTCTGACAAGCCATCATTGTATTAATTCTTTCAAAAGGAAATAATAAAGCAGCCTTGAGGAGAAGGGCTTGGAGGTGTTGGTCGATGAAAAACTCAACGCGAGCTGGCAGTGTTTGCTCACAGCCCAGAAAGCCAACAGCGTCTTGGGCTGCAGCAGGAGAAGCATGACCAGTAGGGAGAAGGAGGGGATCCTCCCCCTCTATTCTGCTCCTGGAGCCCCCAACACAGGAAGGACATTGAACTGTTGGAACATGTCCAGAGGAGGGCCATGAGGATGAGTGGAGGGCTGGAGCACCTCTCCTGCAGGGACAGGCTGAGAGAATTGGGGCTGTTCATCCTGGAGAAGAGGAGACTCCAGGGAGATCTCAGAGCAGCCTTCCAGTACCTGAAGGGGGCTACAGGAGAGCTGGGGAGGGGCTGTTTCCAAGGGCTTGGGGTGGTAGGAGCAGGGGCAATGGTTTCTAACTGGAAGAAGAGAGGTTTAGATTGGAAGTCAGGAGAAGTTCTTCACAATGAGGGTGCTGAGACACTGGACCAGGTTGCCCAGGGAGGTTGTGGCTGCCCCCCAGCTCCCTGGAAGTGTTCAATGCCAGAATGGATGAAGCCCTGAGCACCCTGATCTAGTGGGGGGTGTCCATGTTCATGGCAGGGGGGTTAGAACTAGATGGTCTTTAGGGTCCCTTCCAACCTGACCCATTCTAGGAATCTATGACTGATATATTCAGTTATAAGTGTAGGTAATTTTGGACTCTTTTAGCTGCCTATTCAGTATTTAAGCCATTTCTCTTACTAAACTGAATCTTGTCATCTGCACTAATTGCAGAGCATGCCTTTCCCTCCAGTATTACATATTTTTTCATTACACGTTTCTCTGTTCAAAGTGCTATGCATTTTTTGAAGCGAGTAGACCCAGAGTAATTAATGTCATTAAAGCCCAGAGCCCATGGTATGATACAGTACCTGAAGCAAACATCTGCCTTAGAATCATGTAGTATTTTCTCAGCTACAGTGGGATGGCTGGGTGACAGTAGTGACATTTGGCTTACATGAAAATATTTTAATAGTAGAGTTGCTAGGCTGTGTTTTGTGAGTAGAGGCTAGGAGTTGCCCCCATGGTGGACAGTGCTAGTTCCCACCAGCTCCAAAACGGACCTGCCACTGGCCAAAGCTGAACCCATCTGCAATGCTGCTGGTGTCTCTGCAACAGCATATTTGAGAAAAGGTAATAAACACTACACATGAGCTGTGAGAGAGGAGAGAGAGAATCAGGTGAGAGTAGTAACAACTCTGCAGACACCAAGTTCAGTGAAGAAGGGAGGGAGAAAAATGCTTCATATGCTCAGCAGAAATGCCCTGAATCCTTGCAGCCCATGCAGGACCACGCTGGAGCACATTAATTCACACTGCAGTCTGTGGAAGACCCTATACTACAGCAGGTGGGGATGCCCTGGAGGATGCTGCTGTTCAAGGAGAGCCTACACAGGAGCAGATTTTCTGTGAGAAAAACAAGTCTGTGTCAGACCATAATGGAACAGCATGTTCCTTAAGGGCTGTAGTCTATCTATGGGGAGGACCCATTGGGGAAAAGTTTGAGAGAGGCTGTGTCCTGTGAGAAGCACCCTACGCTGGAGTAGAGGGAAAGTGTAAGAGTGAAGGAGCAGCAGAGACGATCTGCTATCACCTGATTGACACCTGCATTCCTTATCCACCCTGCACTGCTGGGATGAGAGGCAGGAGAGGTAAAGGAGCCAGAAAGCAAGCAGTGAAGATGACCCTGAGAAAAGGAGTTAGTAGGGAGAAGCTGAGTTTAGTTTTGTATTTATTTAACAGCATACTAACACTTCCCTTTTGTTTTCATAGCAAATTAACGTTTCCCAGATAAAGTCTATTTTTTCAGTGACTGTAACTGTTAAATGAATCCCCTGTCCTTATTTTTGTCTAAGAGGTTGCCTATCTTGTTTTTTTCCCCTGTCCTGCTAAGGAGGAGGAGTGAGAAAGCAGCTGGGAAGGTGTCTGCAGCTGATAGAATCATAGAATCCCTTGGGATCTGAAGGGACCTCGAAAGATCATCCAGTCCAATCCCCCTGCCACAGCAGGATCACCCAGACCAAGCTGCACAGGAACACAGCCAGGTGGGTCTGGAACATCTCTAGAGGGGACTCCACAACCCCCTGGGCAGCCTGTTCCAATGCTCCGTTACCCTCCTGGGAAGAAGTTCCTGCCAGTGTTGATATGGAATCTCCTCTGTGGTCGATCCATCACATGGACAAACAATAATAAAACTACTTAAAACATGCAATCTAAAGTAGAAGGTGGTGATGCTGATCACATTGTCTCCAAACACTGCCATTTAGGCTCAGGGGGGTGCATAAGGATTAGTAGCAGAGCACATTGCTTTCTGATAAAGCAGTCTTCTATGGAACACTGCTATGTACTTCACATGGGATCTGCGAGTGCTATCGTGTGCACCGCTTAGCTATCACACACTGAGGTATAGGACAGTTATTTATCTTTACCACAATTCTGTGTAGTAAAACAGTGGTCTTTTGTCCAAGGATTATCAAGTTATTGGCTAATATTCACCCTCATATGACTTAATTATCGACATGTCTGAGCACCTAATCTTACTCTTTACTCCTTTTCTGATTCATAGCCTTACAGTGAAAGATTGCTACCCAGTGCTCGAAAGGATCCTGGATCGATATTCCCATCCTACAGCATCTCAGCTGCCCTTTCTAACATCTCTCTTCTCCCCACGCTGTTTGCCGGTTTGACAGTTTTCCAGTTCAACAATCAGATTATTTGTCAGCTTTCATTTCTTAATTTGTTCATTTGTCAATTTGTTAATTGCTTGACACTTCCCCAGGACTTGCCCCGTTGCATTCACATCTTCATACTAGCGTCTGCAATGAAGAGCGATGCGGATATTCACTTCAGCTCAATACCTTAGGCCTCTCTTTTGTACGGAGGGCTATTGATGAGCAGTGTTTTTAAATCCTCATTATAGATTTTCTAAATATTTTAGAGAAGATATTTT
Organism: Upupa epops; assembly: GCA_013397515.1. Lineage (NCBI taxonomy): Eukaryota > Metazoa > Chordata > Aves > Bucerotiformes > Upupidae > Upupa > Upupa epops. Next base: position 6,779 of record VZRI01012578.1, on the reverse strand, counting down.
CAATATATTCTATATAAAGTTACCTAGATATCCTTGTACGAGGAATTATCAAATCTCTTCTTCACTGTGAGGGTACCAGAGCACTGGAACAGGCTGCCCCGGGGGGTTGTGGAGTCTCCTTCTCTGGAGATGTTCCAGACCCACCTGGCTGTGTTCCTGTGCTACTTAGTCTGGGTGATCCTGCTGTGGCAGAGGGATTGGACTGGATAGTCTTTCGAGGTCTCTTCCAATCCCTAAGGATTCTATGACTCTCTGAAACCAGGACAGCATCATACATTGCTGCATGAAGTGAACTGAATCTGTGAAATGACACGACTGTACCTATAATGCAAAACCAACCAGGAGACAGGAAATTGGAGTTTTGCATTGGAGAGCTGTTTTGACATTTAGGAGCTGTAAACAACAGCACTAATACCCAAAACAAAGGGGGGAGTGTGATGGAGAAGAAGGATTGTTCCCTGATAACATTCCAGTCTACTACTACAGCTTCCAAGGTACTTTTTTCTTCTTTTTAGGGATCAACATTCACATCTTCCAACTCGTAAAAATGTTATCCTGCGTTGCTCTGTTACTGTGGCATCATCTGCTGAAGGCAGTTTCCTTGCAGAAAACAATTTCAGATTTATTGGACTTGAAGAAGAGAGCCTTACTCTATAGCCCCTTGTTACAGCCCTTGCTGCGGAAAGAAGAGACATGGGATCTGATCTCTGCTCCCAGTCCTTGTTGTTCTTAAAAAAACCTGAATCCAATAATGTTTAAGTAGTGTTGTGACATGTGCTTTTTGTTTCTTCTTGTTATTACTCTTGCCTTCATGTAGTGTCAGTTTATCTGAACACAGCTGTTACTCAAACTGTCTGGGCAGAAAATCTCCTTTTCATCTCATTCTCCACACGATGCTCAATTTGATCACTTAAAATGTTAAAACTGAAAAATAGGATGGTTAGCTTTATCCCTCAGGGGTCAGTTCTGGCACCAGTGCTGTTTAACATCTTTGTGAACGATATGGACAGTGGCACTGAGTGCCCCCTCAGCAAGTCTGCCAATGACACCGAGCTGTGTGTGTGCTGGACACGCTGGAGGGAAGGGAGGCCATCCAGAGGGACCTGGACAGGCTGGAGAGCTGGGCCAGTGCTCACCTTATGAGATTTAACAAGGCCAAGGGCAAGGTCCTGCACCTGGCAATGCCAGGCACAAAGGCAGGCTGGGTGGGGAACAGACTGAGAGCAGCCTTGGTCAACAAAAAAGTCAACAGGAGCCAGCAATGTTTGCTNAAGGAGACTCTGGGGAGATCTTAGTGCAGCCTTCCAGTCCCTGAAGGGGGCTACAGGAAAGCTGGGGAGGGGCTGTTTCCAAGGGCTTGGAGTGGTAGGAGCAGGGGAAACAGTTTCCAGCTGGAAGAAGGGAGGTTTACACTGGAAGTCAGAAGGAAGATCTTCACAATGAGGGTGCTGAGACACTGGACCAGGTTGCCCAAGGAGGTTATGGAAGTGTTGAAGGCCAGATTGGCTGGGGCCTTGAGCACCCTGGTCTAGCAAGGGGTGTCCCTGCTCATGGCAGGGGGTTTGGAACTAGATGATCTTGAAGGTCCCTTCTAACCTGAACCGTTCTATGATTCTGTGAGTCTATGAATCCTGCTTTAATTTGCAGCTTCTGATGTCATGGCATGTAGCAGAGCCATGAGTGAGACAGTTAGTCTGTGGAGAAACAGACCTTCATAACTTGAAATCCCCCTGCATAGTGAGTTGAAAGAAATTGAAATGGAACTAAAATGAGGTAATTGAGTCAGTGTAAAAGGGAGAGCTTGATCAAAAGTATTCACTTTTATGAATTATTCAGGCTTTATTAATAATGAGATTAACCACCAATTACAAAATTTCTGAAAAATTAATTTGGTAAACCAGAAGTATTAAAGGATTACTCTGAATGCTCAATCTGGGAGAAATTAAAGAACCTGCCTAACAATCTTCCGTTGCCCCATGAATATCAATGTTATTACCATACGACTGTTTACATTTATATCTTAACACACATATCTTCCTTTTCTGCCCCTGTATCTTGTTTTATCCATTTTAAAGCTGAAAAGCACAGAAATAAACACATGTTTTTATCACCTATGTCTTCTTCATAGAATCACAGGATGGCTTAGGTTGGAAGGACCTCAAAGATCATCTAGTTACAACGCCATGCCATGGGCAAAGACTCTTCTCTCAAGATTAGGTTACCCAGAGAGCCACCCAATCTGGCCTTGAAAACTTTCAGGCCATGGGTACCCACAACCTTCCCGGGCAATCTGTTCCAGTGCTTCTCCTCCCTTATAGTGAGGAATGTCTTCCTAAAATCTAATCTACATCTACCCTCTTTTAGTTTGAAACCCTCCCTCTTATTAGTGTCCCTTGGAAAAAGTCCCTCTCCATCTTTCCTGCAGGCTCCCTTTCAGCACTGGAAGACTACTATAAGGAACCCATGGAGCATAGTCTTCCCCAGGCTGAGCAACCCCAATTCTCTCAGCCTGTCCTCACAGAAATGGTGCTACAGCCCTCTCTCTAATCATCTCCTGGCCCTCCTTTTGACATGCTCCCCCAGTTCTCTGTCATTTTTATATTGAGGACTTGTGAACTGGATGAACACTCAGGTAAGATCTCACAGCAGCAGAACAGAGGGGAAGAACTGGGGTTGTTGTGATCGAAATGCAGGACCCAGCACTGAAAAACTAAGAAGATACCAGTAATGAGACTGGTAGACAGGATTTCACATTACTGTGAAGGAAGGGACTGCCTGGATTACACAGATTAAATCTGTATTCATTTTAGGTACCTAACTCAGGCTCCAACATTAGGCTGATAATAGCTTTTCACTGGAAGTTGAATAGTGGTTTCTGAAAGTGGTTTAGACATAAGAGTTAAAGTCAGATGAGATTGATGTCAGGGAGACACAGAGACCAGTCCTCATGATACAATCGATCAGTTTTGAGCCCTGAATCCAGCAAGCAGTGCAAGGCCATCTGAAAACTATGGTTCACTAGAGGCTGAATGCTTGGAAAATGTTCATATGGAGTACACAGCTGATAAAAGAAGAGCAAGAAATTGCTGCAAGGTTCTAACAAGGTAGCCCTTGTGGCACATGAGTTAAGTGCTTCTTGGTTCTCTTCTGTAAAATCAATCGAAGCAAGTGTTTCCCTAGCATGGGCAAAGTAGCTTCAATTGTGTGAACAAGAAATTGCTTCTCGACTGTGAATACACCAGGTCCTTCTTATTCCCTTATGAATTTGTTTTCATTTCCTGGCCAACAATATGTGTCTATCTGGAAGCTGTACAAAGGACTTTGTTCCTTTAATTCTGCATCAGTTTTCAAGAGAAAAATTGTCTAATACCTTCTCATAATTGTAGTAATTTTATACTGCATTGTTTTCTTTGGATGATCGATTTTCCACATCAAACTGTAGTGGACAACTTTAGAGAAGCACAGTCTTAAATATTAATCTATCAGATTACTTAGACCATCTCTTTAAATTCAATTTCTTACCCCTACTCACTTTCCTGATGTTTACTGTATGTGCAATTCACTCTGTCCCTTTTTCACCTCTTCTTTTTCAATTTCACTTCCAATATCGTGAGAAAATGTTAGCAAGAAGTGAGAGGAAACCTGGCAGAAGGAGACAATTCATCGAGACACTCAATAATCGTATTTTATGAAGGTGTGTATTTTATTAGTCTGCACGCAGATGGAAATAATCCAGTTTCACAGAAAAGGCATCCAAATTAAAATCACAGGATAACCCTGGTTGGAAAGAACCTCCTAGATCCCCGAGTCCAACCATCCCCACACCAACACAAACCCTCGGTCCCTGAGAGACTGACAAACACAACCTGACCCCCTCCCTGCTGCCACTCGAGCAGGGCGGGAAGCACCATGGCTACAGGGTTCTTCAACACCTCCAGGCAGGGGGACTCCACCACCTCCCTGGGAAGGCCCTGCCAGTGCCCAACCACTCTGGCTGCAGAGAATCTCTGCCTCAGATCCAGTCTGACCCTCCCCTGCCTCAACCCTTAGCTGGGGTGGGGGTCTTCCTCCCTCCCTCCCAGTCTAAACCAGAACAGATAGCATTTTGGGAACAAAAGGAAAGGAAAGGTGATACCCAAACATTTTCCTTCCTGACCTAGAATATGCATACATGTGTGTCAGACAAATTCTATAGTCAATTAGCAAATTGAGCAACGTGTAACTATGTCATTATAGAAGAAGGAAGTTAGTCAAACGTAGATTTTAAAACCTGGAGAGTTATTACAGCTCTTGGCTGAAGTTTGACTGGTAAGGTGCAATTTTACTCCATTTTGCTAATTGCCATAATGCCTGAAGGCAGGAAACCCGAGCGACTGTTCCTACAGAACAGCTGGTTGTGGCTGAAGAAATGAAGGATTTATATTGATGGGAGTGGTATAACTTGGTAGAAATAATAACCCTAAAAACAGTCCCTCAAAAATCAATAAAAATATAACTGTCAATATCTTGACAGCGTGGCATGGTTTGAACTTCAGATTGATTGGAAGACCAGATCAAATGTCCTTTATGCTGTCCTCAAGGACTTTATGTAGCAGCTATGCTTGCAGGGTGGAGTCCAGCACTTGAGATTCTGTAAGAGTGGGTTCCATGCTCTTTCAGAGATCTGTGTCTTTCTACAGTTCTGCTTTTCAGTTACATTGTCAGGATATGAAGTCACCCAAACCCAAAGCACAGGCACTCCTATACCTACGTTCTTCATCAGTGATAAAATAACCTTTCTTTGGTTTTCACTTTATTCTTCCCGAATAAGTTTTGGGAATTGAATGAAGAGGGGTTTTTTACCTACTCTGGTCTAGGTCCAATCTTTCCCTCAAGGGTTTAACTCATGATTTTTGAGGATTAGAGTTGAAGTATACTTTATGATCTCTGTGTTTATCATTTAGAAAATGTGTGTGCTTTCAAAGCTGGAATTTATAGTGCATGGAACTTCCCTTAGCATTAGTGGCTCTGCCACTTCTTAGTTAACTGTTAAATACCAATAAGAGAAGGACTAATTGAGGTCTTCTTTGCTTCAGTATTTAATGACCAGTGCAGTTATCCTCAGGGTATTCAGCCTCTCAGGAATGGAGAGCAGGATATGCTTTCTACAATCCAAGAGGAAGCAGTTAACAACTTACTAAGTCGGCTGGACAATCACAACTCTATGAGGCCAGATGGGAACCATCCAAGAGGGCTGAGGAAGCTGGTGAAGAAGCTTGCCAAGACACTCTCCATCACCTACACATGATTCTGGCTATCACAGGAGAGGTCCCAGATGACTGGAGGCTCGCTGCTGTGATGCCCATCCACAAGAAGATAAGGAACCTGGACAACTACAGGCCTGTCAGCCAGACCTCTGTACCAGGGCAGATTATGAAGTGGTTCATCCTGAGCCTGCTCACACAGCAAGTACAGGACACCTAGGGGATCAGGGCCAGCCAGCATGGTTTTATGAAAGGCAGGTCTTGCTTGGCCACCCTCATCTCCTCTGACCAGATGACCTCTCTAGTGTATGAGAAGACTGTGGATGCCGTTTACCTAGACTTCAGTAAAGCATTTGACACAGTCTCCTACAGCGTCCTCCTAGAGAATTCAGTGGTTCATGGCTTAGGCAGGTGTACTCTTCTCTAAGTAAAAACTGTCTGCGTGACTGAGCCCAGAGAGTTGCACTGAACGGAGTTAAATCGAGTCAGCAGCCAGTTGCAAGCAGCAGTGCTCAGGTAGGAGTGTTTGGGCCAGTTTTGTTAAACATCTTCATCATTGATGGGGATGAGGGGACTGAGAGCACCCTCAATAAGTCTGCAGATGGCACCAACTTGGGCAGGTATGTTGAACTGCTTGAGGGTAGGAAAGTTCTGCAGAGGGACCCAGATAGGCTGGGTTAACGGACCAAGGTCAACTGTAGGAGGTTTAACAAGATCAAGTACCTTCTGGATTTGTTCTGCCAAGTCACTAGTGATAGTGCAAGAGGAAATAGCCTCAAGTTGTGCCAGAGGAGGTTTAGACTGGACATTAGGAAAAATTTCTTCATAAAGGAGTTGTCAGGTGTTGGAACAGGCTGTCCAGGAGGGTGGGGAGTCATCATCCACAGGGGTGTTCAAAAAATGTGTAGACCTGATCTTGTAAACATGGTTTACTGAACATCTTCCAACCTTAATGATTCTACGAATCAATGATTCTATGAATTCTGTGCCTATAAGGACAGGTGCAGTGCCTGGATATTCATACTTCACTTTTAGACTTCTATTAGAACAATGAACATGTATTGTTGATTTAGTTTTTGCAGAGATTTTGAGACCTTATTTGTAGGCCTCTGTACAAATACGAGTCAGAAATTGTCAGAAAACATTTTATATCAATAACCATTCTCAAAGAAGAACAGAGCTTGATAAAAGGATAAGGATAAAGCTTCCAGTAATAAAAAATAAACAATACAAGTAATAAAAAGCTTTAAAAAAACCCCCGAACAAATAAAAAGAACCCCCAAAGCAAAACACCAAAATCAATATAATCAATAAAGCATTGCAAATATTTTGAGGTGAGCTTGAAGCTTGATGTTTCCACATAATCACAGCAGAGTTCATGGTAACAGCTTAGCACTGGACAATTCTTGCTAGGAGAATAGTGGAAGATTACTGAATTGCCAGCACAGAATGATTGCACTAACTGAAAGAGAAAAAACATCCACACCTGCTCCTCCTGCTTCTCTTTGTGTCGGAGCAAACAGAGCGCTGCTGCGG